>JAOTOL010001661.1:0-355000 GCA_034440575.1 Imbricaverruca yamaguchii
TGTCAATCAGCCCTCCCTGTAATACTGAAAAGCAAGCCCTCTATTCTTATAATGATTGTCTATGCTGTTTTTAAAGATGTTCAACGTGCTGCTACTGACGATGTTTTCTGGCAGCTGGTTCCAGTGTTCCACTACCCTGTTGGTGAAGAAAGTTTGCCTTAACCTTGTTCTGCTGTGGTTAACTTTAATTTTGAATTTATGACCTCTAATTGCATCATTTCTGTTAAATTCAAACATTTCCCCAAGGTATCCCCTCTCCAGACCATTGACAAATTTAAAGACCTCGATGAGATCTCCTCTTAGCCTTCTATATCTAAGTGAAAACATATTCAATTTCTTCAATCTTTCCTCATATGCCAGGTTGCTTATGCCATTAACCATTTTTGTAGCCCTCTTTTGTACTCTCTCTAAAAGCCAACAATCTTTTTCATAGCTAGGAGACCAAGCTTGGATGCAGTATTCCAAATGTGGCCTGACGTATGCACAGTAAAGCTTCCTGATCACTTCCTCACTTCTGTATGATACATTCCTATTTATTGCCCCGAGCATTCTCAGTGCCTTCGTCCTGGCTTCCTTGGTCTGTTCTGATGCCCCCAGTTTTGTGTTTAGAATAACACCTAAATCCTTCTCCTGTTGAGTCACTGATAGCACTTGGCCACCCATCAAGTATGGAGCCTTCATATGCTGCTTACCTACATGCATGATTTTGCACTTCTCAAAGTTAAATTTCATTTGCCATTCTTCGGACCACTTCACAAGTTCGTTTAAGTCTTTTGCAGCGAGATATGCTCATCCTGACCTGTTATTGCCCTAAAGACCTTCAAATCATCCGCAAATATCAAAACTTTACTGCTTAGGCCACTTTCAATGTTATTTACAAATATAATGAACAGTAATGGCCCTAGTACTGACCCCTGGGGGACTCCACTAAGAACATTTTGCCATGATGACTTTGTACCATTTAGCATCACTCTTTGCTGTCTATCTGAAAGCCACAACTCTATCCATTTTAAGATGCTACCTGCAATACCATGGGACTGAAGCTGTATCATTAACCGTTTATGGGGTACCTTGTCAAAGGCCTTACTAAAGTCAAGATATGCTACATCAACCTGATTTCCCTGATCAAATTGTTCTGTGGCGAAGTTCAAAAAGTCCAAGAGGTTTGTGAGACACGATCGTCCTTTTCTAAACCCATGTTGAGTATCTTGAATCAATCTGCTACCTTCCAGATAACTAACTATTATCTTATAATTATTCCCTATCTATCCTTGATAATTGATTCGAGTACCTTGCAGACTAGGGATGTGAGACTTATTGGCCTATAGTTTTCAACTTTCCCTCTTTCTCCTTTCTTGAAAATAGGAACTACATTTGCCCTTTTCCAATCGGTTGGAATTTCATTATGTGAAACTGATCTAAAAAATATTATACTAAGTGGAAATGCCAGTTCCTTTTCAGTTTCCCGCAACACCCTAGCATAAATTTCATCAGGTCCTGCTGCCTTATTTGGCTTTATTTTCCTGATATGATTGTAAACAACATCACTATCAATGAAATCAACATCATTTGTCAGATCCCATGTCACTGAACTATGGTGTACGGTCGGCAGATTGGTCATATCTTCCAATGTAAACACTGATTTGAACTGCTTGCTCAGCTCCTCAACCATCTCACTATCCTCACCCAATGTGGTCCCGTTTACTTCCAGTGGACCAATTGTGTTAGAAACTTTACTCAGCTTGTAGAAACTAAAGAACTTTTTACTGTCCCCATTACAGTTTCTAGCTAAATCCAGTTCTTTTGCTCGCTTTGCTGCTCTGGTTTTTTTGCTTCACAGTGTCTCTAGCTTTTCGATACGCCTTTAGATTAACGACATTTGAGGCTTCTTTAAAAACTCTAAATGCAGTTTTCTTAGCCTTAATTGCTTTTATCACGTCTGGTGCAAGCCATGCTGGCTTTCCTACCCTTCTTTTGCGTCTTTGCTTTTGGGGGACATGTCTAATCTGAGTTTCCTTCAAGTAAGATTTGAACTTTTCCCACATTTCACAGGCATTTAAATTGGAGAATTCTTCTTCCCATCTGATGGCACTTAAAGCCGCTCTCATGCCGTTAAAGTCTGCTCTCTTGAAATTTGGAACCTTTACCAAATTATCCTTGATAATTTCCCCTACATGTGCCTTGAATCTAACTATGTTATGGTCACTTTTTCCCAGAGTTTCGCCTACAGTCAAGTCTTGAACCAAGTCACTTAAATCCGAGAATACAAGGTCCAAGAATGAACCATGCCTGGTAGGTTCCGATACAAACTGGTGTAAGAACAGGTCCTCTTCAAGGCATTTCCTAAACATTTTGCATGATGGGGTGCCAACACCAGCATTTTCATAACCTTTTAGATTAAAGTCACCGAGAATAAGGCACTTCCTCTTAAAGTTTCTACTGATTTACTCACAAATCACAGGGGCAGATCCCGGTGTACAATATCGGCTGCACGCAGCCAGCTCGGTTAGGCTGAACCATGACGTAGCAGGCTGTCACAGATACACCGTGATAGTTCATATGGTTTGTGTGCGTGTGTGTTGTGTTTTGGGTTCGCCTTCATTGGTTTTTTCACAAAAGTTTGTATTGGAAATGACGTACGGCGAGCACCTGTCAACGGGAGGATATAAAAAGCAGAAGCCATCTCGCAGACATAGCCAATCTTGGCAACCGCTGGCTCGATCCTGATGAAACCTACACCAAACGATCGACCGTGAGCCGCCAGAGGTGCGAGGTTTCCACTTTCGGGGAGTTGGGTCATGTCAAAGGCCACCAAATCGCCGAATAGCAAAGTTTTGGGCTCATGGACATGACCGATCTCGGCAACCGCTGGGTCCATCCTAGTGAAACCTTCACCAACGATCGACCGCGAGCCAGAGGCCTAATGGTTGGGTACTCTTAATTCGTAATTTGTCTTCATCTCAAGGAATATCCCGGGAAGTTCAATCATTATTTCAACGGTTTCAACCCTGCGCCCGTTATTAAGAGGAAACCAAAAACTCCTTACATTACAGTAACAGGACGCAAGCTTTTCGCTAGATGATGTATGATGTCCAAATGCTTTGAATTTACTACCGTGTTTCACGTGAATGCTGGAAGCTCACGCTCAGCAGCCGAATCAAGGGCGATTACGTAATTGCGCCCATCGTGACACGGGGTGGGGTACTTCCCTTTATAGGGTTAGCTCAAATAGTCTCAGGCTCCTATTAAGCCTTAAGTATTGATGCCTTTATTTCACAACTTTACATTGTTAGTTACTTCTTTCGAATCTTTTCATACCGAACGCAAGAAGCAAGTCATGGTATTTGGTTTAAAAAGATCGGCACCACGCAATAGGACAGGTTTGGTGGACACGTTTTTGTAGAACCATTTTGGGGGACCTGTGCTATTGGAGTAGGTTGGGTAAAATCCGAAAGTTTCGAAATGCGACAGCTTTATGGGTTTCAATGCCTGTAACTGACATTCTTGACGTTTTGTGCACCTATGGTTAGAGGAACATGGTTTCTTTCGCTTTTCGGGATTGGGACATGCTACTATCCCCTGAACACAATCGCAAGGGTTATGAGAACTGGGCTCATGTAAGTTGTACGGAAGGAGATGGCCGGTATGTCTATCAATATTGTGATTCAGGTGACTCAAAGTAGTGGCGTTATGACCAGTTCATAAAAACCACCATAATGGTTTTGATGGAACGATCATTAATTATATGCTGCAAGTGATTGCATAACCTATCGGAATCAGATTTCCCAGAACTTGTTCTACGAGGATAGTAAAGGGATGTCTTTCTTTGCCACCGGTGGCAAAAACTTTGTCTTCAAAAACTTTCTTATAATGAAGCGGTGTGGCTGTGTGCTGAACTACTCGAAATGATGCCATTTCGGTAAAAATGGAAAATAGTAATAGCTAGTCGTTGTGCTAATGTGAGGCGAGTGGCCGCACAGCTGTTTTCGCCTTGTGCTGAATTCAGAATAGGTTTGGCTAAATGTTTTCTTCATGCATTATACACCTTGCAACATGCCCTGATAGGTGATGCAACCTGCCCCTCTGACGGGGTAAAGTGCATCGCCGAGAGGGCTGTTCTTGACCGGGTATTGGCTGGTTGGTTATTGGTTTTACGACACATAGGCCGTTCAGTCATGTAGCGTCGCCAATCTCTCACGCCGATTGGTCGCGGGCGGAGAGTAGCGACAGGTGAGACTCGAACCCAAAACCTCTCGATTGTGAGACGAGCAACTTACCCCTAGACTACTCGTCCGCCTGACCGGGTATTGGAACAAGACATTTGCTTAGAATCCAACAAATAACAATAGACTTGTTTGTGGGGACAAGACGTATTTTCCTAGAAGTAGTGTTTAATTTCCGATATCTTTCAGAGATCTGCGAGACTACGAAGGCAAGTGTGAATACTGATACATTCAGCGCCGGTCTCCTCCACGCACAATGGTTAAACTTTGGCCTGATTTGTGGGGGGGGGGCAAATCGATGTTTGATACAACCACTGACACTGAGCATATACAAAGTAACACCCCTAGTTGCAGGTCCCTGGCTAACTAGATCGTTTTGAAGCTCAGAAGTCTCTTGCAGCAGTGTTTACAACTCCTTGTTCTTTTGAAGAAAAAGCATGGTTTTGGCCGCACGAGGAGCGCCAACAGTCGTGCGGGCAGCGCCTGTGACAGCCTGGTGTGTCTGCTGGAGTGTGCTGGCATTGCATCAGCGTAATCTAGTTCCCCCGCGTGGAATCAGCCAGTCTGTAGCACTCCATTGATCCAACTTCATTGTCGTTTGTTGCGCAATTTCCTCTACTTTTCCCATTTCAAGTCAAACTTGCGCGCGGCTCGCCGGCGCGGCGGCGGCGACCTACTGCGTGGCTGCTGCCACCCGGCTGTGCACAGCGGACGTGGTCTCGCGTCGTTGTTTTTCGCGTCAGGCTCGGCCGCCTGCGGCAAGTGTGGATGTGACCGGGAGCGGATGCGAGGCTCCCGCTGCCGGCGGGAAGGACCGCAGCGGGAGCTGGCGGCGCCGAGCGGTGAGTGCTCCGTCGGGAAGGAACGTGGTGGGAGCTCGGCGGGAGGAGGGACGGCGCGGATTCGACTGTATGTCGCACAACGCCACGGCTGACGTCAGAAGGACGGCCATGCACGGGCCGTGTTTCCTGCTCATTACGGTTGCGGATTGCTCAGCAGAGTGCTCTGTGAGCCCGTTTCGGATGAAGCGGGAGGTGGATGGCAAGGTGCACCAGCTGTGGGTAGCAAAGAGCATCAGGCGCGATAATGATCCGAGCCAACGGGTTCCACGAAAACGAAACCATGCTATCCGAGGCTCTCACCAAGGCGGGGTGGATCTCTCACCAAGGCAGGGCGGACCGTGTCTGTTCACTCCGGAGCATACGCGAGACCTCGCCCGAGCCTTGCTGAGTTTGTCCGGGATGGACACGGACACATTCCGACCAAGCATGCTGATGACAGGCAGCACACTTTCAGGACATATTTTTACATCGAATACGGAAATGACAACTTGGCATTAACAGGACACCAAACCAGGTGGTCCGGACCGCCCTCCCTATCCGCCGGGCATCTCCAGCCGTGCTGCTGCCTGTCATCAGCATGCTTGGCCGGAATGTGTCCGTGTCCTTCCTGGACAAACTCAGCAAGGCTCGGGCGAGGTATCGCGCATGCTCCGGAGTGAACAGACACGGCTCGAGGACGAGCTTGAAATCGAGCTCGCCGACCAGGAGGCAACGCAGACGATTCGTCCGACGTCCCGTGGAGGGCGCACCATTGCTCTGCTATGTGTCAGCTGGAGACGACTCCCCGGTCATTTGTATGCCCGGCACGCTCAGTAAGACGTCCACCCTCATGTGCCCAATCCCTCCAGGCGCACAAAATGCCAAAAGTGCGGGCATTCAGCCAGTGCTTGCTGCTGCCGTGCGCCAGCGTGTGGAGCCTGCGCTGAACGTCACAGCGTCGGCGATCCTGAGTGCCGCTGTGACGGGTATCGGTGCGTCACCTGTGCCGGGCAACACGCTCCCCTCGGGGATGTGGCTCCTGAGTGCCCGCCTGGCAGTACGGTCTGTGACGGGTATCGGTGCGTCACCTGTGCCGGGCAACACCCCGTGTGGCCTCCTGAGTGCCCGGCCTGGCAGCACGGTCTGTGACGGGTAACGGTGCGCCACCTGTGCCGGGCAACACCCCGTGTGGCCTCCTGAGTGCCCGGCCTGGCAGTACGGTCTGTGACGGGTATCGGTGCGTCACCTGTGCCGGGCAACACCCCGTGTGGGCTCCTGAGTGCCCGGCCTGGCAGTACGGTCTGTGACGGGTATCGGTGCGCCACCTGTGCCGGACAACACCCCGTGTGGCCTCCTGAGTGCCCGGCCTGGCAGTACGGTCTGTGACGGGTATCGGTGCGCCACCTGTGCCGGGCAACACCCCGTGTGGCCTCCTGAGTGCCCGGCCTGGCAGTACGGTCTGTGACGGGTATCGGTGCGCCACCTGTGCCGGGCAACACCCCGTGTGTCTCCTGAGTGCCCGGCCTGGCAGCACGGTTGTGACGGGTACGGTGCGCCACCTGTGCCGGGCAACACCCCGTGTGGCTCCTGAGTGCCCGGCCTGGCAGTACGGTCTGTGACGGGTATCGGTGCGCCACCTGTGCCGGACAACACCCCGTGTGGGCTCCTGAGTGCCCGCCCTGGCAGTACGGTCTGTGACGGGTATCAGTGCGCCACCTGTGCCGGACAACACCCCGTGTGGCCTCCTGAGTGCCCGGCCTGGCAGTACGGTCTGTGACGGGTATCGGTGCGCCACCTGTGCCGGGCAACACCCCGTGTGGGCTCCTGAGTGCCCGGCCTGGCAGCACGGTCTGTGACGGGTATCGGTGCGCCACCTGTGCCGGGCAACACCCCGTGTGGCCTCCTGAGTGCCCGGCCAGGCAGTACGGATGTCAGGGGATGTGCAGGCGCTATGCGGAAGTTCTCGCCTGAACGCAACTGCCTGCTCCACACCGACTAAGTCAGCACGTGCTGCTCCCAACACAGACCGAGCCCGCTCTGACCCTCGTGTGACGTCACACACGCCAACCGCCGTGTACTCCCACGTAGCCCCTGACCCTGCCGAAGCCAGACAGTCCGAGATGCCGCCAGGGAATCGTCGATCTATGCTGATCTCAGGTCGCCCGATCCTCTCGGGCGGGCAGCGACACTCACGGTAAGGCAGCTGTCAGTGAGCCACTCCGCTCGCCGACCCACAATTAGGCTTGCCCAGCAGTCGTTCACAACATAGCGCGGAAAATGCTTGCGAACTCAATCTCACTACCGCAGATGCAGCCCAATCACCTTCACGCCCAGAGGATCCCTCTTCTCAACGGCCACTCTACTCGGACTTCCGGCGGGCTCGTCCAACCACCAGCAGCCATGGCAGCACGAAGGTCAGACTGCGATCCGCGCGGAGCGTCTCGCAGTCGCGTCACGCCGTCATCACATCACGCCGTCGTCAAGTCACGCCGTCATCACGTCACGCCATCGTCAAGTCACGCCGTCATCACGTCACGCCGTCGTCAAGTCACGCCGTCATCACGTCACGCCGTCGTCAAGTCACACCGTCATCATGTCACGCCGTCGTCAAGTCACGGCGTCATCACGTCACGCCGTCGTCAAGTCACGCCGTCGTCAAGTCACGCCGTCATCAAGTCACGCCGTCATCAAGTCACGCCGTCGTCAAGTCACGCCGTCATCACGTCACGCCGTCATCACGCCACGCCGTCATCACGTGCTTCTGATTCTGATGCACCAGCTGACATCCAATGAGTTCCATAGGCGAATTTTCGCTATTGTGGACGCCTGTGAAACTAATATCAGACTGGAGCTAATTCAAGCCTTATGTGCTCCAACATCGGCCACTCGTTGCTACGATGCAGCAGACTCATCACCGAGATGGCGATCCATACGTCTTCCCAATCGCTGGCTATTCTTTGCATTCTCACAATGCTCTCAACGCCCCCAAGGCGGTACCGCCTCCGACGTTATTTACGCTCTCCTCCACAACCAGGCTTCACTAGATATCGATTTTGATTACGTAGCGGTGTCAGTCAAACTAGCAAATCACGATGTCGCGGTTATGCCACTGTATTTACCCCACCGTACTCCAGGTTTTCGCTTGGGTTCCTTCCTACCATATTTCAACAAATTCCCCACCCGTCTAATTTTAAACGACTAAAACGCTCGAAACCCACAATGAGGTCGTGCCTCCACTAATCAACGCAAATGTCAAATGGAAACAATCCTGCGTGATACCTTATGAGTGTATTTAAACGACGGTTCTCCTCAACATTTCGTCAATTGTTATCAGTCATTCCGCTATCGCCTTATACGTACCCTTACCTGCCTCAGCGGCCACTTTCTCATGGATTTCCAAGTGAAAACTGCAATCAGTACTATCCTAATTTATATATATATATATATATATATATTACTGTACCATGTAGCCAATTTCATTTAAAAAAATGAAATTGGCATTTTCATCATTTAACCATCATTTATATATATATATATCCGTAATACAATTCATTTTCAAAAACGCAAAATCGTTAAGACCTGATTGGTTGCAACAATCAATAGCATGTATTGCATGGCTATATTAGACTTGTATAAATAGTATGTAGTATATATCAATAGTATAGGGACCATGGTTATGCCATATTTTTGCAACAATATGCAGAACAATTCCTAATTGGAAACTTGGTGTCAAATGTAGATGGAGGGTGAGAAGGTGCGATTGTTCTCCGCCATTCCTTGGCTCCGCCGGTGACTACGCAATGTTGCAGAAAATGAAGATCCACGGACTTGCCCAGGCTGACAGTGGCTGAGAGTGGGTATCATTCAGGCTGGCTGGATATCAAGCGCATTGGCCGGCGCCTCCGGGAGGTGTGGGGAACGCGTCCACAGAGATTTAGGACAGCGTGGACCACCTCAATAATCTTTAGACCCCATACAATTGTTCTCCAGTAAGAAGCGTCTGAAATTAAATAATCGTGTGGGACAAAGCGCATAAATCCATGTTGTTTTAGTCATCAGATGTAAATAAAATTGTATGATATTTGATTCCGAGTATTCAAATATCAAAGTAAAACTCTGAACATAGTCATAAACCAATTATGCTTCCAGAAAAGGGAAGGCAAACATTGATAGCCTGCATTCGCCTTCCTATGTCAGGAGTAAAAGGATATCTTCCCGGGTTCCGATAAGGAATGCATATTAAAATATAAATTGTCAAAGTAGGGATGCAAATAATATCTGTGCTCCGAGTCATCTTACACCAAATATTTCGAAATTGAACGCACTGGTGTTGAATGTAGCGATGGAAACCATACGGATTGCGGTAATATACAGGTAGCATAGCATTAAGTTGTAGCATTAAGCACACGAATACCGACTCTGTTTAGCAAGATGAGCGGTCGTGCGTGGTTTTGTTTTGCAAATCATTGATTGATTATTTGGGCTTAGTGGTGCACCGACTACGCGGTCATTTGGCACCCAGTTTTTGCAACTAACATAGTTGGACCAAAATAATCGAAAGTTTCGTATTTCGAAGCCGAAAATCCTGTTCACACGCAGTAGTCAAGATAAGCTGCATTATAAATGTAAAAACACACTTACACCTGGCTCATTGATAATTGATGTTAACAAGCACAAGCACTTGCATTTAGTTATATCCCTAGGTACTGATCAAATGAATGGAGGTTGCCTCATACAGCGTAAGCGTACTCCGAGATGTTGGGGAACTCCTCTTTTCACTAAAAAAAGGTCAAATATGCTCTGCACATTTTGTGGGCCTTTCAATTTTGGGATTCCCCAGAAACATGTTGCAAAACACTGACGTTGGACCAGGGGCGCCGCCACGAATTTTTGGCTGGGGGGGTCAGGCTCCACAGTTCAGCAACGACCTATGGGGTTCAATGTCCGGTGAGCGGGGGGGATGGAGAAAGCAAAGCTTGGTGTGTACAGCCAACCAGTCAAAAACAATAAACTGGGAACACTTCATGCTTTATCCATGAACAGCAACTCTGCATTGATAATCATAGCAACTTTTCTACCATTGCCCCGGATTCGGCGACAAGCGTAACATTCCCCGACTATGGCAACATTTTCAGCATTCAGAAGCGTAGACTTGACTCGTACATCATCGACTGCATCAGCGACACCGATGCGGACTAGATAAATTCAGCGACTGCCACGAGGAATTCATGCCTACAAACATACAACAACTGTTCGTGAGGAATTAAAGCAAAATGCTACAACGTTCTTCGAAATAAAAATTGGCGCTCCCGTCCCAGGCAAAGCACAAAATCAGGTAATGTATCGCGACGCGTCGGCAGTTCAATCAAACAATCTGAAATTAGAGGGCTCATAAACAAACTGGAGCTCCCGCTGCCGCTGTGACACATGCGCGCCACTCGCCAGTCCTTTACGCGAGTCCGAACACCCGCTCTCGCCCAGGGTTCTGACGGATGAAGGCAGCCGCGACCTGGTCGACATCCACGCGAGTCAGGCGGTCGCGGTGGACGTGGCACACAGCTACCGCGTTGAGGCGCGCCTGCCCCATTGTGGCGCGCAGCCATGTCTTCAGCCGGCGGAGCGTACTGAAGCTGCGCTCAGCCGTGGCGGAGCTGGCCGGCAGGGTGAGGAGCAGGCGCGTCAGCTTCACTGCGTCCGGGAACATCTTGCGTGTGGGCTCATCCAGGTTCCGGATTATATCTGCCGCTTCTTCGAGGCTTTCCGGCCGCCTGCTTTTAAACAGGACGCGCAGTTGCGGCGCCAGGTCAGCAGCTGACAGCTCCGCTGACCAGGGAGAGCTGCTCAGGAACTCTCTGAGGCCTGCGGCGCCACCGTCAGCCAGCAGCGCCTGCTCCACCTTGGCGTGATGCTTGACGCCTTCCTGGTCCAGGCGGTCACTCAGCTGGATGCAGGCGGTGTCGATGGCCAGCAGCAGCTCTCGCCGTAGGTACTGTTGGATGTCAGCTGGCTCGTCTGGTTCACCGCCGTCGCCGTCGGCGTTGCTGGTTGAAGCGCGCTTCTCCCGCGGCAGCACGATTGGCACGTCGCAGCCTGATCCCTTCACCTGCTGCAGGCACTCCTGGATGGCTTCGTCCACCCCGTCGCGCTGAGCCTGCAGCTGCTGCTTGGCGGACTCGGCTCCACGCAGAAGCTGGGAGACAGTGCAGTGGGAGCCCTGGACGCTGCGGTTAAGCCGGTCCAAAGGCGACAGCACTGCACGCGCCAGGTGGAGCGCCAGCAGGGTTGACTCCTTGCGCAGCTGGGCGTGAAGGCCCGCCGCTCTCGCCGCCACGTGGCTGCGACCAGCGCCCAACTCCGCCACCGTGGCCAGTACCTCGCTGTACTGGTTGATGGCAGCATCCACTGCCTGTAGCCGCACTGTCCACCTGGTGGGGCAGAGCGGCCGCAGCTTCCTTGGCACCTCCTCCCCCTTGCTCACGCACAGCTGCCGGAACTTCTCCCGGAAGGTGAGGGACTGGCCGAAGAGGCGCCCCAGCTCGTTCAGTGTGTAGAGGGCGTTGCGGATCAGCTGGGAGGCGTCGGCGCTCTCCTTCGCCACTAGGTTGATGCAGTGGGCGCCGCAGTGGACAAAGAGCGCTGCTGGCTGTTTGCCGCGCAGGATGGCTTGGGCGCCGCGGAAACCTCCCGCCATGTTTGCGGCCCCATCGAAAGTGAGGCCACGAAGGCCAGCCAGGGGGAGGTTCAAGCGCTGAAGCGAGTCCTCGATGATGCGCGCCAGAGCAGCACCCGTCGTCGACGGCGTCTCGTGAAACTCCACGAACTCCTCGTGGACTTGGAGGGCCTGGTCTGTATACCGGATGCACACCGACTGCTGCTCGTGGCCGCTGAGGTCTTGGGTGCCGTCGACGATCACGGAGTAGCAGAGGTCGCCGGCCGCACTGTCTTGGATCTCCGTGATGATCTATCGCAGCACCTGGTGACTGGCGAGCAGCAGCAGCTCATTCTGACAGTCTGAATGCGTGAATCGCTCCCTTCTTTGCAGCCACTGCTGTAGCTCGGGGCAGTCGGCGGCTCGCAGCTGCAGCAGCTCGATGAAGTTGCCCTGGTCCTGTTCATGCCCTCTGAGGGCCAAACCCTGTCTGCCTAGGTACACGAGGCTGGTGGTTATCTTCACGAGGCAGGCCCTGTTGGTCTGCTGCTGGCGCTGATTGGCCGTCTGAATGACGTCTACGATCGGGCGGCTCGCAGTTGGGAGGTTGTCCCCGTGATCTGTGGAGATGGCGTGCTGCTTAAACTTCTCCAGCGCCTTCTTCCAGTTGTTGAAGCCGCCAGCCCAGAAGCCAGGTTTCTGAGCTGGGTTGGCGGTGCCGCGCTCGTGCGCGCGGACGCAGTAGAAACATAATACTTTTCCACGGACGGGGTCGAAGTGCAGCCATGGGTACTGCTGGTACCAGTGATCATGGAAGACCACAGTCTTGCCTTGAAGCACCTGCTTAGGGATCGTCCTAGCTGGCGGCTGATTTGGCGTCTCTAAATCCAGGAGGCGCCATGGCGACTGCTGCGGCGATGATGTTGAGTCAGGACTGAGACCAGGATCTGGAAGAAAAGGAGGAGGAAGGGCATACAAATGGCCAGAAAATGGATGTGTGGGAAAATCACTCGCGTCGAACGCAAGTTTTAGACGACGAGATGGTGTTCCTTCATTGACCACTGGTTTCACAACTCTAGCTATAGCTCCAGCACAACTCCAGCACAACTCCAAAGAAAACCCCAAGCAACTTTGCGAGCGGAAAGCCAAGAAACTGGTTACGCTAAACCAGTTTCTCAGCTAGGAAACTGGTTTAGAGCAAATGGTTTCCTAGCTAGGAACCGGCATTGATTTGCCCCCAAAATTTGGCTCTGAACAGGGGCCTAAAATACTGTTCGGAAGTGAGATGAGTTCAAGTTTCAGAGCACTTCCCAGCACAAACAATCCCATTTTACCTTTCGACCTTACATACATTTGATTTGACGGCAAGTATGTCTAGTTGCTCATACAAGGGACGATCGTTTCTGTGTTTCTATGCATCGCACCATTTATCAAAAAAGGGAAAAGATGAAAGTGAGAATCAATCGATACAAAAATGAAAGATCTGAAAGCGAAAAATAGGGTTACCTTCGAACCCAGTGAAAAGGCACTGGGTCAAAATAAAGGGGAGGGTACCTGCGGGGCCAATATCTCACTTAAAAAAGGGGAAAATAGACATTTTCATATCGAGACAACAACAGCACCACAGAATGGGCGACAGGTGTGTTATAAACTCACCAGTGCAGGCGCGCTTGGAGGGTGGAGGGTGTAACAGGAGCTGGGGCTCCGGTGGAGGAGGATGACGTGGCAGCTGGACGAGGGACTAGTGAGGCTGACTGTGGCTCCTGGGAAGTGGTGAAACATATGTGAGTTGGAAAGTTGACAGAAAAGTTAACAGGGGTAGGTGAGGCAGATCACATGGGGACATCTGAGTTCTCCCAACTTCCCTGCCTGAGTGCACCACTGACAGTTTTGTGTGCATATATGCAGCCTTTATGGCGCATGCGACTGTTTAGACCCATTAATTGGCCATGTCTTTGGTTTCTCAACCCTAGACATGATGACTGATAAAACTGATCTGGTACCTACATACAGCAGTGCAGCCAGGAAATTTGTAAGGGGGGGGGGGAAGTGGGTGGGGCTAACACAAAAGGGGCCCCGACAGTGCTAGATGGGCCCATCTCCCAGGAAGGCCCAGGCCTCTATGTCTCCCCATCAATGACTCAACAACCAGGGGGGGTGCATTCCCGACATTTTGAGGGGCCCGGCTTCCCTTCCAAAACTCACCTTCTTAGAAAAAAAGATCGGATGTCCATGGTGACAGCAAGTCTCAGGCAGTAGGTGGCTATTAGGAGACACCGGCACTGAATTGTTTATTTATATGTCCAAGGCCCTAATGGACTGTTCAGACCTAGCGTAATTTCGACGCAAAAAAGACAGCGCAATGACAAGACTAGGCGTAATCCCGACGCACTGGGCGTAATTTCGACGCATCAGCAGACCAGTGCAGTGACATCGCCTGGACGCGAGTATGCCAGCGATCAACTGACAGATCGGTTGCTATGACAACAAAATCAGCTGTTTAGATTGGGTTCAAATGTGGCACAGATGTGGCCACAGATGTGGCGACTGAGTTTTGTCATTGCAGATGATCCCAAGGCGTTAATTTGTGAGTTGCTGCGATTTAGGGTGATGCTTCTCTGTGTTGGTAATTTTTCGAGAGTGGTTAGAAGTATATCTCGCTTTTGCCGTAAGCAGTTTTCCTCGTTAGCATTTCCATTATCCGTTTAGTTTCGCACCATTTCTAGCTTTGCTGTCTGTCGACCTTGCATCAAGGTCGCTGTGCGCCGAGCGGAAAAAGTTGAGAAAATCCAACATTGTGCGCTCGGAAAACGCCAGCGTTTTATAGGAATCGGCAGACAGCTGACGCAAGACCGGCGCAAAGCGCTGTAAACAACACTAGTGCGCCAAGATACCTGTTTTACATATTTGCTACCATATGCTGGGAGAAGTGTTTTCCTTCATTCTGGTTCATTTATGAATGCGGAAAAATCCATTGACTGGGGCCCGACAGGTCTCGAAAGTGGGCCCGGCAGGTCTCAAAACTTGGGGGGTCAACCCCCAGCTCTGCCGGCTGGGGGGTTCGCGACCCCCCCAACCCCCCTGCTCACGGCGCCCCTGCGTTGGACTCACCATATCAAAGGCAACCAGCCTCCGCATCTGCTCCTAAAATGAAAACGTGGCAGTGCGCGTCAAATGCTCGAGGCTTACTAATATGGGACGTCTCCACACTCTCTATAGGACGTTTCTACACGTCTCTATTTTGTTCCAGCAGTGCCAAAGGGGTATGACTAGTCCCTTGGCCGGTACCTGTAGTTGCGCAGACTCTGATTCTACCGAATGCAGCACTGACGCCTTGGGCGGCAGCGATAATGGCGGACGGTGTCCACATGTGGTGGAAAATCTTCCCGTGCAGCCACACAACACGACGAATACCAAATTACCTGGGCAAACCTTCAACCTCGGTACCTGCGATCCATCGGAACCCATCCGACCCCTAATCGTAATCCAGACAGCAAAACAAAACTGCATCCTCTCCAACGACGCAGTTTCGTCGTGCCAGCGGTATTACAGCACGTCGCGATATCGAGAGCACGCCGCTCAGCGGCAAGGTGGAAAGAGAGCTTCCGAGTGCCTACACTGAGCTCGCAGTGGATCGTCGCCGACCACAGCTGGGCACGCTTCAACTCTGTGCTTGGAGTTGAAGCACCGTTGACTCCGTGCTTGGAGTGCGGGACACCCTGTGATACTTGGCACCTGAGACCAGGCGGCCGTTTATACTCAGGTAGAGAGAGGGAGAGAGAAGGCAGTGGGCCTGAGATGAGATTGATGGCTGGCAGGGATGAGATTGATGGCTGGCAGGGATGAGATTGATGGCTGGCAGGGATAAGATTGATGTCTGGCAGGGATGAGATTGATGGCTGGTAGGGATGAGATTGATGGCTGGCAGGGATGAGATTGATGGCTGGTAGGGATGAGATTGATGGCTGGCAGGGATGAGATTGATGGCTGGTAGGGATGAGATTGATGGCTGACAGGGACACGATCATCCGCCGCACTGAGCCCGCAGGATTCATTGCTAAAGACAAAAAAAAACGATAGATTCTGGCCAACACTCTCGATGCAAAACACACATATGTTGTACATTTTGCGCTACCAGATATATACATTTATGGTAGAGGCGGTTCCAAGCTAAATATGCATGTGGATTGTGGTTTTCAAAATGATAATAAGTCGGGCCCTTGTATATAGTCACATCATTGTTGATTTCTTGAAAAATGAAGTACCTTCTACGGTAAAGAAGGTAACAATGTTCGGAATGGACGAATCAAGGTCGTCATTGGGTCGGGGTGGCATCCATAGGTATTAGGTATGCTCACGAAAATAGTATGATTCATAGTAATCATATAATAGACAAGCCTGGCTGTCCCGGAGGTTTCAGAACGTGTGAAGTCTTACATATGATTTATGCACTGAATGATACACAAGATGTTGCGGGCAAAGGCGGATTCCGTGCAACAAATAAGGCAGCTTTTCGGATGCTTTTCATTACATTGATACGATTCACTTTGGGCATTAAGTACCACAAGACATGATCACTGAAACAAGGTAGATCATATTTGGCATAGACATACGTATACCAAGAGGTGGGGACGGGGTGGGTGTGCATACATTCTTTATCATGCCAATGGTGTGCAATCTATGGTGGATATGGAAAGGCTAGTTACTTTGTACTGTTTTTTTGTTCCGAAGAACAAATCGCAATGCAACACGCTACTTCGTCAAGACCACTAAAATCGTCGACTGTCGTCGATTTTAGTGACCACTAAAATCGTTCATCGTCGATTGACCGCCGTTGGGTCGGTCGGTCCGCCGGTCGGTCCACCGGTCCTTCGGTCCACCGGTCGGTCTGCCACTGACCGCCGGTCCGTCGGTCGGTCCGCCACTCGACCGCCGGTCGAGATCGTGGCCGTGACAGAGACCGACAGATATTTGGACCGGAATTATGAGACGGAGACCAAGATTGAGACGGTGATAGATGCTTACAATGCATTTTGCAACAAATGGTTTTCCATCAAGATATGTCCTTCATAATTTTGTCTCTACTGCATTTATGTCCAGGCCAATACCCGTGCTTTCGCGATGATGTCGTCCGCAGCAGCGTGCTCGCAAACTTGATCATATTTCATTTGCATTGCCTACTGTTATGCGCCGAATCAGAAAGCGACTCTGGCAAACCTCGCTACAGTTCAGGTCAGAAAAGCGAAATTACAACTAGGCATTTATTTTGAGTCCCCAATTGACTCAAACTCTATTCGACGCCGTTGCCATTCGCACTGCCATTAACTCCCACGCTACAATGGAAAAAGAAAGACAATATATGCACGAGCTCTCTGGGGCAACCACCAGCGCTATTTACATACCTACATACATACTGAGGGTAATGCTCACCCGCTCCCTCAATCACGCGGTAAGTCGCCGGCTCCGGGGGTGGCTGAGCTGGAACGGTAAATGTGTGAGCATCTATGTCGAGCAACACTCACATGATGATGTCGGGTGGCGGGTGGCCTCGGCTCGACTCTTCGGCTCCTACACCCGACAGCGTGCCCCACCGTGCCCCACCGTGCCCCACCGCTGGACGTCCACGAGTGCACCGGCCCGGCGTCCGCCGCAGCGCGTCCGAGAGTCCTGCCCTCAGCGTGGTGCGATTAAAAGTGCCCTTCGTCCTCCATCGCTTCCGGGCTTATACACAATACCTTCACATTCTGTCATTTTCTTTTCCGCGCGGGAACCCATCATTTTCTGGACTCCAGCCTCTTCTCCCGCTTCCGTCGAGGGCCGGTCGGATCTCAATTTTCTTCCTTTTCCAGTGGAGAAGAGCGGCCGGGCGCTAATAGTGGCCGCCACTTTTCATTTCAGCGTCCGATACACGCCCAGGCGCCGCTCGGTGGATAAACAGCGAGTTTCGTGTTGTATTTTGTGTGCGTCAGCAGCAGCTGTGGTATTGACATGCTGGAGTGGGGAACGCCTGGCCATGCGGCGCGCGAGTGTGTTTCTGGTCGGCTGTCCGAACATCTCCGAGAAAATGGAAAGCTTCTTAGAATAGCCAAATTTGGGCTTTATTGCGCGTCGATCTTAGAATAGTTTGGAAGTTGGCTTTCAAGCTTGATGATGATCTTTCATGACCTATCCCGTCTCTACCACTTTTCATTATGATCGATATTCATGCATATTTTTTCTTACAAAAAAAATGTCGAAAGAGCACAAGTTCTGTAACTGCCTAGTCATTTCCAGAGACTTAAGTCAAGGTTTATGTATTGTCCTAATACGATCTCTGGCGACCTCATTACTCAGCTAAAATGCAAACCCGAGGTATGAAGCCCGCGGTGTGGCGAAGGCGGATTTACCGGGCGGCGCGAAGCCACGAATGTCCGGCCATGAGACCGAATAACCGCACGGCTGTGCGGCTCAAGGGAATGCACGTTATGAATTCGTCCAACGTGACAGTGCTGGCTTTCCTATTGGTTAACATGACTACGGCCTTGCCTATCGGTTTGGGACATCCAACATAGTTGAAAAATAAGGAAGGGCGGATTCAAGTACCCGAAGCAGACGAGTTCTATTTTCTTCATCAAGTAATGCTATACAGGGGCATATGAATCATGTTAAATTGTCTTGATGTTCCTTAGATCAATGATGATGCGAGCGTCTAATGTGGAAAGAGGCCGAATGGACGCGACCTCATGGGGACATGTCTCATCCATGTCGCGTCTCGGGCGAAATGTTGAAAACGCACGGCCCGATTACCTGCAACAATATGAAAATGTATGCACATATAACTATATTCCAGTGGCGTTGCCGGGCACCTCACTGGGTGGAGTGTGGGGAGGGTATTGTGTTCGATGGTTGGTTATTGGAGCAGGGGCGACTGACTGCGCCTATCCTCCGTGGGGAGGAACATTGAGTTGAATGGCTGGTTATTGAAATGTACTGACTGACCGCAGTGGTGGCGTCCTACTGGGGAGGGATATTGGGTTAGATAGCTGGTTATTGTACTGACCGCGGTGGTGGCATCCCCGTGAGGAGCGACATTGGGCTGGATGGCTGGTTATTGAAGTGTAGGGGCGACTGACCGCGGTGGTGGCATCCCCGTGAGGAGGGACATTGGGCTGGATGGCTGGTTATTGAAGTGTAGGGGCGACTGACCGCGGTGGTAGCGTCCCCTGTGGGGAGCGACATTGGGCTAGATGGCTGGTTATTGTACTGACCGCGGTGGTGGCATCCCCGTGAGGAGCGACATTGGATTGGATGGCTGGTTATTGAAGTGTAGGGGCGACTGACCGCAGTGGTGGCCTGCTCCGTGGGGAGGGATATTGGGTTAGATGGCTGGTTATTGGAGATCAACTGCAGAGCAACTTGAGAGTAAGAGTAGGAGGGAGTGCAGAGTAACTGGCGACTGACCGCACCGGTAGCGACGTTCGGCGACAGTGGACAAATGCTCCGGGGTTGGACGCGCATTACGTCCAGCCTCGTGCATGCGCTCGTTGCAAACGGACGCGCACTCACCGACACTTCGCCGGTCTGAAAGCACCGCTGGCGATAGTATGCATACGAGCTTCGGTTTACCCAGTGCATCCCTAGCACATCTGACGAATTACCAAACGTCCGTACCGAAAGCAGCAGCTAAAACGTTGAGAACATGCAATTATTCGCCGACAATATCAGCAATCATGCAAGCGAGGCATGCATTCCAAATAAAGTGCTCTCTTTTCGTACTTGATACGAAATGCAATACTGCCGTGACTTACATAAGAGGAGCCACATTACACTACACCACGCGGTCACTTCAACCCACTCACGCTTGGTGTGACAAAGATAGTCTATCATGGAGCCGAAAATGGTGCTCTTGCTGGTCCTATACACTTCAGAGGGAGCAAATTCCTCCCTGGCTGGATCCCTCGTTATATTTCTCATTTGAGACGGGGCTGCGTTGTTTATCCAAACAAGACAGCTTGTTTATCCATTCAGACCGGTCTAGACCGAGCGGACGGAAAATACTATAGTACATTCGTTCGGCATCAACACCAGCTCAACGCGGCTATCGGCTTTGCATTCAAATCAGCTGGATGCCGACACCACCTTGACGTCATCTCCCGATCAACGTCACCAGTTCGTCATCCTCAGTTGGACACGGTCAGCTGCAGACAGCGACGCATCATCAGTGTGGGGGTGGGGAGAGGACGGCGGTGGCGGCGGCCGCCGCTCGCTTCGTTTATCGTCGGGACGCCGACCGGCAGATAGGTGCCGGCCGGCACACGTCACGGCCGCAGATTGGGCCGACCCACCTGTGTCAACGGTGCACCCCCGGCCGGCGTACACGGCGCTGATGAACGACACACAGTGCCGATGAGTGTCGACACACAGCGCTGATGAGTGTCGACACACAGCGCTGATGAGAGTCGACACACAGCGCTGATGATAGTCGACACACAGCGCCGATGAGTGTCGACACACAGCGCTGATGAGTGTCGACACACAGCGCTGATGAGTGTCGACACACAGCGCTGATGAGTGTCGACACACAGCGCTGATGAGTGTCGACACACAGCGCTGATGAGTGTCGACACACAGCGCTGGTGAGAGTCGACACACAGCACTGATGAGAGTCCATACAGCGATGACGAACGACACACCATCAGTGCGAGCGTCATCAGCTTGTGCCCTATCAGTACTCGCAACTGGCACAAGAAGAGAGCTATGTGAATATGCCAATAATTGAATGGACGCCGTGACGGTACCAATGACATTGTTGTTCTTTTTAACGTTCTTTGTGCATAAATGTACCAAAAGGTCAACTTACCAAAGCTTTGTACCCATTTCCTAACTGCCAGATGAGAGTCGACTTACCGCGGGGACCAGAGTGACAGACCGAGGGGCCGAGGCGGGGCTGGGGCGCGGACGCATACCAGTCGCCACCTTCTTTTCCACCAACTCCTTGTAAGTCCGTACACACCGGTAGATATCGGACAAGTTGTTCGCGGTATGAATCAGTGCATAAATATATCAGAAAATCTGCCGATCCAGCCGAGCTTTGGCGTTTGTCTGAGAAGCATGTCAGTGGCGCAGACAGGACAATTTCAAAGGAGGGCGAAACAAAAAAGCAATGAAAGAGAACGCTGCGAGTCGAAACGTCCTGGCTTGGCGTGGCAAAACTAAACATTTCTTGCTTGATTTAATGTATTGTTTGGTTGATGAGGGGAAGCTTAACTGTGCCTCTGCTTCAGCCATACCTTCACAGCATCTCAAAAACCTTCAAACCGGCGTCGAGTATAATATCGGCTGAAACATACTGAAGATGAACGGAGAGCATCTGCTTCACTTGGCGACTTTCGACTTTCAATCATCAAAATGCGGATTTTGTCATTCGTTAAATATGTGCGACATGCTGGCAGGCCCTCTCTAGAACCCCGAAGACATGGTTTCGTTTAGTACGCTAGCCTTGATTCACCCAGGATGATAAATGGCAGTTCGGAAATGGATACAAGGCTTTAGTAAGTTGACCCTTTGGTGCAATTATACACGAAGAACGTTAAAAAAGAACACCAATGACACAGGTACCATCACGGTGTCCATTCCATTCCTGGCTTATTCATACAGCATTTCTGTAGCCAGTTGGGAGTACTGATCTGGCCCAAGACGATGACGCTCGCCACATTGCCTCCATCTGAGGTTCGGCGGACATCGCCCGCCTATTTCCCAATTCCCAACTCGCATTGATCCGCCTGGGCCTTGGGAAATATTTGCCACACAATAGAGGAAGGAAGCAATCGTGAGACGGCTCGCCTTCATATCTTTCTCACCCTCTCTCTATCTCTCTGTCTTTCTCTCTCTCTGTCTCTGTCTGTCTGTCTGTCTGTCTGTCTGTCTGTCTGTCTGTCTGTCTGTCTGTCTGTCTGTCTGTCTGTCTGTCTGTCTTCTCTCTCTCTCACTCACACTAACTAACTAACTAGCTAGCTAGCTAGCTAGCTAACTAACTAACTAGCTAACTAACTAACTAACTAACTAACTCTCTCTATATCACTCTCTCTTTCTATCTCTCTCTCTATCTCTCTTTCTCTTTTTCACTCTCGCTTTCCGTCGTGTTCGCATTCATTGTTCCAAAAAGGCTTTGTGCCGGCTGACACAACGAAGCGCACTACGCCACGCTCGGCCCTGGACACCATGCACCCACCCGTGCGTAAACACCTGAATGGAGCCCACTCACTATAAGCGACGGGGAGACACCATAAGCGAGCAAAATGCAGCAAAAGCTCACCCGAGCTCTCCGGCTCGTCCCGCCCTTCACATTTGCCAAGCTCTGAAAACTTTGCTACAACGCTTGAAGCCCGAATTCCTTCATCCGGTCTTACGCCCTCCGGATTAATGTGGATTTTTCACGGCCTTCATCATCGCGTTTCATTGAGGTACTCGCATCTTGCTTAAAGGCAAACATTTGTGTTGAAAGTTAGCTGACGCCGGATGGGTTGGCAAGTGTTCGGCCAGCTGCCGGATCGTGTGGCTACGTCGCGTCACGTGACCTGCCTGCGTGACGGTTGGGGGTGGGGGTAGCAAAGGAGATTCCAATACCTGTTGGATACACAGGCTAGCACAAATACAGGAATTTCATGAACTTATTGGGATTGCATTGTCACCGATACCTGTTTGATTCACAGGCTAGAACAAATACAGGAATTTCATGAACGTATTGGGATTGCATTGTCACCGATACAGTGTCAGTTATAATACAGTGCAGTAGGCACTACAAAACTTGTGCCCGTATTTAAAGCGAACTGAATCCAAATTACCTCCTGCTGACGAATTACGCATGGTGGGCGCTAGTGGGAGTTGGCCAGAGCCCTCCCCTGATTACGACATCATTGGATCCGGAAATTACACCGAAGCGCGCTGCTCTCCAGCAGAGGTGAAGATCCCGTGGTGGTGGGGGTGGGTGGGGGGTCAGTATCCTCCCAGGATTTGCTACCTCCTCATTAAACCCTCCCTTGAAAATTTTACTTTAGAAAGAAAATCAGCATAAATTACAAAGCAATCAAAAGGAGGGGCTGAGACAACCCAAAAACTAACATCCAATGCCGCGCTTCTTTATTGTGCTTGCTGCTGGTTCCCCCTGAACTCCCGAGATATCTTCATCTATTCCCTCCACCATTACATTTTACAAATGGAGACTTAAATGAGCTCACTTTGGTCATATGCACGCTCGTGCTGAATCACCTTTGCAAGTGACATTATATAAAATCGGCTCTTGACGTGCGTCCCACGCAACTTCGATTTAGAAAACGATGCAATATTACATAGCTATTCAAAACACTCGCTCCTACATCGTGCCGCTTTTATTTGAACTTTCACCACGCGCCAGCTGATTGTAGGTTGTGCGGCCAATTACTCACACAGATTTGTAGTTAGTTATTTGGGCTTTAGGGACACATATTTGTAGTTAGTTATTTGGGCTTTAGGGACACAGATTTGTAGTTAGTTATTTGGGCTTTAGGAATTTTATTTTATTTGGGCTTTAGGGACACAAATTTGTAGTTAGTTATTTGGGCTTTAGGGACACAGACTTGTAGAGACGGCGAGAAACGACAAGACGACACACATTTCGATTGAGAGACCAGCGCTCTACCCCTATACTAATATCTCTCTCTTTTTATGTCGCTTTTTCATTCGCATATTTCCAGCACAGGATACAGTTGATGAAAAGGCGAGGTCATGTCACGGCACAACTTTGGTGAATATACCTGACGGCGCACATGCGCCATGCACGGTGCCCAGTTTTGCGGGAGTGCCGCTTGGTACAGCCGTGACGCAGGCTCGGTATGGCAGTACCCGCTCGGGATGGCAGTACCCGTGCGGTATGGTAGTACCCGCGCGGTATGGCAGTATCCGCACGGTATGGCAGTATCCGCTCGGGATGGCAGTACCCGCTCGGGATGGCAGTACCCGCGCGGTATGGCAGTACCCGCTCGGGATGGCAGTACCCGCGCGGTATGGCAGTACCCGCTCGGGATAGCAGTACCCGCTCGGGATAGCAGTACCCGCTCGGGATGGCAGTACCCGCGCGGTATGGCAGTACCCGCTCGGTATGGCAGTACCCGCTCGGGATGGCAGTACCCGCTCGGTATGGCAGTACCCGCTCGGGATGGCAGTACCCTCTCGGTATGGCAGTACCCGCTCGGTATGGCAGTACCCTCTCGGTATGGCAGTACCCGCTCGGTATGGCAGTACCCGCGTGCGTTGGTACCCGCTCGGTATGGCAGTACCCGCTCGGGATGGCAGTACCCTCTCGGTATGGCAGTACCCGCTCGGTATGGCAGTACCCTCTCGGTATGGCAGTACCCGCGCGGTATGGCAGTACCAGCTCGGTATGGCAGTACCCGCGCGGTATGGCAGTACCCGCTCGGGATTGCGTCGTGCCCGCTTGATGCGGCACTTATGATTGGGTGATCTAGATACCCCATCAAGTTTGCGGCCCATCTTGCTTCTGTCCCACTTTTCCAAAAATTGGAAGCATTTTCTGCAACCAACTCGTTAGTTAGTTATTTTTGTTTTAGGGCGCATCGACTACTAAGGCCATTTTGCGCCCAACACAACCAACCAACTCGCTGGGTACCTCAGAACAAACATCATGTCTCCTCACCAATATCCCTACAGGCCTAGCCACCGTACAGAGGATGCCGTGCTCGATGCTCTGCCCTTCGATAATTCGAGCGTATCAGCTTCAACACCGACAGAGGCGAACTTTTAACCATAACGCCACTGGATTTGAGTAAAGATTTTGACAGCATTCACCACAGTGTCCTTCAAACACTCCGATGGTACGGCACCACCATAACTGGTTTTGCAGCTACCTGGGTGGGGGTGGGTGATGATGATTATTGGGGTTTTAGGGTGCATCAACCCCATTGGGTTATATTTCACCCATAACAAGGTTGCCTAAGCACGCGTTACAAGGTCACATACAAATATCAAGCATCGGTAGCTACTAAGGCACTTTATATAAAATCTGAGGAAGCAGTTTATCAGTCAGACAGGTGAATATATTGCGTCAAATCATATCTTCTCAAGGAAGCACAAAACCGCTCTATTGTGTATAAATCGGAAATCATCTCCCAATAGGTCCTTCAACTTCAGAGCATTCGCGTCATATCCGAAGTGGCGTCTGCGTTCTTCTGTGTATGCTGGGCACGCCACCAACACGTGGTGCACAGTCAGCGCAGCATTACACCTAACACATTTCGGCCTGTCGTCCCCGCACAATAAATGCCTATGTGTCGCAAGAGTGTGACCAATTCTGAGACGACAGATGGCTACCTCGTCCATTCTAGTCTTGCTGAAGGACGAGGGCCACGGAGCCAAGTATGGTTTGATTTGTTTTAATTTGTTCAACTCCACTTGATCCCATCTGCCCTGCCACCGTCTGAGAATAAATGTTGAGATAATTGGGTAGTAGTCACTGGCAGGAAGTGGGAGAACGTGACGCCTTGGCGCTTGCGCTGCACGCCTTGTAGCCCGGTCGGCCAGCTCGTTACCCCCGATTCCGACATGTGCTGGAATCCAGCACAGTACTACCTGTTTTCCCATGCCATGTAGCAAAGTAAGGTGCGATAAAATGTATCGTACAAGGACATGTTGCTGGTTAAAACTACGCAACGCCACAAGACTGCTCAGAGAATCACTCAAAATAACATGTAAAATCTCGTCGTCAATCCCGATGTATGCAAGGGTTTTGCTGATGGCTATCAACTCTGCAGTGAAGACCATGGCATGTGGCGAAAGGGTGAAAGATCGTGCAGTGGATCCTCTTACAAAAGCACTACCCACGCCGGTGTCAGTCTTCGAGCCATCTGTGTAAGTAACGGTGTAGCCATGATACGCTGAAGAAATGTGTTCGAGTGTACGTGATAATAGCTCCTTTTTGTCACATCTTGTTTTCTCTCGACAGCGATGGGGATGTCGATGAAGGGGATGATAAGCTCCCACGGGGGGTTAGTTGTTTGCTCGAACTGCCTGATTCTTTGCATTCTAATTTTCATTTCTCTCAGTAGCGTTATCATTCTCACACAGTAGGGTGTTCCTCTCTTAACATTATCACGAAGGACCGCGTGCATGTCACGGGAGAACACCGCTGGATATGACGGGTGTGCTGGAAACTGTCGTATTTTGCAGGCGTATCGGAGACCGAGCATTTCACGCCTGATGAACAATGGTGGTTCGTGAGCGTCCGCTAGTACGCTGACCGTTGGGGATGTTCGAAATGCTCCGGTAATTATTCTCAACGAAGCGTGGTGTACTGGATATATCATTCCCTTCGTGGTAGCACACGCACCGTTATATGTAAAACACGCGTAGTCAAGCTTGGAACGAATAAGATTACGATATAGCAGATGCAGAGTCCTTCGGTCAGCACCGTATGAGATACGAGAAACACACTTCAATAGGATGGGGGTGGGGGTAGGGTGGGGGGAGATGGTGAGAGGGGGCTAGGAGTCCTGTCTCCTTGCCCACGGTGTCCACCATGGTTCCATAGCCTGCTTACCCTTCAGCATTTTTACCAACGGCCTTCCCAGTTACTGTCTCGAACATCACCTTAACTCATACGCTGACTACGTCCAGCTGATCGACTAGGCTGTTCAGATCACAAAAATATGCCCAATCACAAAACCCGCTTAGAACACTCACTCGAAATTCTTCAGACATGGCTTCGGTCAAAATCATCCAAGATAAACCTAACAAAGCTCACTTCATTCTCATTGGCTTCCGGTAAAACAAAACAAAAGTGGATTTCCAGTTTGATAATGAAAATATCAAGCCATCACAGGGCGGTAAGTTGTTGGGTGTCTTCGTGGATTCCGTTCTATTGCGGGGGCACATCCCACACAGGTCGCTCCGGGATGAAGCTGCCTGGTCGTCTCCCTATACCGGCTTCGTCACCACTTCGCCAAGCACACACAAATTACTTACTCAAACCCGTGTCTTTCTGCATATCGTTCACTGCATTTCGGTCTAGGGAGGGGGATTCAAGGGTAAGCTACAGACACATCGGTCCGGCTTTAGAGCAGTGGCGTAGGCAGGATTTGATCAAGAGGGGGCGAACACCATAGGACAACCCCTACCTACTCCGAGACTACTCGGATTTCGGGCACTTTGTTTTCAAAGGGCCCATATATATATATATATATATATATATATATATATATATATATATATATATATATATATATATATATATATATGTGTGTGTGTGTGTGTGTGTGTGTGTGTGTGTGTGTGTGTGTGTGTGTGTGTGTGTGTGTGTGTGTGTGTGTGTGTGTGTGCATTTATGTATGTGTATAATTATATAAGGCCCTCCTCAAAATTCTGGGCCCTCTCCATCATCAGATCAGGGGCCTCTTCTTCGACGTGGGCCCCACCATCAGCTCAGGGACCCTTCATATTGGCTCGGTGCTGTCTCGGTCATCCCAGAACCCCTTCCAACGTCTCGGGACCCTCTCCGGCGACCTGAAAGTCCTTCGCGTTGATCTAGCCCAGGGCTCTCAAAACCTTCCCGAAGGCACTCTCCGTTGAACCAGGGCCCCCTTCATCGGGGCCGGGACCCTTTCCGCTTGCCCGGGGATCCTTTCGCAGATCAAGGGTCCATTCAAGTCGGCCCAGGGGGCCCTCGAGAGCCCCCTGTACCGACGCCTTAAGGGGTCTCTGTGGCCCCTCAAGGCATTCGCCTGGAGGGAGGGACCCTTCGAACCCTGCAGAGGGTGGCTACCCCTTCGCTCCTTTGCTACGCCACCTCTTTGGAGTTTTTCGGGTGGCGCTGAATCGAGTGCATGGTGGAGAGGCGGGATAGCATCCGAAGTATCTATGGCGCCCCGCAGAGGCCTAGCCCTGAGGCTCTACGTGAAATGTTTCGAGGTCGCTCAGAGGTGTCGCGGCGCGTGCTCCAATCTGCCAGCGCCATGCGCTGCCGACACGCCGACTAGCGTTCACGCAGACGAGCTTCAGATTACCGGCTGTCTCGGGATGCCGCTGCATGCCAGTTTTTAAGTCGGCTGTGCAGGAGATGAAGCAATGTAACTAATTGACCAAGTATTCCTGTAGTTAATCCAGGTAATCCCAGGTGTGAGTGAACCGGGTAGCTTTCGTTGTCGGATTATTGTACATTACCGAACTAACATTGGAATACAAATTGCAATACAAAATATAAAAAACAAAAAGATGGATAATTATCATTACACAGAGCTAAACTATGCTTTGTTTACTGTTTATTGGATGGTTCACGACGCATTTTAAGTACAATCACCACTAATGGCGCCGCCCACTGTTTCGCCAGTGGGCCGCGGGATTGGGAAATGTCCCAAGTGGTGTCGGGTGTTCAACCGAGCGAAACTATGCAACACAATTGCAATTTCGCAGGCTAAGTTTTGACATTAAAACGACAAAACCAGTGCCGTGTGAACATCAATATTTAACGCATATCAAACTGAGATTAGACCAGATATATTATATGCCAGATTAACAATAGATGGACTAAAACTAAAGCATGCACTGATTTTTCACTGGTTAACGTAAGAAAGAGCTGAATAATCTAACAATATTTCAATTTGGTTAATTAAGTGTAAATGCCACTGTCACGAGAACATTGCCACACGATAGGCAACGAATCAATGTATTTGAAACTGGGTGGACATCAAGATAAATCCTTGGTGGTGGATTGGAGTTTAGGAGCGCGTCGACATCAAGGGTCACTTTGCGCCCATAACTAAATTTTAATCACTCTACGGTGCTACTATCATATCTTGCTATCTATCTTCACGGGTGAGGGTATATCACGTCAAGGCGAGCTTGTCGAATGAACGTAAAAATATTCCCAGACGTCACGACCTCAGAGTCGTTCAAGATAATTCCTTATTCAATTATGAAGAATATTGCTAAGGCAAACATTTCGATTCAATTCCATATGGAGACATGCATGCTCAGACGCGGGCGGTTTGCCCTCATGAGCACTTCGTGCCATAAGGCGTATTTTTTGGCGTTTAGTAGGCAGCATGCAAGAACACTAATACCGTCTAATGAGACTTCGAATGTCCATCTTCGGATGTTTCCGACTTCATGCGACACTGACCGTACGTGTGCGTGCGGACTGCATTTCGCGGCCCTTCATACCCCTCTGTGACGCAGCCCATGCTTAACAATGTATATTAATCTTACATGGTTCCCGTACTCGAAATTTGCCTTGACCGTGTTAGCTTTTTTACATCAGGTCGTCACGTAGCATAAGATAGTCAGTTAGTGAATAAGTGGCTATCAGTTGGTGAATAGCTTCCTTAGAATATATGATACAATACTGGTTAGGATGCTGAGCGTCCTTATGTCCATGTTTGTAGTATCTTTCCTTTGCAGAGTTAACCCGGATAAGCTCCTGTCGCTCTCATGTAGTCCGAACACTGTGACTGAAGCGTTTGTGATTGTATTATATCCATACGGCGATGGGTTCACTATAGTCTAAACTTTTCCTTAACATTTTATGGGACTCGTTCCAGTAATTTCCGAGGTTTAAAGTGATAGAAATCCGACCTTTCGCAACACCTCTTAATCCTTCAGCTAAAAATTTACAGGGAGGTCGTGCATCTGCATACCGTGTTCACATGACTGGAAAAACCTAATATCAACATAACCGTCGATTTTGGCTGAAGAGAATTGCTTTTCAATGTACACACGCCAGATGTGGGGGCACGATTTTCGCAATCGGCTTCTCCTGTCGGATATAGAACGCGAATATGAAAGTTGAACGCAGTGCCGAATTATCGAAATGGGTCCTACTTACTTCTGAAATTCCTTCACTTTCGCAAACGTTTGCCACGATGATGGGTGCCATCACAGACTGGTGTGCCAAGCGAGAGAAGTGGTGGTCGGTTGACAGGATTCCTGTCACAGTGCGGTGCCCGGCCCTGCGCCTGCAGCGGGTGAACCACAGCCCACCTCCTGACCACACCCGCGCCGGGCCTTCCTTCAACGGCGCTTCGTATGCTGGCCAAGACTCTGGTAGTGGTAGGACCCACGAGTCAGAAACGCCCAACTCAACACGGTCTTAGCTTGACAGAATCGGCGTGACAACTCGGTGGGATTTGGTTGAAGGGGCGGGCCCCGCGTGACCAACTGATAACTCGAGAGCACACCAGTGGATACAGCCGACTTCCAACGGGCGCTTGGGGGGGGGGGGGATCGTGACTAAAGGTTGACTGGTTACTGATCCCTCCTGAAGTCCTGCGATCTAGAGAAAGCGGAATATATATTTAGTGTCAAATTTAAGTGACTAGAGGACTCCCATTGTAAGGCGCGCTAGTCTGCACGGCTTAACACCGTTGCTCCACTATGCCGAATGATCGCGGAGAAGCCAAAGTTTCCAGCAGTTAGTCCAATTTAAGCTTGGGAACCGCCAGATCACGGGAGAAACACAGTGATTACTGAGCTGCTGGCTTGTTCATATTGGGCTTTGATGAAAACTGCAACATTTGCATACTAGAGCGGGCTAAAGTTATTGACCCCAGTGGAGGTAATACTCGGAAACCATTAACTGCCAGAACTCCAAGCCCTGGTCATGACGGTAAAGGGGCGTCTGGCTCTCCTTCCAGGAAGGAGGGGGAGCATGGCTCAGATGCCCCTTGGTCCGCCTGCGCGAGAGTAATCTGCTTGATTGTGTGCCCCGTGTGACGGCCGCAACTAGTGACAAACGTACTGCAAATCCAACGCCTACATGACATACTTAAACGGAGCCCCAGATGCAACAAGGTGTCCTGAATCAAACAGCGAATTCATTCCCTAGCTGTAGCAGCACGCCAGCCGGCTCGTACGGGATGCCGTGAAGCGGCGGGGAAGCACGGAACTCCCCCATCTCAAGCAAAATTGCCCTAGTAATGCCGAATCCACGAATTTGTGAAGAGCGTTGGGTGTCCGAGCGTTGGTATCCTATCTAAGCTTTCTAGTAAAGATATTCATGCCTCCCATTCTTATAGCCGCTTTCATGGTCATTAAGGAAGCACTTAATATCAACGACCAACTACAGAATGCAGTGTAACAAATTTGTGTTCAGCAGCTTCTACCCACGAGAGACAGTCACTGTGTGAAGTCTGACGCTGGCGAGCAAGGTCTGGAGGCTTTGGTTCAGACTGCCACGTGCCGTTGGCTAGGCCCCGCCTCCGGCGACATCACCAGCTTCACCAGGAATACATGGAGAAGCTGAACAGCCACCAAGGATTGAAACCTAACTCTGCTAAAGCTGATGAACTTTATGTGCTAGTTTAATTCGGCTGAATACATTTGGAAGGACAATTTAGCGCCACAGACTAAGCAGAAGATGTCTGGCCGAAAACTACCATGCTCATAACTGGGCCAGCTTCCTTAACCGACCAAATATTATTTACCGGCCGGTCAAATAAACAACCGGGTGATCCTCGCTGGCCCACATAATGCTGTATGGCGCACCAGACAGACTTGAAGCCATCTTGAGCAGCCACAGTTTTACATAGCAATCACATACACTCAACACCAGAAATACTCATCGATGAGCGCATCACGAGTGACAACTACCATCCAGATCCTAGCACTACTGATGCGTATCTTTGCGGCATGAACTGCATTAATTTCATTAATGCCGTTTCATTGCGGCTCGCGATGAAACAGCATTAATAAGCGTGGTTGCCTTGGGCGAGGCCATTAAAGTTGCATTGAATGATCCAATCTGCAGAGTAACGTGCACAAACGACGTTCATTAAATCTTCGCTAGTACAAATTTTACCTATACCTATATATGTATATATGTACCTATGTATGTATGTATGTATGTATTTATGTATGTATGCATGTTTGCATAAATGCATGTAGGTTGTACGTATACAAGTATGGATGTTCGTACGTAGGTAGGTAGGTATGCATGCATATATGCATGTTTGTATGTTGTGTGTGTGTGTTGCGTGTGCTGAACATAACAAAATAGGTACATGGCATCTTAATATCAGCCCGTAGGTTACAATAGTACCAATATAAAGAAAAGCAATGAAATTTAATTGTTGTGGGGTGACATAACAAAATAGGTACATGGCATCTTAATATCAGCCCGTAGGTTACAATAGTACCAATATAAAGAAAACGGACAATTGAAGCAAAGCTGTGATGATATTCTAAATAAGTTCGCTATCCATACATTATGTTCTTCACCGGCTCAATTTGTTAAAAAAAATTAACTTCAATCAATTTTAATTAACTTCAGCCCCTCCATGCTGCAATCTTACAAGAGTCGTAGTATTGCAGCTAAGCATATTCGTGATAACGTGACAGCATTTGGAAGTTCGAATAAGGTTAGATCATGCTACAAGTTCGTAAGGAAGATGACGACCGTGGACTACACACCACATCTACTTGCTCAGGTTTTGTTCGGGACAACATTTAACCCTCCCAGTCTGTCCGGTCCCATCCTCACACCCCGTCTCGGAGAGGGGGTGAGATCGATAGGGACTCCCCTCCTAATCTCCAAACTAGCCGTCACACGAAAACAAAAGAAGTGTCTTCAGAAGGCGCTCGACGAGTAGGGCCAGATGCCACGGAACTGACGTCAATAGGGGCCTAGGTTCTCACGACTTACGCCATCTTTTTGGCTCTGGGGAGTTCATCTTTGGGGAGATTTTAAGAAAAAATAATTGGAATCAGAAGAGAAAAGCGAAATCGACCAGGGCCATAACACTTTTGGCCACCCAAAAATATTTTTTAAGTATAAAATTTTGAGTTTGCGTGTTTTCTTTAATTCCCTTTTCCAACGGGTAGAGCGGACCGAAAAACGTTGTTCGAAGTCAACTTGTCCCAATACGAAATGCTTACTTTAGCCAGAATCTTCGATTTTAACTCTAATGGGCAAGTATGCAAAACTAGTAATTAATAAAAAAAACGGAAAAAATCATCTAGTGCGTTTTGTTGCGTTCCTAAGAATAAGCAAACGCTGAAAGTTTCATTAAAATATCTTTCTCCGTTGAAGCGTGACGACTGGTTGAACGTTTTGGAGGTTAGCTCACTTGACTAACTCGTTGACCCTAGATGAACGGAATTCAAAATTTTGGCACCGCATGCCAAATTGATGCGGGAAAAGGTATGTCAAATTTAGACGCGCTGCCTGTCCGCGGAAAACCTGATGGGGTTGGATAACGACCCCCTCCGAGACGGCACGGGTTAATATGATGATCGGTCACGGTGATGGTCACAATAATAAATCATAAGCAGCCGCAGCTCGGCAATAAACTTTGGTGATCAAGGATGAAAGGACCACGAACAAGCCGCCATTCCGTTTATCTCTGATCTCTGATCACACATACATCTCTCTGAACCTACTGATGGGGTGGGGGGGGGGAGTACAGTCGGAACTCCTCACGTCCGGGATATACCCGAGCAATACATTTCTGCCATCGATTGACGTGTCAACGGAGTCAAATAAATCAGCTAGCGTCTGCGTAGATAGTGGGGAGTCACCAGCGAGTGGTGTTTCACAGAACACCCAAGGCGACACCGATTTGGAAACAGATCAGCGCTCTCCATAGACAGCATGAGAAGCTTCAGCGAACGCTGTTTGGCAAAACGCCCCGGGCGACATTGAGTCGGGATCTGATCGGCGCGATTTCACGCACCGGACACTTCACTGTGTCGTCCGCAGCGTCGGAGCCGTCCTCTGCTCACTGGGCCGAGACTTCGGGCTGGCACAGCCGCGCTCCGAGCCGCTCCCGACGGCGGCCACATGCGTGCGTCGTGCACAGAAGACGTCCGGTGTTTTGCGCCGACGTGCTCTCGCACGTTTGGGAACTCACGCGTGCCAAGCATGGAAACAGATGGGTCCGCCGCGTTAGGCTAGCTTAAGCAGGATGGCTTGACGAAATTAGTGTTTCCAAAAAAGGAAGCATGGCATGATTGTCATTCAGTTCCGATGAAGGCGCAAACAATTCGCAAGCTTGTGTTCAGTTTGACGTTGAACTAAATGGTTTAATTCGACAAGTTTGGAAATTCGTCTCACTAAACTGAAACCTATAAGATAAATCGCTGCCAGTGGTGCATGGAATGATGAGTCGAAGTTATTCATGGGATTGTTTTGTCAGCTTGGATATGTGCACCCCGGGAGTCTGCAAGTGGTCCACACAACTTTCAACGACTATACAAGTTGAACCAGCGGATACAACTTCACGACACATGGACATTTTATCGTCAACATGTGTGGATTAATTTGGAATAACAATTCCTGGTATATGGATCACATCAGTTCCGTTGCCGATGGGAGGGGGCAAGAGTCCTGAGACTTCTGCGATACCGCACATTGTCCAGTCTTAATGTCTAACTTTACTGCTTCGTCGACCTTCGTCAAACGCCCCCAGCACGCAAACCGTTCAATTGCACACATACACTAAATATAAATAAAACATACCCAGATGTTTGGAATCCTAAACATTATGCGCTTGGTGTTGCGTGGGTGTGAGCAGGCCAAAAGGAAAGTTCAACCGCTTTTTCGGATGCCCTTGGCATACGAAGATTATTACCAACAACATATAATCATCCTGCATTTCGCAGTTTCAATTTCATGACTTTTCAGACTATGCGTCAATATCACAGGCTTACAGGCGCATGGATAGTCCATGAGTCGAATGACAGTTATTCGGGCTTTCGGGCGCTTCGACTGCTCTGGTCATATTGCGCCCATGAGTCGAATTACAAAATGAAAGCACAAACACGGACAACAGCATCAATAACAGCTAGTGCCGACTAGGAGATACCAGCCATCGTCGCGTCCACTGCTACAGCCGCCGGCACCCATTGATACTCTTATATCAGTTGAAGCAGCGGATACAACTTCACACCACTCCAAGCTGTTGAAGCACCACTCCAAGCTGTTCGAGGTCGCCAGGCAAAAGACCTAGCGTATTTAGCAGCTTCAGCCTCATCATGCGAATCTCCATTCAGCAGGGATTCAGGCTTATCTTCAAGGACCACACAATGTCATTACACGAATAGATTGTTTCTCGCCTCAGAAGCTTAGTGGTGGGATGTTGTTCTTTCTAGCGCCCGGTCGACCGATATGCCCGCAACCCAGGCACTGCAGACACCAGTGGATCGATGTGCAGGCAGCCCAGGAACTGTAGACATCAGTGGATCGATGTGCCGGCAGCCCAGGAACTGTAGACATCAGTGGATCGATGTGCCGGTAGTCCGGGCACTGTACACATCAGTCGAGCGATGCGCAATTCCTGGCTTCGTGCCACGCATGAAACGAACCAGAGTGCTCAGAGCCAGAGGACGGAAAGCTGGCAGCAATGCTCATTCGTTTGCGAGAAGGCTCATCTGGTTCCGGCAGCATAGTCGGTCAGAAAAGAGTTCAGTTGATATAAATAGTGGCATTCTCGTCCTTCCTCCTGCACTTGGTAAACGCCTTCTCGCCTCCTTCATCGATGTCTTCAGATCAGTAATGACTGTTGGCAAACATTTGTTAGGCGTCGGGAGCTACATTAAGTTCGATAGGTTAGGATAGATAAGACTGGGTTAACGTCTCCTGAAGTGGGAAATCCCAGTATGTACAAGTGTTGTGGACCAGGACTGAATCTGCAGTCTTCAGCTTTGGATAAAAGATCATGCCCTGAATACCAGATTCTGAGAGGATTCTGCATTTTCTAGCACATCAAGCTCATTTCTCTACTGCTTGGCCCAGGGTAGGTGTCAGAATATGTTTTGTAATTTAGGAATGTCAGGTAGTTAATACCCTGGCCGTGGGTAGTCTAGGAATGGACCTGCGTGTTTATGATACACCCCGGCTTTGGTCAAGAACAGCTCGCGCTTTAGCCACGTCGGCTCAGAAGTTCCGAGAACCAAACAGCTGTGGGAGTCGGCAACGAATCTTCCTGACTCAAGGTGTGAGCGCAGTCGACTGATGCGACCGGGTGTTACCCCAGTACAGTGCAAAGACCAGCGTCCGTCTTTGTGCGTCTTCTGGGACCCTCTCTCTTTATTTTCACTCAAGCACAGGTATATATATGACACTGCCTACTATACAGTATTTCCAACAAGCAGCGTTTTGATTGGTGAACCCGCGCGGCGCAGTAGCTATATTGTATGCCGACCCATGATTGGTCAGTCGAGGCAGCGGCCATTGCTCGTGGGGTGTGACGGGGTCAAACGGTGCCGTGTGCCTGCACCGGGCGGGCGACGGCACTGGCTTCCGTGCAGACGAGAGTTGTGGGGGACGTGGCGACTGGCGGCACAGTAACCCGCCAGGTTACGGAGCCCTTCCGGCCGGAGGCGGTCGTCTGGGAATGTTGGAAATGCCAGGTTTTGACGGGGCCACATTCTCCGACGAGTTCATACAGGCCAGTTCCGGCGTGTGCGGTACGCTTATCAGCTGGATGCATGATGGGCACTCCTGATATTCCGAACCCTGCTACAATGGTGGCATTAGGTACAAAACGATGCAACTCGGTGGAAAAACAAATAATTATATATTTTTCGTCTATAGCTATACAGTGCAATATAATTTCAATGCAAGTCTGTGCTCATCAGCCAGCAAGCATGGCCGTTTTCCCGATCAGCAGCACTGTGTCAGTGCGCTGCGCGGTGAAATTTTCCTGAAATGTCTATATTTTCATCAGTAAGCGTCAATTGTGAACAGCTCATCATTCAGTTTTGCTCCTGCCAAGTGTCCTTTGGGGATTATTCCGATAATAAACAACAGACGCATACAAAAATGTCTGTCAAAAATAATTTTGGACACTGGACACATTTCACGTTCAGAAACCCTCAGACGCCCTTTCAGCGATGTTGCGACACCGGCTCTAGCCACTAGCATTAAGCCTGCTTTAGGCCCAGGGTAGCATGGGCGAGGAAATGCATTCAACATACCCCTTCTTCAATCACAAGTAAACCACTTATTGTTTCCCTTCCCTACACCCTCCTACTTCGCCAACGATCAACTTTCCAGTACAGCATCCGGGTACTCTTCGCCTCGTCTCTCATTGATGTTCCTCTATATGAATATCAATGAAGTCTTCCTGACGAATGAAACTGCCGCATCCACGGAGCTGGGCGCAGATGGCCCTTGCATTTGATGCATTGATATCCGGAGTACGGTTGGTGCATTTGATTTGCTTCACGGTCGGAGACACACCTTTATCTGGCCCTGGTGCAAGGTCGGGCCCAGACATTTATAAGGTAAGTGGCACGTACTCTGAGGGACGCTTCCGACGGAAAAATTCGTTGAGTGGGAAGGGGTGCACTCGATCATACTGTACTTTTTCGTATTAAATTGACGTTTTTTCCTCTGAAAAGACTATTTGGCTGGAAAATAATCCGTTCCACCAGAACCCTGCTGAAGGATCGTCTTTTCAGACGCGAGGGGCCACCATTCCATTGAAGTGGGAATACACGGCCCCTCCCCCTCCGCATCCGTCTCTGTCCTGCATGCTCCCCTTCCTTGTCAGTGGTCGGTGGGTTCACAGCGGATGCCATCGCTTCCCTTTCTCTTCAGGGTCATGGCAGGTCCGGACATCTCTCGGGCCGGCCCATGTCGCACCAACAGCTCGAACATGCACTACCTGAGGAACTGAGGTTGCGATGCGTAACGCCCCAGCCTGCGGTGCAGCAGCCACACAACCACGACCCTGGAGCCAACGCCATCGTCGTAATTTTGGGATTCAGGCTAAAAGAGCCATCACCTCTTTTTGAGCCTGGTCTTAGTTCTGTATCACGCAACAAGCTATAGTCTGCTTCATCTGCATTCTACTATACTCAATGCACGTACTGGCGACGGTCATTCACGCCTCCGTTACGTTTGGTTGGCGGCGGGAACGTTGAACTCGACTTTTCGCTTTTCTTGACGTGACCATTTGTTAGCATGGCTTATCAGGTGAACAATGCGTGAATGCTACTTTGAACAGCGACAACCTTGGTATCATTCCCCCGAGCAACAGCCTTCGACTTAAGTGCAACTGTATGATGTTCACCCCGGGGGAATTCATTCGTGCTCTCCACGGTTCCCAAGCGACACAATCCGTTCAATCCGTTCGCTCCCTCCCTTCTCTCTCTCTCTCTCTCTCTCTCTCTCTCTCTCTCTCTCTCTCTCTCTCTCTCTCTCTCTCTCTCTCTCTTCTTTTTTTCTCTCTCTCTCTCTCTCTCTCTCTCTCTCTCCAATATCCACGTCTCCGTTCCGCTGCTGTCACGCTCAGACCAGCTGGTCCGTGCGCGGCAGGCTGGTGCACAGGTTGCCGGAGGACGACGCTGTTGTCAGGCCAGTGGTTCCGCTCACCCGTCCAGGCCGGCACACCAGCCCCCTGGCTGATACCCGTCACCGGCGGCAGTGTCGTGTCCGCAGTACGGCTCGGGGGGTGGAACACGTGACCCGCAGTGCCGCAGATCCACGGCAGCTGGCAGCCGGAGCGCGCCGGCCTTCCGCTGGCGAGTATTTGGCGCTGCGCGTTCCAGCCAGACCAGTTGGACAGTCGAGCATCTCCGCGATGGTAGCCATGTGGGTCGAGATGTGAATTCATAGGCGCAATGTGTTTTGAAAGTGGGTGCGAGGGAACAGTGGTCAGGTAAGAACCACCTTCCGCAAAGCCGTCCGCACACAGGCACGAATCCGAGACGCTTCGAGGGTCCCCTGTCTGCGGCCTGTATGTCGCTCACGTTTCGTTCATGGTTGTGAAAGATGGTGCATAATCTTTGCTGACATCTGTCAATTTAATCCTAGCTCAGTTAACGGAAAATGTTCCAGCCCGGACAAGATTCCGCCAAGGTTCGATCACAGCTTGGAAGATGTTTCGTGAGGTGTGTTGAAATATATGTCGTCAACACTTGAGTAAATACCTGGTGTACATGGAGATTCGAATGCACTGCTCCTTCAATACTAGCTTTCGTTCGTCTATGGGCTCTAAGCAGAATGTTATACTACACATTATATGCACACATTTATTTGTATATATATATATATATTTGCCATAACGAAAAATCATGGTACCATTTCCGGTCGTATCACTGCAGTAATCGCGAACAGAATCATGCCGATTGAATCCTCTCCGACGACCGGATGTAACTGGAACTGGGGGCGTGACAATTTCCGATTCGCACGGCCAGCGCGTCCCAAACGCTCTGATGTTCACCGAGACTCCACTGACTTGACATGTTTCAGATTTGCGTTTCATAAATGGCCGCGTCACATATTGGCACTCTGCTTGCTAGAACCGAATGCCACGCGCCTGCCAGCGGTACTGGCCAGGAGCTGACAGTTTGGCACAGCCAATGAGCCCAGTTACGCTACGATCGCCCACAAAACACAGTAGCTCAGGGCCCAAATTGCAGCCAGAGAGTCGGCTGGGCGCGATTGTATCGGCGACCGTTTGCTGAAAATCTGAATCGACCTTATCGACGCTGAGATTGTAGAAATACACTATATATATATATATATATATATATATATATATATATATATATATATATATATATAATGTATGTATATATGTATATATATACAGATATAAATACATATATATAGTATATAAATAATATAGAACCCGAAATATAATAATGCATTCAACCATAACTCAGCCCTCATCCGAATATTTCGGGTTCATAAGCTGTCCCCACCGGCTGTGAATAACGTGGAGTGGACCTAATATGCCAGCGTAGGGAAGCAGTAAACAACTCAGACACAAACACCCGTCAGCACTTTGGCCAAACTTGCCACTATAAAAGACTTGCGACACACCACCGAGAGCGGCACTACCGTGACACCATTCGCATTGCACCGGCAATTTTGATCCGCCAGATCGCCAAAATGCGGTCCAGTCAACCCAGCCTGCGAATGTGATCCCGAGTTTAACCCGCGCCGTCTTTCCGGTCAAATCCTCCCACTCCGTCTCGGGGGGGGTTGAATACCCCCCTCTAAAATCCAAACTAAGCGTTCCACGAAAACGAAAGAGGTGTCATTGGAATGCGCTTGACGAGTAGGGTCCGGGTCCACCCTCCAAAACAATTTCCCCCAAAAGTGACGTCACCAGGGGGGCTAGATTTTCATGACTTTTCACGACTTACATTATGTTTTTGACTCTGGGGAGTTCATTTTGTGGATATATATAAAAAATTATTTGGAATGCGAAAAGGACAGCGAAATCGACCAGGGCTATTACTTTTTTGGCCCCCAAAATACAAATCTTATTTTTTGAAATTTTAAGTTTTTCAGTTTTCTTAAATTTTCATTTTCCAATGGGTAAAGCAGACCGAGAAACGTTGCTGGAAGTCAACTTGCCCCAATAAAAATGTTTACTTTAGCCAGAATCCTGTATTTGAACTACAATTTGGCACATACGCAAAATTTATATGTAGTCAAAAACAAAAAAAAAGAAAAATTCCACTGGTACGTTTTGTTGCATCCGTAAAGATAAGCAAACGCTGAAAGTTTCATTAAAATATCTGTATCCGTTAAAGCTTGATGACTGGTTGAACTTTTTTGGAGGTGACCTCACTTGGTCTTAACTAACTCGTTGACCCTTGATGACCTGACATAAAAATTTTGAATCAGCATGTCAAATTGATGTGGAAAAATGTATGCGAAATTTGGGCGCGTTGCCTCGCGCCGTTCGTTCGCTATCTGCGAAAAAAAATATGAGGGGGGCGGTTGAAGATCCCCCCCCCCCGAGACGGGACGGGTTAAGGGCGCTTCGGCCAATGTGATCCCAGATGAGCTGAACAACCATTCTATATCTTACGGAGCAAACACTCGGGACGCTGTACAGACTGCGCTTATTCGTTCCGGCCGTCGGCATTTGAACCTTAAACTTCCACGTGCAAATATTGGCCCCATTCTCCATTACACTGCTGACCTGTGGCCAGCCTCGGCGTGCCCTATTTTGTCTGCCTAGCAAGGACCCTGGAGTATAATTTTAAAAGTTCATCAGTATTTTAAAACTTTGCTTCAATGCCATCAGTTACCTTTTACTCTGAATCATTAACTCTGGGATAGTCACGGGGACAGTGCCCGCCAGCCGGAAAAGTGCCGCGGTGTCTTCACAACAGAAACGACCCTTCCAAAGCATCGCATTTTCGGCCAACCACTATTGTTTCAGTCATATGCAGAACTGTAGAAACTTGCACACCAGCACCTGACCACCTATTTCAGTCTTCGTGGCATTTTCAGTCTTGAACAGCACGGCTTCGTGCAATGCCATTCCACTGCCATTGCTCTTTTATCTGTCACTGAACAGGGCATGGATTGCTCCTAAATGTCGCTACTAACCCTCACATATGAGCCGTTGTTTCAACGTTGGAGACCATTCTACACTGCTCACTAGGTTTCGACAGCTCCAAATTTCAACCGGATGGTCTAAGAGTAATCTTGAAGGCCACACACAATGTGTCAGAGTGGGCGAAGCTATCTCTCTGAATCTAAATCATGAACATAAACACGTTCCATGGAGGGTTGTAGAGTAGGGACGTTGTAGTAGAGCCCATGCTCTACTACAACGTCAGCAACTACACCACATACTTCATCCAATCAGTCATTAATTGCCTCCGCGTCACCATAGCGCGTTATACTGACAAGCAGGTGGAAATAACTGGTCCGCGCAGCAGGCTCCCTGGGCCAAAGCCAGTTTTAAAGGAAGTGCTGGATACAACGTTTGATTATTTGGGCTTAAGGGCGGGATACAACGTGTGCCTGCTTCCGCAACACGGCAGGATGGTGGATGCGAGCGAGACCGAGCCTCTGATGTGCGGCGACCGTCGCCAGCTCATCGAAATGCCAAACCCACCATCGATCAAGTTCATGAACCAATCGCTGCAGCTTTCCAAGTGTGGAAAATCTAATCGTGATCATGGACCCAGAACTATCGTGGGAGAAAACACATTAATCAAGTTACGCACCAATACCATCCTTTGGCAACCTGATAGCTTTGACGCATTCTAAGCATCTCCTGCCTCGCAGCGTATTACCAGGGATTATTGATGCTCTTGTGTTGTATCACGTTAGGTATTGGGTGCAAGTGTACCGTAGCTGACCGGACGTGCATCGAAAATTGCAAGTTTTCAACTTCGCTACTATGATCATGTCAGGTCATCGCAAATACGACCATATGACAGACCAGATGGTCTGTCATATACGTCGGTCAGTATAACATCGGTCTCCAGGGATAAAATATTGGTTTTTCGTTAGGTGTGAGATGTCGAAACGAGCACAGTAGGATGTCAAATTTGTCATGGAATTAGTGTCCTTTAAAATGTTTTTGATGTCTTCAGATTCAAATTTCACCCAATGGTGTAGGCGTAAATGCTGGTACCTTTATCATTTGTTTTGAGATTAATAATTTAAGAAGAGTTATAGTCGGGATAGGGCGAATAATAACTATGATATAATCTCGTATTGCATGCCATATCACATCATAGGTAATTCCTTTACCTAAAATTTCATTGCGAAATATTCGTGTACCAGCATTCCTTATTGAGAGAATGCACATGAGATAATGCTTCTTATAAATGAGATACTGTCAGAAAGGAGACATGAAGACCTTATAAGCATGTATCAAGGAGCAGGATGTCGATACTTCTTGGAGAAGGATGTCGATTGAGTGTTCAGAAAGTGGTATATTTCACCCTATTTTACGAATAATTTATCACTGTCGGTCTCTCATATGACAGACCAGATGGGATGACCTCGCGCACCCAAGTTTGTGTCATATTTCGACTTTTGTCTCATTACTTGTATTTTGACCTCAGATAAATACTCCGTGCTGCGTTCTACCCTGACACACAACTGTGAAAATGTGGCCTGGGCCGCTAGACAGTCACATTACCTATCTCCGAAACGAGTCAGGAACAATCATGTAAAGCGGTAATATATGTATATCGTGCGGCACAACTATACCACCAACATACCACAGGTGGCGGTCTTGCCAGCATGTCACAGCAACTGTTCCAGACCATGATCAGTGACGTCATCCGTCAATTCTGACTTATCTTATCATGCACGGTGTGTGCTGCGCCCACCAGCGGTGCGTGTTGCATGTTAGGATATGTACGTGAATGTGCGTTTTTTTTAACTCACAAGCACAGGTGCACACCCGTACGCATATATATATATATATATATATATATGTAATAAGTGGCATATAGAGAGAAACTATATTCTCACAACAAAGCACAACATGTATGTATGTATGTATATATATATATATATATATATATATATATATATATATATATATATATATATATATATATATATATAAGTATATATGTACATATATGTGTACGTGAGGTGGTGCGGGTATGCAAGAATAACCTTGGCTTCTTTTACGACGCATTTAACCGCTAGGTCACATAGCGTCGCCAACCTCTCACGCCGATTGGTCGCGGGTGGACTCGGTAAATTCCGTCAGTTGTGAGATTCGAATCCACGATCTCGTGATCAAGAGTCCGACGTCAAACCAATTGAGCTACCGTGACCCCCGAGGTCCGGGGGGTATGCATATGCATCTATATTTACACAGTTGAAGCGCGCATTTTTAATACCAATTGTGCAATTAGTCCGAAACGCTTTGCCTCGTTGTTTCATCTCTGATATCACAGTATCGCTGACGTACACAAATTAAGCAGGCACTGACATCCAGCACAGCCAAGTAATGCATGGCAACACGCCTTCTAATACAATGCCAATACTTGCGAGCAAACGGCTGCCCAGTGAGACGATCAACACAGTGACGAGCGGCCGACTTGACAGAGCCATTGATCAACTAACGCGATGCCCCCCCCGCCGTCACACAGAGGACGACAGCCTACCTGTTGTGTGGCCGCACAGGCATTCACTGCACCCGCGCCCGCCGTCAAACCAGCGCCGTCAGTCGTCAGCCGTCAGACCAAGGTCGTCAGCCGTCAGACCAGGGCCGTCAGCCGTCAGCCGTCAGACCAGGGCCGTCAGCCGTCAGGGCCGTCAGCCGTCAGACCAGGGCCGTCAGCCGTCAGACCAGGGCCGTCAGCCGTCAGACCAGCGCCGTCAGCCGTCAGACCAGAGCCGTCAGCCGTCAGCCGTCAGACCAGCGCCGTCAGCCGTCAGACCAGGGTCGTCAGCCGTCAGACCAGCGCCGTCAGCCGTCAGCCGTCAGACCAGGGCCGTCAGCCGTCAGCCGTCAGACCAGGGCCGTCAGCCGTCAGACCAGCGCCGTCAGCCGTCGGGTCGCCGCCGCAGCCTCAGCTTCAGCTCCAGTCGTCGTCGGCCGACGAGTGACCATCGGTGGGCGGCGGCGGCGGCGGCGGCGGCGGCGGCGGAATCAGCGCCGACACACGCGCCAGCGCCAGCGCGCCCGCCGACTCCGCCCAGTCTTGACGCGACTTCTCGCCCGAGATGCCCTGCGGCCAGGCGGCTCAGGTGACAACCGTCAACTGTACACAGAACATGCACACACAACTGCAAACACGAAACAACTGCGCATCGGCCTTCCGCGCGGAAACACGAAACAACTGCGCATGGGCCTTCCGCGCGGAAACACGCAACGACACACGAAAGCAAAGGAATGCACTATCCATTTTATTTGACTAGGTCAAACCGCCCCGCCTCCGCCGGGCTTACCTGACCTATGCTGCTCGCTTCGCGAGCTCTTGTCAATAAGAAAGCACTTCATTTTCCCCCGGAATCTAGCAGGAGCTAGGCATGAGTAAATCAAACAATTGTTGTCGCTCAATCAACTGACTTTCAATACAGAAAGGGGTTATGCATCGCGTGCCACCTCCTCAGAACCAATTACCATCTCAGTTCCCCTCAGGTGTACTGGGGGGGGGGGGGTAATTTTGTTACCTCGCATGGTTGCACGAAGTCGTCGAATTACGCCAATTAACGTGTAAGGTGTATAGGGAGCGCGTGCATCCTGATATCTTCCCTTCACTAAAGCTAATTAGCACCAGCTTGGTAAACGATGGATGAATGGATAAACGACCGAATGAATGTTGAATACATGAAGAATGATTGAATCAATAACATACTTCACAAAGTTAACCGGAGTGGCAGTAGGTAGTCAGTCAGTTGGTCCGTCAGTCAGTCAATCAGTCCGTCAGTCAATCAGGCAGTTAGTCAGTCAGTCAGTCAGCAAGTCAGTCAATCCGTCAGTCAGCCCGTCAATCACTCAGTCAGTCAGTCCGTCAATCAGTAAGTTAGTTACTCAGTCAGTCAGTCAGTCAGACCGTCAGTCAGCCCGTCAGTTGTTTAGTCAGTCAGTTTCTCAGTCAGTCAGGCAGTCCGACCGTCAGTCAGTCAGTCCGTCAGTCAGTCAGTCCGTCAGTTAGTCAGACCGTCAGTCAGTCAGACCGTCAGTCAGTGCGTCAGTCAGTCAGTCAATTAGTCCATCATCCAGTGAGGTCGTCATTCAGCCAGTCAGTCAATCAGTCTGTCAATCAGTCAGTCAGTCCTTCAGTCAGTCATTTAATCAGTCAGTCAATAGTCAGTCAGTCAGTCTGTCATTCCGTCAATCAGTCAGTCCGTCAATCAGTGCGTTAGCCAGTGAGGCCATCAGTCAGCCAGTCAGTCAATCATTCAGTCAGGCATTCTATCAGTCACTCAGTCAGACCTTCAGTCAGTCTGTCAGCTATTCAGTCAGGCAGTCAGTCAGTCAGTCCGCACGTCAGTCAGTCAGTCAGTCAGTCAGTCAGTCAGTCAGTCAATCAGTTACTCAGTCCGTCATTTCTTCATTTGTCAGTCAGTCACTCTGTCATTCAGTCCGCATTTAGTCAGTCAGTCCGTCAATACGTCATTCCGTCAGTCAGTCAGTCAGTCTGTCTGTCATTCAGTCAGCCATTCAGTCAGTCAGTCAGTCCGTACGTCAGTCAGTCAGTCAGTCAGTCAATCCGTTATTTCCTCATTTGTCAGTCAGTCAATCAGTCCATCAGTCAGTCAGTCATTCAATCAGTCCAACAGTCTGTCACGGCCACGGCGCTGTAAAAGCCGACCAAACTGAAGCAAAGTGCGGGGAGGAGAATTTATCGGTGGTTAGAAATTCGTTTTTCTCGCAACGTAGCGAGACTGGGACCAAGAGTCGGCTTCTCTACACAGGAGAACCTCTCTGGAGGAGAATTCTCCGGTGAGTGGAACTGAAGTCACCTGGTGGGATTGGGACACGGGGAGGTGTTCAGGGTGCCCCAAAGCGCCCATGCTTAAGAAGCGACCCGAAAATTAGAAATCTTCCCATGTTGAAGCCCAATTTGACGCCCGAAAAGGCCGCTTTGCAATGGTTCAGGATGTCGGCGATTGCGACCAAAGTATTTGGGTTCGAGAAAATAAAAGGATAGCGTGGGCGTCAGAAAAGATGCGGCGGCTACAAGTGTGTGTCACATTTGAGTTGGAAATGTGGCCCTACATAGGGGTTAATAGCGTGTAAATCGGAGCCGATTCCACGTGCATGCGACATGTGCCAATCGGCATTCGTTGACGACTGCAGTTTGCACGGTAGGTGCCATGTGCCAATTGGGCAAATGTAGCCGGTACATGGAGCCGGGTGATGGAAGCGTTGCTGTCGTGCCGACTCGAGCCGTTTGGCAGCGGCAGACCCAATCGTGAAAAATTGGGAAACTATGCCACCTTGGACTTCCACGCGCCCCACGTGCACACGTGCCATGTGTGATGGAATTTTTTGCACCGTTTGTGTGACGCATAATGCGGCTACAGCGTGGCGTTGGTTTCATGCCGATCGATTGATTATTTAGGCTTAAGGGCGCGACGACTACAAGGTCATTTAACGCCAATATGCCGATCGGTGCATTGGTTCGGCAGCTGTACTGCTGTGATTCAGGCCGTCCCACAGACTACGGAAATTGCAATCGTCACGTTAAGTCAATGGGGTTTCTAGAAAATTAAATCACGTGCCACGTGCTCAATGCACATTTGAGAAAGTGGGGAACATGCCAATAACACGCACACCGTGAAGACAATTCGATCGGTACCAGTTCCGGTGCGCTACGCGTAATGGTGCGCCCGCAAATGGTACCACAGGAAATTCCTTATAGTACTAATTATATGTCGGCCGTCGGCCTGATAATTTCCAGTTTTCAACTTAAAAGCATTTTGCGCCAAATCTATCTGGAGAGCGTGGCTGAGATTTCATCCTGTGAGCGTATGAGGTGGCGGCCGCCAGTCGCAGCCGTGGGCCGTACTCAGCCACGAGCGCCGTCTGCCTGAGACAGTCTGTCGCTCACGGCTGGCCCACGGTTCGCATCCAATATGCTTTGGATGCCCGGCTGTGTATCGACCACGCAGGCTCGCAGATAACCGGCCGCGTACAACTGCCGGCGGCCAGCTCCGGCCATCGGCCACAGTCGTCCGGCCACGGCCAATTCACAGCTGACCAGCCGGAGGAGTAGCCAGCACAGCCACGGTCTCGCCGCATCGAAACACAGCCACTCTTACGGTATAGCCCTGGTGAAGATGACGGCACAATGGCATGTGATACATGGCGTGTGGTACATGGTATGTGGCACATGGCATGTGGTACGTGGCGTGTGGTACATGGTATGTGGCACATGGCGTGTGGTACATGGTATGTGGCACATGGCATGTGGTACGTGGCAAGGAGTGCATGTCACGTGGCACATGGTATGTAGTACGTGACATGTGGTGTATGTCATGTGGTACATGGTATGTCTCGGGGACGAGTAGTCTATGCGTAAGTTGCCCGTCTCACAACCGAAAGGTTGTGGGTTCGAGCCTCACCTTCGCCTCACCTGTCGCTACTCTTCGCCCGCAACCAATCGGCGTGAGAAGTTGGCGACGCTACATGACTCAACGGTCGAGGTGTCGTAAACCAATAACCACCACTGTGATGCGTGGCATGTAGTACATGGTACGTGGCACGTAATACATGGTACGCGGTATGTAGTACATGGTACGTGGTACACGCTGAGCGTGTTCAGTAGAGGTCGGTAGGAATTGATGCACTATTTCAAGTGGAGCTGCCAAATTCAGGATTTCTCCAGACCAGCTGAAGATGTCTTGAAAACGAAATGTTTCGTCAATACTGCCCACTTAAAGTTAGACCAAGTGAGATTTCTTGGTCATATTCCGATATTTATGGTACTGTAAGGTAACCAAATGACGATATCGCTTACCAAAACATGTTATTTACTTGCTCTACCTCGACCAACAGGCAACATTTCATTAACACGCGCACGTCCGAGGGGAGGGGGGCAGATATCTTCCCTCTGTGGTTTTTCCTAATTTTCTAATTAAAAATTGAGGATAATGCACATTTGTTATCTCAGGTCATCTGCAGGTACATTCCAAGAGGAGGCAGAAGTAGAGCCGAAAATGAGATGCCAGCCAGATTGGAAGAATATCAGCTTGCTAGCATGCACAAGTACAACAGATGTCAACAGATGACAAAATATGGATCACTGCAGTCTGAATATGATCTTAATGCCACTGACCATTCCATATTTCATAACATTCCATCTTCCATATCATTCCATAACATTCCATGTGTGCATGTGTGATTGTCTGGTGAAGTGCAGGTGAATTAATAAACAGCCACCAATGTCTTCATGTGTATGTTCTCCATTTGTGGAAAAACCTCAAAACAGAGTTCAGATGTGCCCAGAAGAATGTATGGATGAACACCAAGAGCTAGAGTGGCATCCACACAACTGGTAAGCCACAAAGGGTAGCACTTCCTCCAAATCTCCAAAATACTGGTGGATATGAGCCATGTTTTGCCACGGCATAGGAATTTTCATGGGCATCATTACCTTTCCACACAAGTTTTACACACATTTTACCTGCATGAAGCATACAAAGGTATTAGGTTTGGTTAAGTTATGCTAGATTAGTTTTTTTTTTGTAAGTTAGCCGTTTAACAAATTCCTTTGGGATCATTCAGGATTTAAAAAAAAAGTTTTCGAATTAAAAAAACACTCAGGCTAGCATAGGCTGTTTGGTTAGAATAGGCCATTTAGTTTTAATTTTTAAAGGAAAAAAATTGCTTAGAAAATTTCCATTGAAAAAAAGACTTTCTTGCATCCAGTTAGGCTGCAGCTCTTTTCTTCATTTTTAACGTTACACTTCATGGTATATTTCCCAACCAAACCCGAGCCACTTTTTTGGTGTCATTTTGCTACCCAACTGCACTTCCCAAAAAATGTGTGGTCACATCATGTAGGTACCTACATTATGAACACATTCATAATCAGTACATAAAAATAAATTTCAAGAAATCAAATCACCTTAAACTGCAAATTTGTCCACCCAGAAAGTCAGAGAGACCAGAAAAGTTAAAAGTATAATGGTATTCAATGCAGAATGGGAAAAGGATGCACCTAACAATTGCCTCAACATTTCATGAATGCACAAATAATGCTTGAATGCATGCATATCCATAATATCTGCAAAGTCAATGTGCACTGAAGAGGCCCAGCCCCCGTTTGGAAAGAAAAACATTCACGCTTCAAAATGTGGTAAGTGAAAACAAGATTTTCCAGACAAAAGCAAAACAATCAGTTTTGTTCATTACTACGCTTGTCGGCAAAACATCGCAGCAATTAATATTATCATGTCCAGCTCCTTGTATCATCTGAAGATATCCCGTCACACAACATAAGCTTACAGCTTTGGTTTACCCAAATCAATAACTCGAATAACCGTGAAGATATTTGATATATGTAAGTAGGTAGGCACCTACCTAGTCAGGAAATGCCAACTCTCATTCCTCGAGCCAAACACGCAGTCAATTCCATCCGGATAGCAGCGAAGAGCTTTAAAGAAAATCCTTCGTTCAATGAAAAAAAAATCACTACGCTCCGCTAACCAAATAAAGGAATTCACGTTTACCAGCCCGACCGCGTACGAAGGTCCGTTCTTGGATTCAATGTATTCACCGATCTCCAGTTCCCACTCCGGCCGGAGCTATTTAAACCATTGCCACGAAAAGCCATGCATAATGCATTTATTTTTGCTTCCTTAGAGAACGATATGTTCTGCATCAAATGGGATGGATAAAACCGTTCATATATATATTCTTAAGCAGTCAGGAGCGATATTCATAAAATATATCGGGGAGGATTTTCCCCATGAAAATTGCCTGAATGGTACCAAAACGTTCTTGGGGCGGAGATGGCCGAGTGGTTAAGGTGTCGGTACGAAAGGTCCCGGGTTCGACTCTAGCGCCACTCAGGACATTTCCCAATCCCGCGGCCCACCGGCGAAACAGTGTGGGCGGCGCCATTAGCCGTGAATGTGCATAAAGTGTGTCGTGAACCAACCAATAAACAACCAAAACATTCTTAAAACCTGCTAACACTGCTCCAAAGTGAAGCTCCATAGAACAAGAAATTTCACCTTCTTTCGATTTCATGACTTATATTGTCTCCGAATTTCATCAACAAGCGGGAATAGTTATGTTCATGCCACTCCAAGGTTTCTCCACTCCGGACAAATTCAGATTTACGTGTGTTGATCTAATCCTCTACAATCTTATCAGCCTCATTCTGATCCAATTATTAATTTCTTCCCATAATCCTGATTATTATTAATTGAGAAAAAAGTATCCTGTAATTATCTTGGGAGCTTCCTCTAACTTATTTTCATTTCTTGGTATTTCATAGCAATCATGGTGCCTAAGGAGACACTAATTTCCGCTCGTCCGTGAGGATAGTCGGTTTTATAGCGTCAATTTCCCCACCCATCTAGTCGCTTTTCATCCTTCCAAGTCATTCCTTGCTTCAACTAAACATTCCAGACATGAATAAAAAAATGCATCGAAATTCATTTAATATTAATAAGTGACTTTAAAAAAAACTTCATGGTCGTGAGAATAAAAGATTTTAGAAAGATTGTCTTAGTATAACTTTCCTTAAACCATTATATATTCCGAAACCCATATCCCGAAGTAACATTTTAGGCCCTACCATATATCAGTCGGTGCGCGAACGTCCTGCTCTTGAGGTGGGTTGTGAATACGTATTAGTTGTGCGGCGTGGGCATGTCAGGAGTGACAGGTATGGACATATAAACTTTGTTGACATCGATTAAGTATACTTTTGTGATCATTTTCTCTACCATTGTTCAGGAAGTTGCCTTATAAGTCATCCACGTAACGTGGATAACTTCAGACGACGATGTGTGGTGGACCCCATCTGGTTGTCTGTGAGACCCTAGGATAGGAACTTAACAAATGATTTGAAGGCGTTTTATTTTAGAAGAAGAATCTCGGGTTATTTTACGACGCATTCAACCGCAAGGTTGTATAGCGTCGCCAACCTGTCACACCGATTGGTCGTGGGTGGACTCTGCCAATGCCGCCGGCCGCGAGATTCGAGTCCGACGCTCCATCTAAGCTACCGCCGGGTTTTTATTATTCATTCCAGGAAACATCACTGCATTTTTTTTCAAAATGTATACACTTCATTATTTATAAAATGTATATACTCCATTACTTGGTGCTTCAATATACACCCCATAATTTGGCAAACTGGAAAATTATACACTCCATTACATAGCGCTTCTCAAGATTATACACTCCGAATCCAAGACCGAGAAATGAAAATCCAACACTGGTCACACAACATAGCAGTACCCACGAGACAGCGTATTTCGCTTCACCACCCGGTTGGATATTTGGGATTTGACTAGATTGTTAAAGTTTTGGTATGTCTGTATGCCAAAGCGTGGCCAGAACGGAACCTAGCACTTGTATAGCGACGATGACATCAAATTACAATACACTAAATATCAATGGTTCGCATCACCAGTTGAAGCCGGAATTATTTGAGGAAATGTAAAAAAATTAGCTCAATGTGGACATTAGCCAGATATAAAATAAAGGGGCCATTCAGATGAGCCACTGTAGGTCAAAATACAGGACTACGTGACGCTTAATATGCCAGTTGGGTAACCGAGAGCAGTCCACATCATTGAACATACAATACTGAATGCTGACGGGTGTATGTGCATGTTTGTGAGCTAGTTCGGGCAGTACAATAGCTAGTGACATTTGTTTTACCATCAGGGAGCTTACCTACCACGCACCCGGATTCCATAAATGATCGGCACAGTCATAATCCGCATTTCACCGACCGTCAGCCAGATTAACAAACTTTGACTTCCCAACGGCAAGTCAGATGACCACATATAGAAACAGCTGGATACTGGCTACGGTAATCCACGAAGACGCGTGCAGTGCGTCGTGCGACTTGCAGCGGAAAGACTAGGCTCAAGAGACGAGAAAAAGTTAATACGCGTTCGGTGCAATGGCGACGTATCAACAGTCGGTGGTGGTGGATTGGAGTTTAGGAGCGCGTCGACATCTAGGGTCATTTTGCGCCCATACGTCTCAACAGTCATCCTAGTTATCACCACTCCTCACGCGCACCTTATGGTCGGGGTGTGGGGGGGGCGGAACCCTGTGGCATCTTCATGAGAGTAAATTTATGTTTTGCTACTTACTTCCAGAACGAAAACATTTTAATTAGTGGAAAAGCGCACATGGTTGAGTTGGAATTTGCTGTGGAACAATTTTGCTCGTTTGTATTCGTAGTTTCCAAATTTTGACGAAGCCACATCGCATCCTGAGGTCACATGACATGGCCTTGGCACGATGGCAGTGAAAATTCCCTCCTATTTTCTTTCGCAACAAACTTTGAAAAGCGACCTTCGCATGTGCTGTTAAAAAAGTCATTGTCTATCAATGTATTATTTTTGTTCCTTTGATGTACCCATACTCTTTGATGTACCCGTATTTGGCCACCAAAGAATATGCATTGTTTTAACCACGGATGCTGATTTCTAAAAAGTATTGTTCGCGGGAGGGGAAATACATGAAGGCAATAGGCGTACCCAAATTAATTGAGGACAAGGTCCATAGCATCCAATGTTAAAAGTTGAATTTATTGAAGAAGGGGAGTGGGGTAGAAGCTAATATCGATAGAGCACTTGCTCCCCCCCAAAAAAAAAAAAAAAAAAAAACAGAAAGAAAGATGTGGAACAACACACCTAGATTTAACCACAGCTGATATTCAATTCCAGATTCGTTTCAGATCAAGGTAAGTGGGTACCAAGTGGTCTTCCAGTGGAGATGCAAGCCAATTTCTTGAAATCACTGTGATGTCACTACTTGACCATGGGATTGTGGGAAGAAAAGTGGAGCATACAGTTACAGATTGGTGATCTATGGCAAATTCATGCTAATTATTGCATCTCAGCTAACTTGAAGTGACATGAAACACCGATTATTATAAATTACATTGGCATGCACTCCTTGGTTGTCTTACCTTTAAGAAGATGGCTAAAATACAACCCGCTTAATAACCGTGGTCAGCAGTGTGTCACGGAATACAGCAACTAAAAACACCACAAGCAACTGAAAGCTACCTGTGATTGTTTACAAAAAAAATCCTACGTCTATGTAGCCAGGGAGGTAGCCACCTATTCTGACCCGAAATGTCCTATTAGTTAAAAAAAAATATGTCAAGAAAAACCCCATCGGGCCTCTTATGCCTATTTGGTGCAACTTCATGAGGATACCATGACGCCATGTGGTATCATAAGCGCCGTCCACATCGAACAATATGGCAGCGGTATGGCATCATTTCACGAAACTCAGGCGTACAACGGAATCAAGAGCTAAAATATGGTCAAATGTGCTACGGTGTCTGTGGAAGCCACTCTGTATCGAGGTTAGTGCGTGGTTGCTTTCTAAAAACCACATGAGTCGCAAGTTCACCATTTTTTCAAACAATTTGCAAATAGAACAGGTCGATGATATGGGTCGATAATGAAGTGGGTCCCTTCCCGTTTTGTTTGTCTTGCAGATAGGGACGACAAGCGCCCTCCGCCATGTCAATGGAAATGCTCCCCTTTCCGACATTTCTTTGATTGATTATTTGGGTTTAAGGGCGCGCCGACTACTAGGTCATTTAGCATATTCATATTCACTATCTCCTTCACCCTCAAGAAGATGGGACATGAACGATCGTAGGCAGCGTGGGGTTTCTGATCCGGGCCACAGTTTGAGTATTTTGGGCATTCAGCCTTACATTTTCCTCCCGTATGGTCCGCCGGCCCACATCTACCGTAAGTCTCACGATTTCGGCAGTGTTGTGTTGTATGTCCAAATCTAGAACAACGAAAACACCGCATGGGATTTGGGACATACACACGCACCTTCACGCGAACGTATCCAACAAATATAAATTCGGGAAGGTCAGTTGAGCTAAATGCTAATATGAAGTTGTTCGTTGGTTGGGTTTCTTGGCCCTTTCTAATAGTGATCCTTCTCGCACCTACCACTCCCCATTCTGCCAAGCCATCCACAATCTCATCATCGGACACGTTTCTCAAGTCGTGACAATTTATTACCCCCTTCGAGTAGTTTTTAGTATGGTGAGGTCGAACTTCGATGGCTACAGTTACTATTCGTCTGCCGGTCTCATTTGGAACACTGTAAGTCAGTTCAGTTGCACCCATCGCCCTTCTTGCATCATCGGCATTCTTAAACTCGATTTCTATTCTACTATCCCTAAGTTTCTCGCACCTGAGCACCCCTCCCAACCTGTCGCAAGCTTCCTTCCTCTGAAACGGTGTAAGCCGCGAAAGGCTTCTTTCCTCTTCCAATGACCTCATGACGAGGATACGAGGAGCGGGAGAACAAGCCAAGAGGCCGGTCCCTATACGCGTCACGCTTGGATGTCTGATGTGTCTGCTTGTCTGTCCCCTACTAAAGGGGGCAGGTGAGTTGTTGTGTTGTTATGTATGAGGATGCCATGTAGTGTGATGTGTTCTGCCCCTCGGACGCCCAATCGCAAAGGGGCCCTACCGGGGGAACGTCTGGGTCCTGGGAGAGATACTCACCACTCCGACCGGGATCCAGCACCACCCACCCCTTGACCCCAGCCGGCCGGTCCGGCAGGCACCAGGCCGAGACCCGGACCCCCAGACCGAGGCGACCAGTCGCTTGACCCGTGTGAGGCCCCACGGGCCCGCCCGTCCCTCCGGGATATCAGGACCAAAGCGGCATGTTGGTCCCCCGTCACAACTGACACCGTGCGACGAGGGACCTCAGCCTCCAGTACTCCGTCAACCTCGGGGGGCGGGCCGAGGGGGCGCGACTACCCCGATAAAACTGAGCTGGTGGGCAGGACCCGGGAAGTTGCCCTGCCTGCTCATAGTATGGGTAGTTGGTGTTGCAGGGCCAGATGAAGGACATGGATGCTGGGATGAGATAGGCATTGGAATGGGAGCGTATGGATGGAAGGACAGGTGAGGAACTCCTGGTCTCACCCCTCACCGGTATGATGGTCGCCGGGTCATTGGCGGACTCAATCTCCCCACCGCGTAAAGGTGGTGCCTCATCGGGGGGTTTCCCACATTTCGTTGAACACTTGCAGAAGTATGTTTAAAGCTGTTATCGGCAGATGTTTAATAATATAATTGTGTAAGGTGTCGGGTCCTTCTGCTACGTTCCCAAGGGTGCTTATTAGCAGTAGTCAGTTCGGAAATACAAAATGGACTGTTGTAATGGATATAATCTGTTGTTGTAAAATCAAGAGGTAGTGGTTCGCACTGGGCTCTGTATTCCGAGAAACGCCGGCTGTTTTTTTTAAAAATTATTTTTCGATCGTTCGCAGAAAGCCAATCCCATCCCGTTGGCGACATCCTTCGGATTAACACTATCTTGTCCATTTATGTGCAGTGTGGGGAGTGGGGTACGTTTGCCAGAGAAACGTTTGATGCGGGACCACACTGATGACAGCGAGGTGGAACGGTTCAACGTGTTGACATACGCTTTCCACGATTGTCGTTTGGAATCGGCAATTGTGCGCCTCGCGTGTGCCCTTGCCTTGCGAAAAGCTACGAGATTCGACATGCAGCTGTCACGATTAAAAATACGGAATGCCTTCTTTCTAGCACGCAATGCCTCTCGGCACTTATCCGACCACCAAGGGACTGGTACACGACGTGGTGTGCCCGACGAACGAGGAATATATTGCTGAGCACTTTGTAGCGTTGTGGTTGCAAACAGTTCTATGGAAACCAATCCTTCGGAGCACTCGCCGAGTCTCTCCTCGACATCGGACTGAAAGGAACTCAAGTCAGCTTTTGCAAAAAAAACACTTACGGGGTCGTCGACCAGCTTCCAAACCATCAATGAAGCGAGTCTAAACGGAAAATAGTCACTCGTACCTGGATCACCATCCACCGACCACTCTAAACAGGGAGAAAGTTCAAGGGTGCAAAGCGTCAGGTCCAGCACAGAGGTCTGTCCTGTTTGCAGTGTAAAGTGTGTTGGAGTTCCAGTGTTAAGAATACAAAGTGGAAAATTCCGGATAATGCGTTCCAATGCACGTCCACGACCAGTATTATTCGCTGAGCCCCAAACTTGGTGATGTGCGTTAGTCACCACATAAAATCAGCGGGGGAGTGAGCTGATTTACCACTTGCAGCAGTTCTGCAAGTGGAAAGATTGTTCCTGAGGGCAAGTATATGGAGGATATGGTGGTAACAGCGATTAATTATTATCTCAGCAGCGACAGCCTGGATGTTTGATCTCAGGTGTACTTGTTGGAAGGGGACTGAGTGGTGACGGCATGAAGTACTCCATCATGTGCCACAGTGTGGGTGACGACGTCCTTGCGTAAAACAGAGTAGTTTCTTAAATAAAAGGAAGCACCAGGAGATAGTTTGGTCTCCTGTAGGCATACTACGGCCGGTGTACGACGGTGCAAAATATGTTGTAATTCGTTATTGCTAGTTCTCACACCTCTACAGTTCCACTGTAGAATATTACTCATTTGTCAGTAAGTGAAAGAGGCAGTCCTAAGCTAAGAGCGTAAAAGGCCAAGAGTGCTTAAGTCATGGTCTTGTAGTCGGGGGTCTTGGCTTCGTGCGCGTGAGCGCCGGCTCCCAAACTCACTTGGCGACACAGCACCGGGAAGAGCACGCTTCATAGCGCGATTTGGGGATGGGGAGGATATTGGGGGTGCATGCTTCGACGGGAAGGTGTCTCCGGCTGTCTCATGGCTGCTGGCGTGGAGTGAGGAGTCGCCAGTGGGCGCTGGACCTCAGGCTTGGAGGTCGAGGAGGTTTGGACATGTCGGGCGGTGCGACCCTGTGCTCCTAAATCCGGGGCTCCAGCGCGCACCTGAACCATAGCATGACCAAGCTTTGGATCTGAAATGGTTGGTGGTGGTGTGGGTGGGGGAATTGGCGTGGTTTTGGAAGGCTGGATGGGAGTGGGTTCGGTGGGTATGGCGGGTAATGATTCGAGGATAGTGGAGATATTGGGGGGCTTCTTAGTCCGCTGAACACGATGCCACTCTTCTGGAGCTCGCTCTGTAACGGGTGGGGTAACTGCGACTTCCTGGGCCCTTGGCGACTAAGCAACGCGCTCTGCCGTGTCGGTTGCGTCATGTGCAGGATTTTCACTTATGGTGGGGGGATTTCGGTGGTCTCAACGCAGTCTTGGGTTGGCTGCCTGTTCCTTGTTGGTATCGTAAGGGGCACTCCAAAGGAGCGAAGTAGGGATATCATTTGAGAGATGAGCTCAGAAACCTTGTCGAGCTGAGTATGTTGTGGGATCACGGTATGACTTTTTTCTTTTGATGCGTAGGTGATTCTGGGGTGAGTCTGTTCATATAAACAGACCCGCCTCCCGGAAACAGCCAAAAGTGGCCTCCCGGAAGGTTACTTTTTGTGTTTAATAGCACTAATTTCTTTTTCCTTCATGTACATCGGGCAAGTCCTGTCATAAGACGGGTGGGAGTCCTGTTCTGGACCACAGTTTGCACAACGGGTGATCTCGGAGGAGCAATGTTCACTTCCGTGATCGTGGGATGCGCACTTGCCACATGCAGGGCGATTGCGACGAAACTGGCTTGTATGACCGAATTTCTGGCATTTAAAACATCTCATAGGGTTGGGAAAGAAAATACGAATCTTAACCCGGACGTATCCTTCAGGGATCTCAAGAGGAACATCGCTCGTGTTGAATGCTAGTACGATGTTGTTGGTTGCGACCATCTCTGCACCTCTCCTCACCTTCAACTTTCTCGCTCCAATCACTCCAAATTCTGCTAGTCCATCAACAATCTCTTCCTCTGGTACATCCCTCAAGTCAAAACAATTGATGATACCTCTCGACAAGTTCTTGGTTTTATGGGGTTCTACGTATATTTGAATAATTTCGTCTACCTTCTCGCCACCCTTTCGCATACTGCAAACAAACTTAGTCATCGACAACGCTCTCTCCGCTTCCTCCGCCACCGCAAACTCCACCTCCAACCCTCCATCCCTCAACTTCTCGCATCGAACAACTCTTCCAAACCGGTCGCATCCGTTACGTCTATGAAAGGGGAACAAAGAACCAAGCGTCTGTGTTTTTCCTCGAAGAACGAGAACTCACGGGGTAGTGGAAGACATGTTACGTCCGTCGGAGCAGGTGGTCTGGCCCTCACGAGAGGGACCAGGAGTGTTTTGGTTGTTGTCGGTGCCATGCGCTGTTCCTTGGTTTCGGCTCCTCGGGCGCCCCACTCCATAGGGGCCCTATCGGGGGGACGCCTGGGTCCCGCGGACGGGAGGTTGTCAGGCGCCCGAGGAGCTATACGGGGCAGGCGGCGCCTTCGCTCGGCCGGGAGAGAGACTCACCACCCCGACCGGGACCCAGCACCGCCCACCCCTTGACCCCAGCCGGCCGGGACGGCAGACACAGGGAGGAATCCCAGGTCCCCGGCCCGAGGCGACTAGCCACTTGGACCGTGTGAAGCCCCACGGGCTCGCCCGCCTCTCAGGGATATCGGGACCAAAGAGGTGTGTTGGTCACCCGTCACAACTAGCGCCGTGCGACGGGGGACCTCGAGCTCCAGGAATCCGTCATCCCCGGGGGACGGGCCGAGGGGGCGCGGCTACCCCGATAAAACTGAGCTGGTGGGCAAGACTGGGGAAGTTGCCCTGCCTGCTCATAGTAGGGATAGTTGGTGTCGTAGGGCCAGATGTAGAACGTGGATGTTGGGATGAGATTGGGATTGGAATGGGAGCGTACGGATGGAAGGACGAGTGAGGCACTCTTGGTCTCACCCCCTCCGGTAGATGGTCGTCGGATCATTGGGGAACTCAATCCCCCACCTCACCACCACGAAAAGGTGGTGCCTCATCGGGGGTTCATGTCATATTGAGCGCAAACGAAGACAAGATGACGGCGAATTACTGAGATATTTGAGATAGAGGTAAACAATCTTTCCTAGCTGCGTGACATTTCATTATCCAAATCCTGGAATTACGAGACACTGTTGCCTTTCAATAGAGCCACAAGAAGCCGTCAGTTGTCAGCAGCCACCAGCTTCTCTACATATTGCCAGTCAGCAGTGCTTTATGAGACGAGTCAGATTGAATAGCGTACATCTCTGAAAACCTTGAGGCTTTGTTACAAGCGCTGCTGACTGGGAAACGTCCCCGGGGCGGATCATTGACTTTACATGTGTAGGTGGGGCAAGGCAGGCGGTGTTTCTCAGAAGATTCGGCTGGAAAGCTGCACATGTTCGTCAAAAAGGAGGCTGAAGCGGCCCTACTCCTCAACACCTGGATCCAGGCATACATCTGCACAAACAATCGCGAGTCAGACGGTAACCGTGGTAACCGTGGTATCCGTCGGCGCTTAACCTATTTGTATCGTCGAAAGCGGCTGTCGTGCTTGTACATGGAGCACTACATGCTTTATTACAAAACTGAGTGCAAACGGAAAGGGGAGGAGATGCTGCCTCCCATATGCCCGTCTATGACTGCACCTGGTCCGACACCATCCACTTTCAATCTCGAGAGAACAAAAACCCGCGTTGCCCCGTAAATATTCTACGGCGCACCGTGCATATCTCTACGAGGCTAATTGATCACAAACGCGCCACATGGCCTCAGCTGCTGAATGCGTCGTAAAGCCAGAATCCAATCCGAACACACAGAGTCGGCTTCCCTCGGTCTCGGTACGTGCCGAGTCAGAGGAAACCATCAGCATAGCCAACGAATCTGTCCATCAACTCGAACGTGATGACATACAGAATGTGTATTCGAGTTAGTCAGTTAGTTAGTTATCTAGTCTTTAGGGCGCTTCGACTATAGTTGGTTAGCTGGGCTTAGGGGCGCATTTCGACTATATGTGTATTCGAGTTTTGTATGAGTGCACAATGAAATATTGTGGCTCGGTATTTGAATGGGCGCGACATGACCGCCTTAAAACACAAGTCCACAATCGCAAAACATTTGAAGAGCTATCTTCTTGCCAGTAGACATGTAACTTTTGTTGTATTATAGGATTGGCAGGTTTTTTAAAGTTGAACAAAGAAGAAGAAAAACAGATGCGTTAAATGGCATAATTTCCACAATAATTGGGCGATTGATTTCAAACTTATAGCATGTCATGATCTCATCAGGGACCATAGTATGTATATCGTTTTTTCGTAGCATTGACCTTAGGTCACGACGCTGCCCTTGCTTCCCCATTATAGGGTTATGGTAAAATATAAAAATGTTTCCTAGTTACATAATTGCGCTCGAAATGATCTCACAACGGTTGTGGCATGTAGATGGAAGCTATGCTCAATGTTCCCGCTGACATTTTTGCTCAGTGACCTCATCAAGGTCTCTGAGGTCACCTGAGATCACTACACATTTATGAGCATTACATCGCACTGCATTGAGCTAGAAGGCTGAAATTACCGTCATTGTGCTTGTATCGTCAAGACGTGTCGTTTGATACCTTACATGACCTCCCTAGGCCTTGACCTGAGGTCATGACTTCATGATCTTGACCTGAGTTTCGGTTGACCTGACCTTAAATTACACCGCCTATTCTCGGTAGCGCATTTCAAGGACTGTCGAATAGCGTTCGCCATTTGTTTCTATCTGTTACAGGTCCTGAGATATGTGTCAATATCCGAGTGCCACCTGATCTGGTCGAATTTGACCTATGATGGCCCAGTGGCCTGAACGTTGACCTGAACGAAAAAATGACCGAAACACTTTCGATAGAGCCCGTCACCAGCTATCCAACGCCGTCTTCCGTTTGTCGCTAGCTAGCATAGTTCCAGAGATCTTAGGGGGCAGATATCTGCCCCCCGGACATGCGAAGTTGGCGCGGACCGCCGGACGTGCGAGTGTTAAGCTGTGCCTGTAAGCAGAATAATCACGAACTAATCTGAGCAGGACTATTTGAAATCTGTTCGTCGAGACTGCGTCAGACTATTTCCATTCTTGCAAACCAAGGCACATATCTCAAATCGCGAAAAGCCTTCCATCTGAAACATACTGAAGGAACGATTAAAAAAGAACACACAACGACGAAAATCAAAGCCTTTACTAGCCTGAAACACAAAAACAGCAGGCAGGCCACAGCGTTTCAAATACGCTCACCTTGCGTCTGATGGAGAGCTTGGAGGCCAGGTCCGACATCAGGTCGCCACTGGGAGGAGGGTCGGCCTGAAAACAGGGCGTGATCTGGTACCACGTGCTCCAGTACCAGAACACCACGGATACGTCGCTCACACAATCTGAACGGGACGAAGTGGTGGCGCCGATTTTGCGTGCATTTTTGGCGACGGCGGCTCCACAAAGTGACTTCGGGACAGGAGAAGATTTGCAAGCCCTTCGGTTCACTTCGGTGCAGGTCCTTCGGTTCACCCTTTGGTCATTTGTACCTTCTTAATACGTCCTTCATCCGGCCAAAATTTGTTTTTAACATCAAATGAATTATCACCGAAGCAATGGTTCTGCTGACTCTTGGCGATAGGTGACCAACGAACAGTCCAGGGGACGCGTGTTTCTAGACTGCGACCCAGACATCGGACGCTAAGCGTCAGAATGAAGTGCTGGACAACCACTTAATCCACGGGCGCGTCCCCCGTGCCCTGTTTCTTCCAGCTCTACCAGTTAAAGCGGACGTCCGGTGGACGGGTAGCACGTGTTGCGCGCGCACACATACATACACACACACGCATCAAGGACTGTAAGAACTGGTATATCAAAAGTGGGTGTGAAAGGTGTGAAAGTGCGCTGGGTATCCGCCAGCACTGTGAAGGTTTTCACATTATATCGGCACCAATGACACACCACATAAGTACAGGGTAGGATTTACGCTTTTCAAGTATGAATGTGGGGGTAAAACTTGGTGGTAATTGAAAACGTAGATGACGTATTTCTTCAAGCCTGCGACTTCAGAATATCAGCATGCATTTTTCAGTGAATGCATTTTTGCATTGCATTTTTCGTCAGCACTGTATCACAGAGAAGTTCATTGTCAAAGAGCAGCCATTCAACTTCCAAATGAAAAATAAGGAGATAAGTTTTGGAGAGGATAGTGTTCTGCATGCCAAAAATCCAGGAACAACCTGTTCTTCCAACCCTGTGTGCGTCGCAGGGGAGGAAATGTAATTACGTGCAAAAACGGGCATCTGAGAGGGCAGCGATGTCCATTTAATGACGTATTGAGGGTCACAAGTTACGGATGGGAGGTTAAAAGACATTAATGATTTTTGCTGGCTTATTTACCTATAAAAAGGATCATCTCGAAACCAATATGCTAAACACCAAGTTATAAAAAATCGCAATGAGAAGATGAGCGTATTTTCGGGTACTTCGAAAATTACAATTCGCCGATTATGATTGTTGGCAGCAGATATGTATGCAATCGGCGTCATATCGGGTAAGAACATGTGCTGTAAACCACATGTTTCAAGATGGAAGATCCACCTGATACCACGATGTTCATAGCGGGCATAAAGAGGTGTGGGAATCTTACTACTGGCTGCAGACCATGGATGTGAGAGGGAGATCTGGTACGAGACTGCAGAGAATTGACGTCAGGGGAAAAGGTTTGGAAAAACAGACCCGCCATGCAAGATAGTCAGCATATCAACAAATAGACAGCTATTTTGCACGTCAGACATATTAGACTTCGAAGCATTAATCAATGCGATTTCTTCTGCGAAAGGGATCCAGTTGATTTGCAATGGCCTGACCCAAGTTGGTTGTGTATACGCAAATTCCCAAGGTTGTAGTTATTATTCCATCAGTTCGACTTGAGTAATAGTATACCACGTTGCATAATCATGGCATGTGAAAGAAAACCAGAACATCTCATGCTCTTCTTCGAGTTTCTTCGCTTGCATTTCTAAGTTACAAACCAAAAGTAGTTGCCATGACTGCAAAATATGATAACTAAGACACCTTAACACGAGAAATCGTCTCTGAATTCATTTCCCGAACCTTATCCACAGAATCATGCGATTCAAAGCACAAATCAAGCCCCAGAGAATGGTGTGGTTCGATAAGATCAGGAAAAAAAACGGCGGACGTTACGGAGGAGCGAAATCTGAGAACGTGCCATAGTGTGAAGACTAAGAGTGTGACTAAAGGCAGCAGCTGGCACAACTCTCCCAGTGTGAAGAACAGGCATACAGTGACCACTAGGTTACAGACCCTCCGCCTGGTAATAAAGTGTGACCAAAGGCAGCAGCTGACACAACACTCCCAGTGTGAGGAACAGGCATATGGTGACCGCTAAGTTACCGACCCTCCGCCTGGTAATAAGGCATGTACTCAACAGTGGCACCGATTAATGACATGGACTGGCGACATATCTTCCTATATGGAGCGTACCGGTCAAGCTTTGGTAGTTTCATTGCAAGATGCTAGGCTTCCCTGCATACGCACACGATTTTTTATGCGTGTGAGTACGCGCGTGTCAGATACTAAACTACGCTTATTCGCCAGAGCCCCTCCGGGAGCACCCACACGTGATGAAAATAAAGTCAAAGCATTAGCAGGAATCATGTCTGAAGCAGGGTGGGGAAAAAACAGCCGGGCACTGGAGTTGCATCACCCGGAACGTGATCCTCTCATTCGTCTCCCTGGGAGATCATATATATATATATATATATATATATATATATATATATCCTTGTTCTGCAGCAGTCTGAAATAGTTGTATCCACTGGAAACTGTCTACCTACCCGCCTCCCGCTGCCCAACTGGTCGGCGATATCCACCTCCTGCGCCCGTACCAGCCGCACGCTAAGGCCACCAGAGTGCAGATGCGCCCCGAGACGAGGCGCCGACTCACGTGTTGGCGGCGCTGCGCCGCGTCGGCGACCGGCCGCAGGCTGGCCCGACCTCTGCCGCCGGCACCCCTGATGGCCGCCATCAGGTCAGAGCGCGAGTCGGCCGGAACGATGTCACGCGGCGCAGCCTGTCGGCCGACACAGACCGTCAGCGGGACGGGCCCAGACCACGTGACAGTCTGCCGGACATGTAGGTCGTGAGCAGGACGGGCCCAGACCACGTGGTGGAGTCTGCCGGACATGTAGGTCGTGAGCGGGACGGGCCCAGACCATGTGGTGGAGTCTGCCGGACATGTAGGTCGTGAGTTGGACGGGCCCAGACCACGTGGTGGGGTCTGCCGGACATGTAGGTCGTGAGCGGGACGGGCCCAGACCATGTGGTGGGGTCTGCCGGACATGTAGGTCGTGAGCGGGACGGGCCCAAACCACGTGGTGGAGTCTGCCGGACATGTAGGTCGTGAGCGGGACGGGCCCAGACCATGTGGTGGAGTCTGACGAACATGTAGGTCGTGAGCGGGATGGGCCCAGACCACGTGGTGAAGTCTGACGAACATATAGGTCGTGAGCGGGACAGGCCCAGATCACGTAGTGGAGTCTGACGAACATATAGGTCGTGAGCGGGACGGGCCTAACATCACATGGCGGAGTCTGTCGAGCATACTGTCTGTCAGGGATACACATACCATGAGTAAGAAGCCCCCAGAACACGGGGGGGTGTTTGTCGGACACACAAAGAGAAAAAGAGGGGGGACCGTAAGTAAGAAGGACCCCAGATCACGTGGTGGTGTCTGTCGGACGTACACAGACTGTGAGTGGGACGGATCCCAGATCACGTGGTGCAGTCTGTCGCGAACACACCGTGAGTGAGACGGGCCTCACATCACATGGTGGAGTCTGTCGGACATGCACGGACGGTGAGTGGGACGGACCCACGTCCCGGGTCATGTGGAATTTGTCCAGTATACACAACCCCCTAGTGGAAGGGACCGCAGAGCACCTGATGGAGTCTGTCGCACATACGCAGACCGTGAATTGGACTGACTTCAGATCACGTTGAGTATGCCAATGAATGATCGACTATTTTGGCTTAAGGGCGCGCTAACTACGAGGTCATTCAGCGCCCACGATAGCAAGTTAATTGTATCAGCGGTCGTTATAGGACGACCCCTGTACTGCAAGCATTCTCCTTCCAGTGCATTTTGATGCTAACACGCGCCCTGAAGGGCCTCTGAAAATTACGCGCACTGGAGAGGAGGAGGGAGGGGCGGATTCCGCCACCCCTAAGATCTCGCATCCTATGATAGCTAGAGTAACGAAAGTTTCAGGGTAGATGGGTACGGTGGTGAACTCTATTGCCTGCACATTTCGTGATATTAGGTCAATAGCGTCAAGGTCAAATGAGGTCACCTGTCGTATTTGGCTCGTTTTGCGTGGCTTGGCTTAACATGGTTATGGTTATGGATAACATGTTATGGTTATGGTTATGGATCATGGCTATGGACAAAATGGTCATGCTTAGGTTCACAATGACAAAAGTTTCCAGTAGGGAGTAACATGCAAAATGGCATGAATCACATGACTGTTATTTGGGCTTATGACAACCTTCCTGCTGAACAAGTCTGGTTCCATCGACCTGTCATGAACCTGATCTGAGTTGACCTCGATAGCCTAGCATGATCTTGAAACAATATTGCATAACAATATACATCAAACAAGTCGATAGTTTTACCATGCACATTTCCCTTTTGCCGATATACGGGAAGCGCATCGGGGCGGGGATGGCCGAGTGGTTAAGGTGTCGGGCTATGGGTACCAAGGTCCCGGGCTCGACTCTGGCGCCACTCTGGACATTTCCCAATCCCGCGGCCCACCGGCGAAACAGTGTGGGCGGCGCCATTAGCCGTGAATGTGCATAAAGTGTGTCGTGAACCAACCAATAAACAAACAAACAAACAAACGGGAAGCGCATCAGCGCCAATTTTTGTGGTCTGACGCTACGAAATGTTGATTTTGACGGCCTCTAACTGGAAAACTGTTTCGCCCATTTTCTTTTCTCTTGCTTTGAGCAACATATCAAACATGTTTAAGCAAGTACACAAAAATGGCGTATAATGACGAATAAAACCTGGAGTTTTTGACGAAAAATTTGAGGGGTGGGCGGATTACGCCCCCTCACTCTCCCTTGCTGGTGTTAACGCCCCGGGTAAATAACACAAAACTTCACATCGGATAGGAAGCCAAAGAGCCTTCCGGATTCCACGGCCTGTGATTGATCGACGAAAAACTGCTAGGAGGGAGTGAGCCTAGTCGCTCACAAACTGACGTCGACGCTTCGGGCCTGCCTAGGGCATGAAAACAAGACGTGGCGAACTGTAATTACCGCACCACATCTCGGACTTAGCGGTTCATTCTCACCATTAAGTAAGTGAACATGGGTCATGTAGACTGGTGTCCTATGCGGAAACGACACAGCGTCACCTCGTCCCGCCTTGTGCTACGCCAGCACGCGAGCCACTGACCGGGGGATGGCTTTATCATTCGTAACTTGTTGGAACCGAGCTCGTCCCAGCTCGCCTGCCACCTGCCTGCCAGAAAGGCAGAGACTCCTGGGTCGTAGTTCCCGGCAGAGATTGGGAATGCTCTGCGCAAGGGAGCCGTGCTGCTCGCCCCGCAGCGCTGTCGGCTTGCTCGCTGGCGCTGCGAATCCGAGTTCAGGGGTGCGTGCTCACCAGGGTTATCTTGCGCCCAGAACTGCCGCGGAGTAGGTCCACACATACAAGTTGTGGGTGGGACGGGTCACGTGGCGGTCTGTCGGGAATACGAGCACAGTGGCGGTCGGCGTGGCGAGCCGAACTGCCGTCGCGGACCTGATGGCCGTGGTGCGAGTGATTCGCGCAGCGACGTCGCAGCCCCAGCGGCAGAGTCGGCAGCCGCCGCCGCCAGTGGCGACGGGACTCTGTGTCAGTTATTTGGCCTGGGGGACGCCCCGGCAACTACGGTATATTGCGTCCGTAACTCAGACGGTCACCGAAATGAGGCCGAATGCAGTAGCAGGCTTCACACTGCGGCCACACCCGACATGGCGCCACAGCGCTACACGCGCTGCATTCAACGACATCACTGTGGGACATATATCGCCGAGAACGACACTTCAGATGAGAAATGTATCAGTCGTTTGGAGGGTGCAATATTGTCGGACATAACATCACTAACGGAAGCTAAAGCATCACTAGTGCACGGTACGGAATACAAAATGACGTCTACATCAGACATCAAAAGAACAGACCAAAACAAGGCGAACTGTCATTGGTGTACGACGCGCGGGGTATTGATGATTGCCACCACCTCGCAGCAGATAGGCATGAGTGACACAAATGTGCCCAATGCGGAGGCGATACAATTACCCCGTTTACATGAGCAGCAAAACTTCCGAATACGACGCGATTAGGAAAACTTGCGAAAATAATGCTCTTGTAAACGGGCTTTTGCGAATAGCTTAACGGAAATTTACGCTTCGGTAGGTGGAAGTTTGCGATTAGCGTCAATCACGAAAAATAACGGTGCGGCTGCAATCGCCATGATACTTCTCGAGGCTATTCTCTGCCAAGTTTTTAATAAATTTAGGGTAATTATGAAAAATTAAACGTCTTGTTTTAATTATAATTACAAACCTATTTATGAGACACAACAATCAGACATGTAATAGCTGAAACCGGGGATGATAAGTCACGTTATTAGTGCGTGCCCCAACCGTGAGTTTTACGATGTGGCGGAGTGTTCAACTTGCGGATTTGTGAGTGTTTGAGTTTTGCTGATTTATATCTTGGATTGCGTAGTGAACCTTGTTTACCCTGCTCATTTGACCATTGCACAGTCTGGAACCATGCACCATTACGCAGTCTGGAACCATGCACCATTACAGTCTGGAACCCATAATATAGAGCAGTCTGGCCTGGAAGCAATGCACTGTTTTATTCACGAAGAAGAAAGTGCTATGTTGTCATCGACAACGTGCCATCGGCTACGTGAATCTTTCGAATTTACAGATTCCCCATATATCTGCCCAACAGCAGCGCAACAATGCGCAAATATTCAGAACTTTTCACCACATTGCGTCAGCCATCAAATCGTAAAAATCCGATTAGGTGGCCGCTTTGCGCTTGTAAACGGGCCGCGCGATTTAAACTTTTGCAAATCGGCTAGATCGTAAATCTTCGTTTATGGTTAGCCTGCTCATGTAAACGAAGAAAATGTTGCCTCGTCTTGTCTAAGCTTGCGACAGGACGACCTCCACGGCCCAGAGATTGTTTCATGGCCCTCAATGTGCTTGCAGACATCGCATCGCACACCGCCGGCCACTTGACCGGGATGAGAATGGACACTTCTTGGTACTGGTCCGTGGAAGGCAGTGGCATGACTAAGGGCACGGGACACGCGCTGCTCGTTTCTCCGCAGTATCTCGCAATCGCATTGCAAGAAATTCCCACATGGCTAGGAGCAAACACAGAAGACTGCTTAACAATTGGCGACGATAGCATGCCGAACGGCCTCTACTTCAATATAAGATAAATTTCAGACTAGGGACAAGTTCCGACGAGTACACAGATGCGTACGTCAGGAGGGAAACCGTCGGGCGATAGCGCCACAAACAAATGCGCTGGCTACGCCACACTATGTTTGAGACCCATCTGTATAGATTGCCACCCAATCCTGAAATGATCAATATGTTCGAGAGCAAGTGCGCGACACTCTTATCGAGTGGCACGGGTTTTCGAGAGATGCATCCACCTCCGGTGCAATCAACTCCAATATAGGAGTGGGGACGAGTAGTCCGGCGGTAGGTTGCCCGTCTCACAACCGAAGGATTGTGGGTTCGAGTCTCACATGTCGCTACTCTTCCCGTAATGCCAATAACATTACGGGAATCGTAATGCCAATAACCACCACCCATGTAGGAGTCAGAATCATACCTTAACGCACGCGAAACCCTCCCGTATACCGGAGGGTATGTCCGTTCTGCTGAGGGTCAAAACGACATTCTTCGTCGACGTCAGCTCAGCGTCTCTCACCTTCATCTGCCTCTTCTTCGCACGCGTTACTCTGAACTCTGCCAGCCCAGTCACAATCTCGTTCTCTGGAATGCCCGTCAGGTCATAACAGCTGATCACTCATCGCGATGTATTTTGCGCCGCTCTACAATAACTGACACTATTTCGCCGTGCCCTTCATCGTCCTTGCGCACACCGTACACAAACTCAGATGTTTTGAGCACCTCCGTTTGCTTTGCTACTGCAAACTTCACTTTGAATTCACACCTCACCATCCTTTAAGCTCTCACAACGAACAATCGGAAGGAAAGTTAGCTTCGCCTGGCAGTGATAGTTAAGAGTTATCCTCGCGTGTGCGATAACTGGTTCTCCAATCCAATTGCCGCTTATGTCCTTGTATTTACCGGGCTGATTAGTAACTATACAGTGACACATTGTGCAACAGCTTCAACAGTTTGAACAAAGGCCAACGCCAGCGCGTTCCTATCCAAGTTCGTGCCTCCAAATCATCAGGCACCCATGTCTGACAACCGTCCAGCGTCTGCCCGTCTGCTCACCTTCACCCGCTCGGCTACGTTTTACCGCCTCGACCGTCCAGTCGCGTCTCACTGGCTACATCCTACCGCGTCGAAGGCTCTGCCTGGGGCGAGCAGTGCGCGAGAGAGGGGACCGGCCCTACTAGCGGACCAGTCACGCATCAACATCAATTCAACGTACCAACTGCAACGTCAGCGTGAGACGGCAAGCCGACGCTGGTTTTGACAAGTCTGAACATATGGGAGCAGCCGTGACTAGGCTGTCAAATGCATTCGAAACAGGGGTCCGAAGTTGATTTCGTTACAAATCTTGGCCGATCCATTACATCACAGTGGACGAGTAGTCTAGGGGTAAGCTGTTCGTCTCACAGTCGAAAGATAGTGGGTTCGAGCCTCGCCTGTCGCTACCCTTCGCCCGCGACCAATCGGCGTGAGATTGGCGACGCTGCACGACTCAATGGTCGACGTGTCGTAAAAATTAATAATCAATAACCCGACCCAATACATTCGTCCAGCTTCTAGAAGAGCATAACTCCGAAAGAGGAACGGTTACTCTGGTCCTTGCGAGGGCGATCAGGAGCATATGTGTCAGTTGTGGACGCCATGTAGTGTGTTGGTGTTCCGCTCCTCGTCACGCCACACCACATAAGGGCTCTTTGGGGAGGGGGACACCTGAATTCCACGGACCGGAGGACGTCAGGCGACCAGAAAAGAAAAACTGGGCAGGCGGCGCCTCTGCACGGTCGTGAGAGAGGCCCACCACCTCTGCCGCGTGTCCAAGGCCTCAACCTCCAGGACTCAGCCGGCCCCAGGGACAGGCCGAGGGGCGCGATTACCGCGATCAGATTGAACGGACGGATATAACCGGGGAAGCTGGTCAACTTGCTCATGGCAGATCTACCTGCTGTTGCTCCGTGGCTGGATGAAGGCCATAATCAGGGGGGTTGGCAATGCACGGACAGTGGAATGGCAACAGAGAGGACCAGGAGCTCGCGTGCTCGCTACGCACGTCACCAGACGAAGCCGGCACCCTTGCGGGCGATGGGCTCCTCGCAGGTCGTGGCAGTCGCAGGTCGCGGTCGTTGTGCCTGCTGCAGCGACCTCACTCGGTGAGGGTCGCCGACTACGCGATGGACGTTAAGATGACGGCAGCTCACCTGCTGACGGCACACCGCCGACGCGTATTGGCCACCCGGACGGCTCTGGGTGTCCAGCGCAGACGCGACGACCCAAGCAAAGCGAGCAATCGCGGTGGCTCGTGGCGGCGGTAGCCGCAAGGAGCCGGCCACGCCGCGAACAGCCGCACCGGTCGCCGCTACGGGCGACGGCAACGTGCTATTTGTGCGCCGGACACAGCAGGTGTAGCCGCCGCCGGACGTTCGACCAGCCGCTCCAGCGCGTGATGGCGACGCAAACCACACACAGTGTCGTCTACCTGATCCGGTCAGCCCCCGAGAACAGCGGCTCGCCGTGCGTGCGCGTGTCGGGAACAGTGGGCGATCGTGGCAGTCACGGCCCCAAGAGAAGGCGTTCATTTATTTATATATTCATTTCGCGATGCATGCCCCTCACGTACAATGGGTAGTATGGACAGTCTGGGGCATGTCTGATGCGTCTATGTCGCGGGCATGGTCCATGACAACGACTGTGTCCGTCACAGCGCGAAGCGACAAGACTCCTGTAGGGTGTCGACGACTGTGTCAAATATGACTAGGGGCTGCCGTCCACCAGTGTGGAGTCACAGCTCTGACACAGAGGCGCATTGGGAAGCACTGCTGTACATGTGACCGACAATTCCCGAGCTCGGGGTGCATGAAACCCGAACACGAAGCACCGCAAATTGACTACGAAACATGAACTGGGGAGAATGCACAGAGGGACTCAGATGGCCGGCCCGGCCACTGGCGACCGGCATCCTCCGCCCGTTGCCGGCGAACGACAACAAGGGTGTCTTTACATTCAGGTCACGGCACGCCAAAATGACGACAATGCACTTGGGGGCAGTGCTGGAGATTCATTGCTCACCCACACGATGGCGCCGACTGTAACGTCATCGTCTATTCGGTTTTCTCCTATTCTTTTTTTTCGGCTCCATCGCGCTTGCTTTATGCTAAAACCGGGTTTTGTCCGCCACCGAGGAGCGGCAATCTACGACCCAATATGCACCGCCTTACTCCGCGGTAATAACTTCCAGCCGTCGGGCGAACGTCGAAAGGAACCACGATAGTTCAATCTTATGGCAATTGTAGCCAGTCTCTGACGATTGTTTTTGTGTGGAACACAGGCCGTTATTCTTCGGCGTCTCATTGTGGTGCTCGCATTTCCGGTGAACGTGCAAACGGAAACGTGAGGCGAATTGCAAGACTCTAATTTGGGAGCAACCTTCGTCGTTATCGTCTCGTGCCGACACGAGTCAACAAGGCGCTGGTCGCGGTAACCACATTGTATCTACTATATGCATACATACATAATACAAGCATATATATATATGAGAGAGGGATAGAGGGAGAAAAGGAGAGAGGGAGAGGGCGAGATGGAGAGAGGGAAAGAGGGAGAGTGGAGAGAGGGAGAGGGAAGAGAGGAAGAGAAAGAGAGAAAGGGAGAGAGGGAGAGGGAGAGAGAGAGGGAGAGGGAGAGAGAGGGAGAGAGGGAGAGAGGAGAGGAGAGAAGGAGAGAAGGAGAGAAGGAGAGAAGGAGAGAAGGAGAGAAGGAGAGAAGGAGAGAAGGAGAGAAGGAGAGAAGGAGAGAAGGAGAGAAGACTGGACACACCGTGTTTAATCACGCGTATCATCATGTGGACACAAGTGAATAACAGCATGTGCCGTGTGAATGCTGAGAGAGAGAGAAAGAGAGAACGCTCAACTAATCATGGAACAAGTATCGATCTACCCCGTACCAATCGAACTTGTTTTCCATAGAATCTGCGAAATGCAGTGACTGAGATAGTACACTGAGACGCTAGCACATGACGAAATGCGGCCTGAGACACGATGCCGAAGGCACTGCCAAAAGCGACCCTCTTTCATGCGATGTTTTTATTGGTCGACCGCTTAAGCAAATGTTGGCTAAGCCACTACTCTGTGTGGAGTATGCCCCGGCCAGAGAAATCCCGGCCCCAGCCCGAGAAAGGGTCTATTAAGTAAGTCCCGGCACGAAGAAGGATTTATTATATATTGACACATACTGTGAGGAATGGAAGGCATGGGCGGATCCAGGGGGAAACAAGGCCACAGGACCATGTGCCCGCTCCCCATGAAGATGCTCTCTTCCGATTAGAAAAGGCACCCCTGCAGAGCGCTCGAGTCCATCCCCGCCCTCCACCCTCCCCAATCTAGGAATTCTTCAAATACAAATCAGTCGCGCCCCTCCCGGCAAATGTCAGAAGAATATCCCTCAGAAAAATATCCCTTGTGCAGATATTGCGCCCCTCAACATAAAACTTCCGGGATCCATGCCTGGTTCCTGGCAGTGCAGCGTACTGGATATTGTGCTCCAAAGTTTGAGGGTCTGGAAGACACCAACTAAGACCATGAACTAAGTTGGACAACCAACTGAGTGGCATTACCACAACTTAAGCAGCCATCTCGGTGAATTGAAACACTTGAAAATCGAGCAAAGGTCTGCTTAAGATAAACACTGAACACTGAACAGAGTCCAGGTGCTGGTCTTGCTCAACAACGTCAGAAGCTTGCGGGTTGTCAGCTGCCGAGTAATGCTGACGTCAGGCCTTCGTCGGTGTTGGCAGAGGGGTCACCCACTGTGCCGATCATGGTCGTATTCTTGGAGCGACTATGCCGATATTGGCAGAGGTCATCCACTGTGCCGATCATGGCCGTATTCTTGGAGCGACTATGCCGATATTGGCAGAGGTCATCCACTGTGCCGATCATGGTCGTATTCTTGGAGCGACTATGCCGATATTGGCAGAGGTCATGCACTGTGCCGATCATGGCCGTATTCTTCGAGTGACTATGTCGATATTGGCAGAGGGGTCACGCACTGTGCCGATCGTGGTCGTCTTCTTAGAGTGACCATGTCCACATTGGCAGAGGTCACGCACTGTGCCGATCATGGTCGTCTTCTTGGAGTGACTATGCCGATATTGGCAGAGACGTCACGTACTGTGTCGATTATGGTTGTATTTTTGGAGTGACCATGTAGATATTGCCTGATATTTCACTCATTGTGGCCGATCATAGTCGTCTTCTTGGAGTGACTATGTCGATATTGGCAGAGGTCGCCGACTGTTCTGAGAATGGCCCTCTTAGTGGATTGACTATGTCGAAAACCATGCTGACTGTGACATAAAACGTGATTTCTGACATGATATGACGACAGGAGCATACTATTCTTCACACAATTGGCAATAATAGACAGCACTGAAATTGTTCTTAGGTTCCCAAGGTTCAGATTGATTGACGGTCTTGACTGGCGGCGGCCCGCCCGCCTCCTTTCACTTCTCCTTCACTGTCTCGTTCGCAGGGAGCTATTCATAACCGTTCAGAATTGTTTAATATACTCTGGTTCACAGCTATTCACTGCATGCAGTACGCGATGCCCAACAATGGCGAAGTCGCGTAGAGCGATGGCAATGCCACAAAATCCCACCGGGCGCCCTTGCGCCCTGTACTTCATATGGTTTTGCGCTAAGTGACTCAGAAAATCTTGATGAAAGAGCCGTCGTCACACTTCCCACCCGGGAGGCCTGGTGGTAGCGGCGGTGGATACTGCACCAGTGTAAAATAATTCACCATGTGGCCTGGAAATGCACAGTTAATGGAGTTGTGGTATTTCATCCTCGTTTTCGGTTTTTAACATTTTGCCACATGATGTATGCGCAGTCATGCACACAACTGCTTAATAATGTAAAATGCATGTGACTGAAGCGAAAGGCATTCCGCTTTTTAATCCTTATGTGGCAAACCTTTATTTTCTTCCAATCATTCACTATTCCCAAGCAACTTCTTCCTTCATCCACACAGTTAATGGTGAAGTAACTTTAGGACACTGTACTGCACCGATGGTCGGCATTGTCGACGGAAGCCGGATTTCATGTGGCCTGGCGCCCGGCGTCAGCTGCCGTCTCTTCCGCAGGTCCGCCGAGGCGGTCGGCGGACACTGGCGATGCCACGACCGGGCGCTTCATCAGACGGAATCGTCGCAGCCGAAGCTCAGCCAACACTTTGCGAAACGTCGTGGCTGGAACCGTACCGTCCGCGTCCAGCATCCGGCTGCCACACGCGGCAATCCGTGTCAGCATCTGCCGCGCCGAAGGCCGACAGCTGGACGCGGACAAACGCGTTCTGGTGCGTAACGGCGAATTGCTGTTCGTCCAGCATTGTTGACGTGTCGGGGTCACACCACTTGTAGGTGCGGCACCACATAGTCGGACGCGTGAGACGGAAGTTTGTCCAGACACGAGCACACAGATTCACATCGCTGACTCTTGTCAGTTAGGAGCGGCGGCGGATTACATGGGTCATGGAGTCAGTTGACCCCTGTGTCAAAATTATGGGGGCCTGAACCACCTTTTTGACCTCCCTCCCCACACACACATTTCTGCGTTCGCCCATTGGAGTGTCAGGGAGGCGAAGCGAACCTCCGTAGACGTAGTTTCGGTGGCCATTGGTGGTGGTCATTGGTTTTACGTCACGTCGACCGTTGAGTCACATAGCGTCGCTAATCTCTCACGCCGATTGGTCGCGTGGAAGAGTAGCAACAGGTGAGACTCGAACCCACAATATATCGATTGCGAGACTGACAACTTACCCCTAGACCACTCATCCCCCATAGATTACGCCAAACGTATTTCATGGCAACAACAGTACATTTTCACTCTCACGCCAGGCGTAAATTCAATGCAGTGCATTACGAGCATACTTAATTAATGATGAGAAAATCCGAATCCGAATAAAAAGCATTGCATATGGTCATGATGATGATGAATTGGGGTTTAGGGGAAATATTGCATATGGCATCAATATGATAGCCAAACAATGTAGCATTAGCAGGTGCGAATAAATCAAGTGTCACACTACTTCATCACACTTGCTTGTGACAACACATGATTAAAAACTACACATGAAGGCCTTGTACAAAACTACACTGCTGACGACACGGAGGCAAGCATCGCACTCAACTCTCGATACAATTTTTGTAATGAAAAACATTGCATGCTTTGCTACCACGGAGAGAAGTTTGGTACTGCCTTACCTATCGAAGTGGCACGAATGGAGGGAGGGTCGATTGATTGATTATTTGGGTTCATGGGCGCATCAACTGCTAGAAGGGAGGAGCGACTGAATGAGTGAGTGAGTGAGTGAGTGAGTGAGTGAGCGAGCGAGTGAGTGAGCGAGTGAGTGAGTGAGTGAGTGAGTGAGTGAGTGAGTGAGTGAGTGAGTGAGTGAGTGAGTGAGTGAGTGAGTGAGTGAGGATGTGATATAGCGAGATAGAAGACATACACAGCAGACGAACGCACACACACACGCGTACGCGCACGCGCACGCACACGCACACGCGCACGCGCACGCGCACACACACACACACACACACAAACACCGAATTGTCTGACCTTGATAATTCCCTCCGGCGCAGCCGTCTCTTCCTTTGGGGCATTCAGTCCGACTTGTGTTGTTGGCAGCTGAGCAGAAGGGGGCGGCGGTGGAGGCGGTGGAGGCGGTGGAGGCGGCGGAGGCGGCGGAGGCGGCGGAGGCGGAGGGGCTGTCGCTGGTGCAGGAGCCAGCTGATGCGCGTCGTGTGTTGTCGTCTGACCAGCATCCGACGGCGGCGGAGGCGGCGGCGGCGGCGGCGGAGGTCCGTCCTCCAGCTCGTCCAGCTGCTGCGGCAGCTCGGGCAGCGGCAGGTCGGCGGCCAGCGCCACCGACGGCGCGATGGCCGGGCCCGGCTCCGTCGAGAACGACAGGTCGGCGGCGATGCCGGGCAGGTCGGGCAGCACCAGCGGCGCCGCCAGCTCTGGTACGCTGCCCAGCCGCGGCCGGTACTGCAGCGGGTCCGCCTGTCGCAGTCGCCACACCGCCACATGAACAAAATGCCTTGGGGCGGGGATGGCCGAGTGGTTAAGGTGTCGGGCTATGGGTACCAAAGGTCCCGAGTTCGACTCTAGCGCCACTCAGGACATTTCCCAATCCCGCGGCCCACCGGCGAAACAGTGTGGGCGGCGCCATTAGCCGTGTATGTGCATAAAGTGTGTCGTGAACCAACCAATAAACAAACAAACAAAATGCCTTACATTAATATACTGCGGCTCATCTTCGGCCCATCTTACCTCTGTCGCGATTGCTTAGCTAGCCCCATGCACACCTCACTTCAAATACAATATTGGTGTCCATTTCCTGATTATACCATGACAATGGCTTGAATGGGTTTCAACACATGCCTATAATTGTATGCTATGTTCCGAAGCCTGTCTGTGATGAATCAAGGGAAAAATATAAGTGAAGACAAAAAATATAAGTGAAGACAAAAAATACTTCAGGCCTTGATAAAAATATTGTTTAAGCATCACCACATATCTACCGCTCCCCCTCCCCCATCCAACCAAAAATGGACTTTGTCCGAATTGTCGACGGGTGGCTAATAAGTTATCATGACACCATTGGAGGCCAGATAATGGGGGCGACCCAACTAACCGCACCTTCCCCTATTTGGCAGTAGAGACGAAGTTCTACCGCAGGATGTGGTGGCGGGGACGAGGTGCCACTGCTGTGTACGGCAGCGGAGGTCACGGCCCCAGCGCGGGATGCGGTGGCGGGGACGAGGTGCCACTGCTGTGTACGGCAGTGGAGAGGTCACGGCCCCAGCGCGGGATGCGGTGGCGGGGACGAGGTGCCACTGCTGTGTACGGCAGGGAGAGGTCACGGCCCCAGCGCGGATGCGGTGGCGGGGACGAGGTGCCACTGCTGTTTACGGCAGCGGAGGTCACGGCCCCAGCGCGGGATGCGGTGGCGGGGACAAGGTGTCACTGCTGTGTACGGCAGTGGAGAGGTCACGGTCCCAGCGCGGATGTGGTGGCGGGGACAAGGTGCCACTGCTGTGTACGGCAGTGGAGAGGTCACGGTCCCAGCGCGGATGTGGTGGCGGGGACAAGGTGCCACTGCTGTGTATAGCAGCAGAGGTCACTGCCCCAGCACGGATGTGGTGGCGGGGACGAGGTGCCACTGCTGTGTATAGCAGCAGAGGTCACTGCCCCAGCGCGGGATGCGGTGGCGGGGACGAGGTGCCACTGCTGTGTACGGCAGCGGAGGTCACGGCCCCAGCGCGGGATGTGGTGGCGGGGACGAGGTGCCACTGCTGTGCATGGCAGCGGAGAGCCGGCGCCACCACTCACCGGCTGCTGTCGGTTCGGCAGCGTCTGGTCTCGGTACAGCGAGACGGGCGCCTCGGCCAGACCGAGTGACGACTGGCCCGGCTCGGCGGCCGGCTGGGGTCGCGCCGCACCCCGCAGCGGGTCGGCGCCGCACGGGTCCGCGTACCTGTGACAGCCCCGGCCGGCATGGGTCCGTCAGACTAACCGAACCGCGACGACAGTCCGCTGTCGGTGACGAACCACGGGTCACAGTGGACATGCTACCGTCACAGCTAGTACAAACCGCCTACATGAACAAATACGTTTCTCAAGGGCATGATTGTGTGTGTATTGTGGTTTTAGGGCGCATCGACCATGGTTGGTCATTTAGCGCCCAGAGGGCATGATTGATAATATCTTCAGCTGCCTAGCTGCTAGACAATCTCAGGATGTTACAAGCCATAGCAATAACTTCCTCTTCTTCGAAAACCAAGTCGTCGATTCAGAGTGGTGAAGAGCATCCGCGTTCAGTGTTAACGACCCGGATGCGCGTCACTATGGCGACGACTGACGCGTTCGTGTCGGTGTTGAAGACGAGCAGTGACGCGGCGGACGAGAGGCCAGTCGGCGGCTGACGGCCGCCCCCACCGTCCGGCTCCACGCGGCGTGCCGGCTTCACGTGGAAGAACTGCAGCTTCTCCTGGCGACCCACACCACCGGCAGACGATTAGTTTTGACTTGCTTAAGAAACATGTACTGGAGCCCTGTGATCGGAGGCCATTAGTCACAACGAAGAGCTGCTTCAGCACAGTATATTACCAATAAACGACGACATGAACAATGCGCCAGCATAATTACATCCGATCCAGAAGAAGGCTCATTGACTGATTATTTGTGTTTAGCGACGCATCGAGAATCAAGAAAAACGTAGTTACGATCGAGCATTGAGGTCATGGGCCATCGCGAGCAGACAGTCACTTTCGCCTGCACAGATTGACTTCAACAAGTTACCTTGTCTGCTACCCTGCTAGCATGCACAATGAGCTCCGACACATCTGAAGCAGCAGGGGATCACCTGCAGTGGCGGCTGCATCCACGCCTCCTCACTGGACCGGACCGTGTCCGTCCATGTCATCACGGGCACCTCTTCCGAAGAGCCGCAGTCAAGCGCCTGGTCCGCACCAGTGTCATCTGTGTGCGCAGGAAACTTGGCACTGGAGAAAATCTGCCGAGCACACGAAGTGATTCACAGTGCACGCACTGAACTGTGTTTTGCTGCGTCAGTCGCGGTTGAAAATGCGCCGCGGGCCTGACGCCATTACCTGGTGCCTAAGTAGTCACCAGTCTGACTACACATAACAAACAAAAAAGCTTACGTTAGAGAAATTTCGGTGACATCGCCTGAACTCCGGACGAAAAAAGCATAGCGGGTAACCTGCATGCCAGTCAAATATTTTTTAAAAATACAAGGTAGCAACTTTCTACCTTGTATTTATTTAATTATTTATATAGTTATTGAATGCAACTGAGTTGCATTCAATAACTAAATAAATATAAAGCGTATGCTTGTTTTCGTATTTCACGTAAAGTAGATCGTTTCGACCATGGAAAAGACGTTGAATATATTCAGAAATGCCCATACAAACTGGGGTAGGAAATGTTTGACCTCACTGAGGCCAATTTCACGAAAATCACAAGCTATGTCCACATCAAATTCAGTGTTAGCACACCGCTTGTGTTGTTCTTTTGTAAACATGATGTTTCACAACATCACAAGCTAACAAAACTACAAAATTATAAGTAAGCTGTTTACCGACTATGGAAAAGTGTGGTATTTTCAGCATATGTATTTCACGAAGGTCATTGATCGTCAACAATCATGGTAAATACACTGCTTGAGATAACACTTTCTAGGTTGTGAATTTTAGTGAATAGCGGTGCTAGTCAAGAAAACGAAGATGAATTTTTTCCTCACTTTTCGACCAAGTTCAGCTGCAGAGAGCAGCTGAGAATTAAGCGGTTCTCAAGGCCCTAAAGGAAGATGACCAACTCCAGGGTGAACTACTGAAGGTGGACTGAGGGTGGACTGCCATTGACGTCAATGGGTGTCAAATCTAACCCTCAGAGTTCCTTACACCCCTCCATCCCACCCTAGTAGTGCTCGAACAATTAGAAAAGCAACTTGACTGTAGGAGGGTATGACTGACATTTTAGCCAAGACCCTCGGCGTGAGAGGACCCATCCTCCACACCAAGTTCATCAGATTCTCTACTGATGGTGCTGGTGTTCGTCTTCCTGATATTTATGCAGTCATTAAAGCAAATAGGCAGTATAATTTTTTGTTCATGTGTGCGCCAATGACGGGATTATTACGTACTTGTTACTTTTATGAATTATAGTACTTCAAGCCTATTTTTGACATTGGTATTCATGCTTGCACCACCAATGTCAAAATTTGAAAGGTGTGGCAGCTGTAAGGGAATGAAGGTTTCTTGGTTTACATTCTGAGCTCAGATGATTTTCTTATGAAGGGGCTGTGAAATTGAATGTCATATGGTTTCTGTATTTAGTAAAAATTATTTTGCATCATTTGGTCCCATGTATTTTATTTATTCATTATCTAATTCATCCGACGGTATTGAATCTCGCCATCGTCATTGGAAATCCATAACGTTAATTGGGAATATGTATGCTGTTTCATCACTGAAAGGCATTGTAAAATCGCATCGTTCGTGAAACAATTATAAAATTGTGCTCAAATTACACTATCTGTGGTTACAAATGAATACATTTATTAAATGTTATTTAATAGTTTTTTTATTTGATCACGATGGTTAACAAATTACGTAGGTACAAAAAAAAACAATAGTCAAATTGACCTCTGGACGTTCCTTCAGAAGACCAGAGGTAGTCCGATAATCCATTCTGGTGTGCTAACACCCGTCCGGCCTGCTAACGCTCGAGTCAAAGGAATCGTGTCGCGTCTCGCTGAGAGTCGCGATTCGACAGGCCCTACTGCAATGCATGCATGCAATTCCTGGGGGGCTGGGAGGACATGTCCTCCACACCAACTTTTAAAAGCAGTGATTCGCCCCCCCCCCAATCCATAGCTATTACCATACCTGTGTATAACTGCCACAAAATTCTACTTCATCATTTATATAGTGAAAATGTATATACAAGATAATTACCATCTCCTAATGGTGAATCAGCAAGGGTTGGAAATGCTTGCTTCGAAACCATTATTCAATGGCATAAACCTTAATCATCTTGTATTTTTCCTTTGGTGGATAATTGTTTTGCAATGCACCACATTTGCATTATTGCAAGGCTTCATATGTCTTAGGTTGCCTTCCCCTGCACATACATCGGTATATATATATATATATATATATATATATATATATATATATATATATATATATATATATATATATATATATATATATATATATATATATATATACATACTTGATATATATAATTGATTGTGGTAATTGATTTCAATGAACATTAGCCTGTTGCTGAATGCGAATATGTATATGTATCTGTCTAACTTGTTGCTGGATACTGATACGAACACGAGATAACTTAACGTACGTGCTTAAGGCTGTCTTAGAGAGCCTTAAGTACGTTCTTAAGGCTGTCTTCCTTAAGCACGTACGTCAAGTTATCTTGTGTTCGTATCAGTATCCAGCAACAAGTTAGACAGACATATTCGCATTCGCATTCCGCAACGGGCTTATGTTCGTTCGAATCAATTACCACAGATGCTTCTGCATGTACCGAGCATGCTGCAAGCAACCACACAGGTAGCAACTGGTTGACACCTGCAGTGCGTTGGTGGTGTTGCCGAGCTGCTCGATGTTGGCGGCAACGACGTCGGTGCGCCGCTGGATGTCAGACAGCCGCGCCCGAGTGGTGGCCACCCGCCGCGTCAGCCGGTCCAGCACCAGGTCGGTGACGGTGCGCAGATGGTCCAACACGTCGGCGATCTGGACGATCGTCTCGTGCGGCTGCAGGTCGCCAGACACCAGAGGCACCTTGCATGGCGATTCCAGACCCATGTACATCACTGCAAGACGACGCATGGCTGATAAGTCCATTCAACTTCATGCATTGGTAAGGTTAGGTTAGCATTTTTAAGGTGGATAATTCACTGTTTTGAAAATGTTCATGAAAAATTGGAAATTATTTCCCTTCCAAACCAGGTAATGCTATGAAAGGTTAGGATGGATGATGTTGTCTTTCTTCATTAAGAAAATTTTAGAGAAACAAAAAATGAATTGTTTCTCTCCAAATATATTCATAATTTATTTTAAGCATTACATTCCATGCTATATCACCTACCTCAGACCTTTTTTGTGTTACTTTCCTGACCAGGTGAAAAACAAGCATTTGCAAGGGAATTGAGTGGTCAGACAATCTTAGTCAAGTTTGTAAACATTGCATTCAAAAGATACATTCTAGGAATTGATTGAACACCTTAAAGCACAAACAAAACAAGATTTTCCAAAATTAAGCTCAACTCAACATAACTTAACCTAACCATGTGTAGGTCTTTGTTTGCTTCATGGAGGTAAAATGTATCTAACATTTGCATCATGAACACCTTCAACCCCAATAAGTCACAAATACAATATGTACCGATTTTGGTAAATTTTAACTGAGGTCGTAATCTTTTTAATTTCTGGCACTTCTTTTTTTCCAATGCAATGTTTATGGTTGTGGTCAACAACCATTTGTTTCCTCTGCAAATGAATGACTTTCAGTTTGAAGGCAAAATATCACGAAGACATCGTTTTGGACTTCGGTAACAGCATGAAAAATAATGTCCAAAAGACAAAATACAACACAAAACAACATAACATAACCTAGCCTAATCCTAATCCATGCAGACCAAGTTTCCAAAAAGGATCATTTGCTAACAATTTGTTGTTGGAGGTGAGGCAAAATGACACCAAAGCAAGGGTTTGGGCTTCGGTACTATAGCATAAACATCATGTTGTAAAGGAAGTAATATACTGCACCATGGCATGACATAACACAACCTAACCTAACCTAGTCTAACTTTCAATGTCAGACAAAATCTAAAAGGGTTATTTCATAAATATTTATGTCCATCACATTAAAAAGCTGGCCTAACCTGGTCAAATCCATTTCATAACATTTTCCCTTGTTTTTTTAATTGTGAAATTTTATATTTCCAAAAGATTGAAAATGTTTTCACTGAAAATAAATGCTTAATATTGCCTAACCAAACCAAGCCTAACTCATTTGGTACCCTCATGGAGATAAAAAGCATGTAAAAATTGTATGGTGGATAACTTAACAGGCGCCCGAAGGGGAGGGTGAAATCCGCCCATCCCTCCGGTTTTTCATAGATAACTCCAGACTTTACTGGCCAATAAATGCCATTGTTTGTGTACTTGCTTATAAATGACCAGCGCATTATTTAAAGTAAGAAAAATGAAAATCAACCGAAGATTTTTTCGAGTTAGTGGTCACTACAGTCAACAAAAAAAATGTTCAGAGCAAGACCGCGTATATCGGTGCTGATGCGCTTCCCATATATTGTCAAAAATGAAGTGTTCTTGGCAAAACTAGTGACTTGTTTGATGTACATTGTTATGCTATATTGTTTCAAAGTCTTGTTAGGTCACCGAGGTCATCAGGTCAAGTTTACGACAGGTTAACACATGCCCTGGAGGGGGATGGTGAAATGCGCCCGCCTGTCGGATTTTTCGTACATAACTCCATATTGTACCGGCCAATATATGCCACTTTCTCATACCTGCTTAAAAATGACAGATGCATTGTTTAAAGCAAGATAAATTAAAATATACCATTATTTTTTTTTCCAGTTAGGGGCCATTAAAGTAAAACTATTTCGCAAAGCCAGACCACAAAAATCGCACTGCAGAACCATATATTTTTGCTATTTTGACCTCATTTGATCTTGAAGATAATGACCTAAGGTCATAAAATTTGCACACAATAGAGTTCACTATCGTGCCCATCCACCCTGTGAATTTCGTTGCTCTAGCCTTAATAGGAGCTGAGATCTTAGGGGGCAGAATCCGCCCCCTCCAGTGCACATAATTTTCAGAGGCCTGCCAAGGTGTGTGTTAAGGTGCAATAATACCCACATTTATACTTGTGCCACCAACTGAAGGGCCAGTTTCAAAGAACCAATGATACCCCCACCTCCATTAGGCTGATGACTACACCATTGGCTATACACATGTATGCACAGACATCAAACTGAAATGGTGCTTTGGAAAAGGAAGCATGATGTATACACAATCTTGTACAACTCTACCACTGTACCTAAACTATAAATGGTATCATTGTACTTTAAGTTATCTACAGGATAAGTTTTACATATATTTTACATCCATGAAGCGAAGAATGTGGTCATGTGTGGCTGTTTGGCTACACCTTTCATGGAAAAAAATTGCAATAAAACACAATTTTAGAAGGAAAAAACACAATTTTTAGGCCAAGTTAGGTTATGTTAGGTTTTATATCTTCAAAGTTCTAAGAAAAACAATAGCAAATTTGCCATTTCTCAAGATTTTTCTTTGGAATAGGAGGTTATGCCAGGTTAGGTTATGGTACCTTTTTCTTGCTCTTTTGAACAATAATTTAATGCAATATTGCAAAACTCTCTGCCCCATTATTGGTGTACTTTTGCTTGACAAACAAAAGAAAACATATGCAGATGATAAGGGTGGTCACATTATGCCTTCAATTTGGCAATTTTCCATTGAAAAAATAACAATTATTTTCTTGCATGGAAGGTTAGACTGGGTTGGGTTAGAGCATGTTACATTTTTCCACATTTTGAACATTATTTTGTATGCTAAATTGCATAACTCCAAGCTGCTTTTTAAATGGTATTTTGCTTCCCAACAGAAAAGTATGCATTTGCAGATTGAAATCTACAAACATTGCATTGTGAACAAGAACATCCAAGAAATCAAAATCAAATCCAGCTGCAAGTAGTAAATTTGTACTTTAAGGTGTTTTATTAATCATTGTAATTGATCAACCCAATGCAATGTTTATGCCAGCAATTAAGCTAATGGGACCACATACATTTTCTGTGGAAATGCTTACTTTTCAGGTTGTGAGCAAAATGATACCAAAGGGGCTTTGAGTTACATAAAATAGAATAAAGAAAATATTTGAAAAAGGAAATAAAAATGTGAAATAACTTAGCCTAACATGGCCTAGCCTCCCTCTGGATAAAAAAAAATAACCCAAAAATTATATAAGAAGCATTTCAAGCAATTTACTTTTAGAACAAAAAGCATGAAATAAAAAAGCCTAATGGAACCAAATAAAACCTAACATAAATTGCTTTTGATGAAAACATTTTGAATTTTTCAGTTAAAAAACTTTAAAAACTCAAATATATGAATTCTGAACTAACCAACACTAACCAAACCTAACCCATTTGTTTGCTTTAAAGGTAAACTTGCAAGTCAAGGCAACCTAAGTTTTGTGAACTATTTTGTTAATGCAATGCTTTTTAACATGCTTAGGATGATGCGACCACCCATTTTCTCCTCAAGATTATTTTGAAATTGATGGTGGCTGAAACAATTCAGGATGTCACAGTTATTATCTGAAGGAAATGTGTAATGATATTAACTGTATTTTATGGGCTAATGTTGCAAATATTTACATACCATAATGGGATGGTTTTGACTGTAGCTTGACTATTTGTACCTGCATAGCATCAGACCAACTGGGAGTGCTCAGACAGCTGCATAAATGTGTTGATGTTTCAAGAAGGAAATTATGAAATGTTTGACCATGCAAATCCTTGCAAAACAAATACTGGCAGATCCTGGAACAATTTTTGGCAAACAACTTTCCTGGGAATGGCACCATGTTGTCATACAACTCTAAACTTGCTTCATTGTGCTCAAAAGAAAGTTTAATAATTTTGTGATGTACTGGAGTGCAACTGATACACAGAAAACCTATCCTTACACTGATGTTTGGCTGTATGGCTTGTCAGCTGACTTCTGCTTGCTTAATGAAGAATAAAAAAACTGGAATCATCCCAAGCATGATGATGTCATGTCATTCAGCCATGATGCCATCACATCTTGAAAATGTTGCTAGTGCTGCCATTAAAGCTAATGGCATCACAAGGAACTTCCAATCTTGATTAAGGATTCTGGATGTATGTGGTTGCAAGTGTTGCATGTCTGGAATGAAGTGGAATAAGGCCAGAAACATAAGGTTTTTGAGGTGCAGGAGTATTGAATCAAGTGCATGAAGTGTTGAAGTTTGTCTTTATCACATCTGTGACACATTAGGTATAGATAATTAAGACATAGACATAAATTATATGTGATTGGCCGAATTTTTAGAGTGAAGGTTATGGTCATGTATTTCTTTTCCAACTGAAAAGTAATCAATTTTTTAGAAAATGAGTGGTCACATCATCTTAATCATGTTAAAATACATTGTATGAGAAAAAAACCAAGGAATCAAAACATACCTTGACCTGCAATAATACCGATATGGGAATGGAGGAAAATGTGCATAAAATATTACCTTGTTACCACCCTAAAGCACGATAGTTCCCTACATATTTACAATAAATTGCGTGTACAACTTACATTGTGGTTGCCTTAAACTGTAATAATGCTCATCGGAGCTTAAACGTAGACACACACACAATTAGTGGAGAAGCGACGAGGAACTCAATAAAGGATGAATTTCTAAATGTCTAATTATCACACATAATTTATCACCCTAGCACTCACTTCGCACCTGCAGACAGCACCGACACCTTTAACACGGGGTTCTTCACGTCGTTTCAAATCGCCGCAAAAGCGCCGCAGGTGTGGGAAAACAGTGAACACATTGGGCAGACAGTACTAAGAGCAACCGCGGAGTGGTCGGATGTTGTGGGCCCTTCGTTAGATTAACTGGAAAACAACGCTGAGATAGGTACACCAGCATCATGGGCAAGTAAGTAAAATAAAGCGTGTGGATGTCTCGAGAAAGGTGAATGTGTTACTTAATGTCCCATTTCTTGAAGTGAATCGTCAATTCGCTAATTGAAAAGCAACAGCTGATTGCATCATCCAAGCCTCTTTAGCGTCGTTGATGCAACTATCGAACGGAACTCGCTGGCGGTCTGTTAGCGGCAGCGGATTGTGGTGGAGCGTGTTTGGGCTGGCTGCAGCACCGCAATCACCATTAAAGAACCCGTAGTTTTTCGATTGTATGATTGTCGTATTTTGTTTATCTCTTCAGTTATCATCGACAATGCAGCGCGATTCTAAACGGAAAAGACCGGCCGTGAACACGCGCGGTGGATTTTACATGACGTCATTTATCCCATGTTCGCTGCGAAAAATGCGTCAAGGTTTGCGTCCGCTGCCGGAATAACCTGACTAATGGAGAAGCAGATAGCAGTTCAAATTGCGTCATCGTTATGAGCACGTAAGAAGCTCGATTGGATATAATGCAGCACAAATCTTTATTGTTACATGTTTCTGCGAACGTTTGTGCACGTAGGAGTTGAGGTCGATCGCTGTCAGAATCCCTTGAATGTGAAGTCAAACAGCAATTGTTTATAGGTGGAAAGGCATGTGAAGCATATAGTCCGACGTCATCGTTCGCATCTAACTCTGAAACCATCTGTAGTTCGCCAGCTCATAAACAAACGGACCAATCCTTTGTCGTTTAACATAGAAGAGACCAATTGAAGAACGTCTGAGATATGCTGCACAAGATCAATACAAATTGTTTCAAGATGGCAGCTCCATGTTATGTGTGTGCGTCGTATACGGTGACACTCTTCGTCAGAGTAATTGCTGGAGAGCGATCCGTTTCACTGTCTTGAGTATTTTGAAGAGAGGTTTTTGCTTGTAGATCGCTGGTCTGAAAGGGATATCTTTAGCGTGACTTCCAAAAGAAATTCTGGATTGCATCAATGGCGGTCTGCATATTGTTTTAAAGGTAAGGCTGAGGTGAAAATGACTTGTACCTAGGTAGGTTGGCCTAACCTAACCTAGGTACCTAGCTACGTAAGTAGTTGAACAGAAACGTTTGGAATGTTTCCTGTACTCTCAGGCTCGATTGCCTTAGTCTAACTGAACTAGGAATTCATAGTGTTTCAGATTAGGAGATGCAGGGTTATCTGGGCTAAGCCTATAATGATAAATGGAAATTAAGTGGGTGTGGGTAGGTACCTAGGTAGGTAGTACCCACCTACCTAGATACCTACAGTAAAATGATAACAGAAATATGTTGAAACATGATTGGAGATACTGGGTGTGCCAGGGGCAAAGTGGGAAACTTACTTTCCAGGTTTGGAGTTTGAGTGCAAACATTTCTTCTGGAGTACATTTTCATGGACACTACATTTGATGCATGGAATCTATTTACCAGTTAGCGATAGGAAAATCATATGTACCTATCTAGTCAGTATGTACATAATATGTAAATCGTATGTAAAGTTCTGAAATTTGTGGATGATTTGAAGGTCTTTAGGGCAATAACAGGTCAAGATGAGCATATCTCACTGCAAAAAGACTTAGACGAACTTGTGAAGTGGTCCGAAGAATGGCAAATTTAATTTTGATAAGTGCAAAAGCATGCATGTAGGTAAGCAGAATATGAAGGCTCCATACTTGATGGGTGGCCAAGTGCTATCAGTGACTCAACAGGAGAAGGATTTAGGTGTTATTCTAAACACAAAACTGGGGGCATCAGAACAGACCAAGGAAGCCAGGAAGAAGGCACTGAGAATGCTTGGGGCAATAAATAGGAATGTATCATACAGAAGTGAGGAAGTGATCAGGAAGCTTTACTCTGCATACGTCAGGCCACATTTGGAATACTGCATCCAAGCTTGGTCTCCTAGCTATGAAAAAGATTGTTGGCTTCTAGAGAGAGTACAAAAGAGGGCTACAAAAATGGTTTATGGCATAAGCAACCTGGCATATGAGGCAAGATTGAAGAAATTGAATGTTTTCACTTAGATATAGAAGGCTGAGAGGAGATCTCATCAAGGTCTTTAAAGTTTTCCATGGTCTGGAGAGGGGATATCTTGGGGAAATGTTTGAATTGAACAGAAATGATGCAATTAGAGGCCATAAATTCAAAATTAAAGTTAACCACAGCAGAACAAGGTTAAGGCAGACTTTCTTCACCAAGAGGGTAGTAGAACACTGGAACCAGCTGCCAGAAAACATTGTAAGTAGCAGCACATTGAACATCTTTAAAAACAGCATAGACAATCATTATAAGAATAAAGGGCTTGCTTTTCAGTGTTACAGGGAGGGCTGATTGACAGATTTGGTGGGCAACTGGTTCAGTGTACAGAGTGCAACCAAGAGGGGCCCTTGTGGCTCATATTTGCACTGATCTTTTATGTCTTTATGTCTTTAATATGCATAAGCAATACACATCATCATTTTTGGTCATATCAAAGCATAGAAACAAAGAAGTGAACAATGGATGCACAGCAAGACAGGGAGTCATAGTGATCAGCTCAGCTTTGTCTCTCATAACTCACAGGAGCAATGCACTTTCCTTTCACTGTTGGACTCAGTGCAAGGGTAGCCAAATGAAAAACAAACACATACTTCACACTTCACCCTCAGCTCAGAGTGCACACCTACCTATACCTATGCATCCAATTCACTGCATGATATGGACCCGACACCACTACCTCACACACAACAGTCAGAAACTATACAGGTGCGCAAAGGAAAAGATCAGTCAAGGTCTTGTGTTTGCAGTATGACACTGCTAAACATGTATTGAAAGTTGCTAATGGTCATGACATCATATAAAAAATACCTTGCACAGATTGGTTGAAAGACAGTTTTCAGAACATCAAATGCTAATGAAGCAAACTGATTGGCAGCCTCCTGGACTCCTGAACACATCTCTTAAAATGGTCACCTTTTCCCACTATAGGGTGGCTTGAAAGCAGGTTTCTGGAGATGCATTAGCAGAGTTTGTAGTGACCAGAGGCCACTGTTGAGTGCACAGGCTCAAGGTTTGGTGTGTTGCTGTTGCCATTTCTTGTTGGTCGTGGTTCAGTGAGGTGTGTTCAGATGTCATCTGTGTGTTTGATGGTATGAAGTGGCTAGTTTATTTGGTAATCATAAGTAGAATGACATGTATGATGGATGTTTTTTTCAATCTTGTATCCATTTTTATTGGTATTTTTGTTCCTTCTGCATGTTTGTTGGAGTACATGTGGAGCCCATTCTATCCAGTATGCACCCAGAGTGCAAAAATGTTATAAGAGGTGAAATATCTAAAGAAGTGCCTTAATTTCCACCCTGGTCAGGGGTTTGGGAGGTAGGAGTGAGGATGGAAATGAAGGCACTTCTTTAGAGCTTTCATGTCATAAAACATGGAGGCTTTTCCTCTACATTACTTGTAAACAGATTCCATGCATCAAATAATAATATATCCACGAGAATGTACTCCAGACAAAGTCTGTATGCACTCTGAATCCCAATTTGGAAAGTAGGTTTCCCACTCTGGTTATGAGCGACAAAGTGGTGCTGATTATCACAATTCACTGCCAGGCAGTGCCATCCATTGTTCACTTCTTTGTTTCTATGCTTTGACATTTGATTTGATTAAAAATGACAGTGCATATTACCTATGCATATTAAATAGGTACTGACTACATAAGCTTTTCTGTGGGCGCGAATGATCAACCCTGGTCGATGCGCCCTAAAGCCCAAATAACTAACTAATAAGCTTTTCTGGTTGGTTACCAGGTTACAGATCCCATGCATAAAAAGTAATGTCCATGAAAATGTTTTTGGAAGAAGTTGGTATGTAAGTTGAAGGTTGAAAATTGATAGTGTTTCCCACTCTACAAAGCACATGAGTGCCTTGCCTATGTGTGATATAATATTTGTGACAGGGTGGAATATTCCACTTAATGAACATTGAATCAGAATCCTTCCCAAAGGAGAGATTGGTTACACTACATGACTCAACTGTCAATGTGTCATAAAACCAATAACCAACCAACCATCCTTCCCAAAAGATTATCGGAATTGTGCTTCTTATTGTCATTGTGAAGTTTTCATTCCTTGTTTCTAGCTATCCCATTTACAAATATCATGCTTATTCTCACCATAATATATCCAAGATCATGATAGTGAACTTCCTGTAATGTGATTCCATGTGAAGAGATTATCTATGATGTGCTATGATACCAGTTTGTGGCATAGGTGTTTGTATCATCTTTGATCATTTGAGATTGAGGTATGGTTTCAAGTGTCTTGAATTGCTAATTTCCCCTACCTTCTTTTTTCTTCCTCACAAACCATGCCACAAGTAATGCAATTACCTAGATTGAAGTGAGCCAAAATTACTGGAGCACAATGCTGTAGAGTGTAGACACATGGCTACTAACCAGATCAACATAGTAACACCTAATGTGTCTGCTGCAACAGCTGACTGTGATGGCTTCTGCTGGTGCCTGCTTGATCTGTTAACACTCGCACGTCCGGAGGTCCGCGTCAACTTCGCATGTCTGGGGGCAGATGTCTGCCCCCCCCAGATCTCTAGAACTATGCTAGCTAGCTACAAACGGAAAACGGCGTTGGATAGCTGGTGACGGGCTCTATCGAAAGTGTTTCGGTCATTTTTTTCGCTCACATCAACATTCAGGTCACTGGGTCATCATAGGCTAAATTCGGCCAGATCAGGTGGAACTCAGATATTTACATATATCTCAGGACCTGTAACAGATAGAAGCAAACGGCGAACGCTATTCGACAGTCCTTGAAATGAGCTACCGACAATAAGCGGTGTAATTTAAGGTCAGGTCAACCGAAACTCAAGTCAAGGTCATGAAGTCATGACCTCAGATCAATGTCATGAAGTCGCCTAGGGAGGTCATGTAATGTATCAATCGACGCGTGTTTGGCGATACAAGCACAATGACGGTAATTTCAACCTTCTAGCTCAATGCAGTGCAATACAATGTGCAGAAATGTATAGTGATCTCAGGTGGCCTCAGAGACCTTGGTGGTCACTGAGAAAAAAATATTAGCAGTAGCATTGAGCATAGCTTCCATCTACATGCCACAATCGTTGTGAGATCATTCCGAGCGCAAATATGTAACCAGGAAACATTTGTATATTTTACCATAGCCCTGTAATGAGGAAGCCATGGTCGCGACCTGACCTAAGGTCAGTGCTACGGAAAAAAACGATATACATATTATGGTCCCTGATAAGAGCATATGTTATAAGTTTGAAATCAATCGCCCAATTATTGTGGAAGTTATGCCACCTAGAACTCCGAGTGTAGTTGGGTCACTTCGCCTGACCTGGTGACCTTACTTGAGATGACCCAGGGTTAAAAATGTATGAGGATATTCGGAAAAGACCAGTGAACAGCTATGCGAGGTTTGGCCTTGCTAACCCGATTAGTTTGGTGGCAAATGAAGAAAGGCCGGAGGGGAGTATATATCGTGCGCGGGTTCAGCAGTAGATGGACGTGCGCGGGTTCATCTGTTGTAAGATTGGAGAAATACATCTGCTTCTGTATGTTCGTATACAGAACATAATCCTCTCCATCAAATACTTATCTCAATTTTATAATTCAGAGGTTGTATAGTGCTGTTTGACCACGAACTGCTCTGTGACAAAGCATTCACAATTCACTGGTAAGTGCAGACTAAAATTCTAATATCACAGGTTTGAACACAAATATACTCCATATTTGGTTCAGTTTTCCATGCAAACAATTTTCTCCATATCCAGCTTTACAAGGCACATCGAACCCTGATCTGTTGCGAAAATCTTCTCCAATAAGTAATTCGAGTCCGACCGACGTAAGTTAATATGAACGAATAACATATGGTACTGAAATATCCTGTTTGGATGGTCAGTGCTATTGAATAATCCTAATAGATCATGATGTGCTAGATATTTATAGTGATATGTGCATGTGGGGAGATGGCCACATGACAAATTTGTTTTGATTCATATCATGCCTTTAGAGTTTGATTGTGCTGTCTCATCCCAAATAATGCAAATGTTCTATAATAGACCGACTGTTTCAGACATATGCAGCCAAAGCAGGTTCTGATTTCAGTCCGTCCCATATGCCCGGCCGACCTGAAATCGACTGTTCTGTAATCTGTGAACAATGCCCACCGTGCTTGTGACACCAGTCCTTCCTCTTTCAGATTTAGGCCGATGGACACACCTTCCAAGCCTGCCCACAAACCCACTCCGAGTGATAAATCTTCTTCCAAGCGAGAACACAAAGCAATACGCAAGCGTTCAGTGAGCAGGCTATTTCCGGCTCGCGTGCACAATGCGACACGTTCGGCCGACATGATCAGCGACGTGCGGCCTACGGGGGACGCGTCGAGTCCGTCCGACCACCCGTCCGCTCATGTGGTCGGCGCCCACGGCGACGGGATGGCGCCGGCCGCCGCCGCCGACGACGACGACGGCCGGCGCAGCGTCGACTCGCGGCCGGCCGACGCGGCGGCCACCAACGGCGGCTTCCAGGCGGCCGTGCTGCACGACCTGCGCCGCTTCAGCGCCGAGAGCGAGCAGGAGCTGCGCCAGGACGCGCGGGTCAAGCCGGAGCCGGCCGGCGCGGGCCGGCCGCCGGCCGCCGACGAGGCGGCCAGCGACCGCCACGTCAAGACGATTCGGCCGCACAAGGTGCCCACGACCGCGCGCAGGGAGTGGTCGGCTGAGACCGGCGCGGCGCGGCCGACCGCCGCCGCCGCCGGCCGCCAGCGTCACGACAGCTACCAGCCCAAGAACGAGATGAAGCCGGTGGATTTGTTCGGCGTCTGCCCGTCCGTCAAACAGAACTCCAAGGAGGCGGGCGTGAAGCTCAACTCGAGCGTTAAGCTCGACGCGAGCGTGCACACCGACGAGAGCGTCAAGTCTGAATCGACCGCAAAGCCTGACACCGGCGCTAAAACCGAAGCGAACGCGAAGACCGGCGTGAGCTTGCGGGCTGAAGTGAACGGCGGCAGTGAGCACGGTCTGTGCCGGCAGCCGGGCGGACTGGGCGGCGCCGGCGACGGCCACCACACCGGCCACCGGGAGCGTCCCGCCAGCTCCGCCGACCGTCACCACGGCGGCAGGTCCAGGGAACACCGGCGCGACAGGGGCAGCGGCAGCGGCAGCAGTTGCCGCCGCTGCCACGAGCGCAGTCGTCTCAAGCGCTACAGCATCGGCGTGCAGTGCCGGCGCGACAAGGGTCAGGAGCGGTTCGTGGGCGGCGGAGTGCCGCGCCCGCTCACCTCCAACTACAGCCAGCACGGCCTGGAGCGGCACAAGTTCGGCCGCTACATGCACCTCGAGGTGGACCCGAACGGCGGCGCCACCGTCGTGCACATTTACCAGGACCAGATCGACGGACTGGACGAGGCGCAGATGCAGCAGCTGGTCGCCGAGTTCTTCCAGGTATGGCTTCTTTGGGCTGTCGTAGAGGTCCTTGCGGTCGATGTATGAACGGTGGGTGGCATGTTGCCGTGCAGTGTCTATGCCTATTACGTCATGTTTGTTGCAGACTTGAAGATGTGCAAGAAAGCGGTTATTTATTGTTTCGAATACGGTGCGTCGCTTACAGGATATCGTATTGCTTTGACGAAACGCCTGACGTGCAAACGACATCGTCAAATTGAAGCTGTTCAGATTGGTACCTCATCGTATAAATGCATCTTAGTTGAATTATACATTTTCAATGACTTTTAAGTTCACAAATTCACAAGATAACAGTTCACGAGCCCAACAAACAGGCCTTAATTTGCATATGTGCTCGAATTTCGCGCGGCCCATCCGAACGGATACGGATTTTCATTTATTGTGTGTCCAATTTTAATCGTTTTGTTGTTTGTGTCTAAAGCTTCTATCGCCTGACCAGTACCTTTTGTACTATTTATCATTGCTAGTTAATTGCACTACATTCAGGAAATAGGCACAAAGCAGCATTTCTACGTTTCCCCAAATCCCTCCCACACCATCACAATGACAACTGACTAGTACATATGTTTATGTTGATGGTCACGTGGTCACCAGATCGGACGACACAAAAAAATGCCAGCGAAAAAGCAAATGAACAAATAGCAAGGAGGAGAGGACTTTTGACTGAGAGGGCTCCTAGCTCCTCAAGAAGAGGGAGTCAGGCGAAATATCGATTACCTCTTCCAGTAGCTTTCTGGTGTCTGCAAGGTCGCCCAAGCCTGCCAGCTATTGCCGCATGTGAACGATTATCTTTGTGTTGCAGGCCATGTGGCCCCCAAACTACAGGAAATTCTCATGTGGCCCGCAAACGAATAACTGCACGCAACGAACAGGCAAATGCTAAAATAGAAACAACAAAAAATCTGGGAAAATATACCCACCACATCTTACCTTGGATTTAAGAAGGCTGTAAATCCAAGGTAAGATATCCGTCCCACCCGCCCGTGTCTCATTTAGTCCGTATAAGAACTAATATCATGTTTCAGACTGTTTGGCTGCCACACTATCAACAATACAAGCCTAAGTGCAACTAATAGAGAAATACTATAATGGCAAGAATATTGTTGCACAGATATAGATTACCTCAAACTATTGCTTTTAGAAAGCTTTGCGAGGTCCACCCTGACCGCCCGCTACTTATTAACACCGCATAATAACTAATATCTTTCGGCTTCAGGCCATGTGGCCGCCCGAGTATTCATGACATTATAAAATAACAATGTTCATGAGATGGGTGAATACCCAAGTACCTAAATGCTGCTGTGCATATCCGTATATTATCTTTAGAAGCACTTACAGGTGTTAAAATGTACCTTTTCTGCTCAATTGCGCCCGTGATTCCTTGTGGCCAAGCATGCGCGGCGTCCGGCCGCGGGAGGCGCTGTGGTCGCATTGGCCGCTTCGAAGCAATACTTTACAGACAAATGATACATCATTGTAATCGTAGCAATTCCAATATTTTCTGTGTCCATTTTTAACGGTCCTGACAGCTTAGAGTTTTTTATATTTCGAGAAAACAAATTTGACTTAGCTTCATGGCATTTTTTGTATGACAATGCAAAGTCAAAGCCCACTGCATTCTCTATGATCCGTCAATGTCCATCATGTTTTAAACATGGAGTGGCAACAGCCATTACATCCACATGTAGCCTGTTTGTCGAGGAACTACGTTCGGGCGGAATGATTTTTGCCCAGTTTCATCTTGATTCAGATGGCAGCATAGATGTTGATCGGTTGGTTGTTTCAGGATGCATCAAGCATATTTCATCATTTGGCCCCTAGTATAGGTGTTCATCGAATGTTCTTGAACATTGTTAATTGATAATGGTGCATGCAAATTGTTCATAAACGTGTTACCTATACTGGCTTGGGAAATAGATGCGTGATTGGTTTTTACCACAACAAAAGACCTAATTGGTTTTAGTAGTGCAATGTGTATGCTATTTAGCTACATAATAATTTTCAGATCAGTTTTTAAACGATGAAAACTTTATTTTTTACTTCCTAAGAACCTTCCATGAAATGCAGCGCGAGAAAACTATCAGTGATATGAAGAAAAAAAAACTTGAAATGGTCACAAATCAATGTAATGCGTTTCACCCTTGCACGGCAGCATGGCCCTGTCGGACCTTCCACAGGGCTTTGCGACTATGCGACCATGTGACATTCCTCGACTATGCGAAGCGTTCCCGCATATGTTGTATTTTCTGTTAGGTGCCGTTGCACGAGCGATTAGCGCACGGTGAAAACAGTCTCGCTAACACCGTGCACATGCCTTCACCACATCTGGTATGCGCCATTTCTGCGTCATTATCTGCCACCGTCATCGGCTGCGTGCGAGTCATTCCGCAATGGTATTTTCCATTCCTCAACGGTATTGATGTGGGGATGAGTGGCTTAGGTGTAAGTTGTTCGTCTCACAATCTAAAGGTTGTGGGTTCGAGTCTCACCTGTCGCTACTCTTCGCCCGCGACCAATCGGCGTAAGAGATCGGCGACGCTACATGACTCAACGGTCGATGTGTCGTAAAACCAATAACCAACCAACGGTATTGGTGTCAGTGTGACAGTGTGTGCGCCCTTCGCGTGACACGTGCACCTGCGCTGCAGGAGGTGTTCGCCGAAGACCGTCACGGCTGGGCACGTCACGTGATGGGCATTGTGCACGACGCGGCCCACTACCTGCCCGACCTGCTGGACCACATGGGCACCAGCTACCCGAACATGACCGTCAAAAACGGCATCATCGGCGGCGGCAAGGCCGACATTGAAACACAGACGCTGACGGCGTACAGGGAGCAGGTGAGGCTCTGCCCGCGCTGACATATTGAACAGGTGGGTCTCATTCATGACCTGTACTAGAGAGGAGATGGCTCAGGTGCAGGTAAAATGCGATCGTGCAACTGTGGGTCATTAATGGTCGGATGCTGACCAAGAGTATGAATTATGTGCTGGAAACGGTGTGATAGCATGTAACAGGATTATGGCGTTACATGAGTGGTGTAACGGTGTTCAGTGGCTACGATGTTACCTATGAAATTTAGGAGCAACTATTTGTAACATTTAGGGGTATTTAAATGTTTTCAAGAAACAGCCATAGTTTGAGTATACTTGAGCGTGCTGGGTTGACTGCCCACATTGCACTATTTGTTGCACTGACGAACTTTGCACTGACGGTCCCACCACACCATCTGCCCCCTCATCAGAGAAGCTGTTCCCTCATTAGACTGTCTGCCTCTCGCTGGGTCATCCAGTGCATGTACTAAGGAGTTTACTGGGCGGGGGTGGGGGTGTCACATCCATCGGTGACTGCAAGATCACTGTTCAATCCAACCCACCGCCTCCAACAATGCTAAAGCAATTGGAAATGGAGACTGACTGAGGGAGGGATGATGATGGCTGGGGTCAGGGCCTTCCAGCTTAGTGGAGGCCCTGGGCCTCCTCTAGACCTTGGAGCCTCATCTAGGCCCTGGGGCCTCCTCTAGGCCTTGGGAATGTATTGTTTTCTGATGACGACGGAGTAATATGGCGTGGACCGTAAAACCCTCATGGTATTCTATAGATCGCTTGTTCTGTCCAAACCAAATCGCACGTGTTGCGCATACGATGGTGTTTGCTCTAATACTCAGCGCATTCTGGGCACAGTGTGTCATACACCACTGCGCGTTATGACTAGTGCTTTCAGAACTTGGCCTGCTGCTAGTCTAATGACGGGGGCCAATGAGCCGTCACTGGCAGTGAGGCGAGAGATGCTGTGTGTGAGTTATGCATGTAGGCGACGTCAGTTTCCTGCGCACCTGATCTATGAGCAGTCTTCTGTCGGATCTTGACACCTTTCCAACGGGTGGAGTCCATGGACGTCATTCGGTACTCGAAGGTATTCTTTAAAAGACAAATCTAGCCGGAGTGTCCCGATTGATCACAGTTCAGAAATGACTAATACCACCCGAGAACCTGGTTATATATGTATGTCGTACATGAAGAAGACATTCCATTGGAATTGTGTCCGTTGAGCACGATGGAGCACCTGAATTCCTACAGAGGACAATGATGCACAAGGAATTGTTGCTGGTTGCCCCAGGAGCACCACAGGAGCAGGGTGTGCGTTTGTGCGCGGCACCGGTGCACATTCGTTTAGTTTGTCTGTGTCGCCAGTGTTAAGATAATGGCTTTCGTTAGGTATGAGATATCTAAACGCGCACAGTAGGATGTCGAAATTTGCTGTGGAATTAGTGTCATTTAAAATGCATCTGATGTATTTCAGATAAAAATTTGAGCCGATGGTGCACCTATGGTGACTGTACCTTTATCATTGGTTTTGATATTCACGATTTAGGAAGAGCTGTATTCGAGATAGCGAGAAAAAATGCCTGTGTAATAAACTGGTATTATATGCCATATCACTTTATAGGCCATCCCTTTACCTGAAATTGCACTGCGAAATGTTCGTGTATCACCATCACTTATCAAGAACATGAGCATGGTGCTTATGAATGAGATGCTGTTAGAAAGGAGACACGAATATTTCATAAGCATCCATCAAGAAGCAGGGTGTCCGTACTTCTTGAAGAATGATGTCGACTGAGTGATCAGAAAGTGGTGTATTCCACCCTATTTCGCGAATATGTTATCATTGACATGTCGGTGTGTGGCTCTGAACCAACTGCGATCATCAAGGCACTCTAATTTATAGATGCCTCACAGAATGTCCTGAATGTGATTGTATCTGGTTCTCTTCGCAGCCGTTTGGCTCTCATTTATCTTACCTCTCAAACACTACTACTTCCCATTCTCATTCGTCTTACTACGTTGAGACGAGGCGAAAAATGTCCGCTTTTGTTGGATCCCGGACCACATTGGAGTATGCGGTAACGACCGAATGGACTTTGCGGCCAAATGGACAGCACAGAGTCGTCCGCTCAGTTGCCAACCTCCTGCCAGGGGCAGGAAGTTGGCTCAATATCTAGGCTCTCAAGTTGGCTCTAGGGACTCAATTTTCATGCTTGCTAAATAGCAATGGGCCTCTGACAGAGAAATCAGCAATAAGCTGCATGCAATTAAGCCACGCCTAGATCACTGTGCGTCTTGTCTTTGTAGGTCCAGAGAAGAGGAGGTTACCCTTCGCAGGATGCTCATCGGACACACCTACGCTACCAATCGCCATCTCCTTTGTGTAGGGGAGAGACTATGGAGTCGCCGCTGTCTGGGAACCCCCACAATGCACCAACTATTACTCACGTGCTAGTACTTCGCGCAAAAACGTAGGCTGTTTTTTACGTCAGATGGTATGCTTGACGTATGAAAACATTCTGGGGAGCAATTCAAAACTCGTACCGACTACTCTAGGAGCATGGTAGATTTCCTCGAAACACAGTTATAGGCGCAAAACGACCCTGGCAGTCGACGCGCCCCTAAACTCCAATTCATCATCAATTCAAAACTCGTACTCTCTGAAAACTTGCGCCGTTACTTTTCGGCGAAGTAATTTCAGTAGTGATTTGATGATGATTTCAGGCATGATTTACACAGTGTCCTAAAATTACTTCACCATTAACTGTGTGGATGAAGAAAGAAGTTGCTTGGGAATAGTGAAAGAGTGGAAGAAAATAAAGGATCGCCACTTAAGGATTAAAAAAGCGGAATGACTCACTTCAGTCAGATGCATTTTACAGTATTTAGCAGTCGTGTGCATGATGACTGCTCATACATCATGTGGCAAACTCGCAAAACCTAAGACAAGGAATAAATAGCACAATCCCATTAACTTTGAATTTCCAGGTCACATCGTGAATTATTTTACACTGGATTTACATACACCTCAAATAAATAATTTCAGTCAGGCAGTAATGCACTAGAATGCAGGTTATGGGCGAAAATGATCCAAAACTGGTCAAAGCGCTCTAAACCCCAAATAACAACTGTCACCACACCATTATTCTGAGCTGAACTTCGACAGACCATCTCTCTGATCCGGGTGTCGCCAGATCGTCCCTCTGTCCTGAAGTGTCCTGCAGTTCACTAATTGAACCATGGCCATTAGATGTGGCATAAACCATACACTAACCATTAGGTGAAAGCTGGTCTCTAATGTAGGTTTGTTTTCTCCTCGTGGAGTAGGGTCTTGACTTTCTGAAGTGGCGCCATTGAAATGACATATAGCTGTAGCAATTGGTGCCAATTCCACCACGTTTTACTTTGATATCATGAAACATTTTGTTCAGAAATGGTATTTATCTTACTACAAAAGCATTTTATCCCGGCGTTGTCGAAACCTCCTACTAATTCCTGACTTAGCCAATTCCAAATCAATCCTAACCTAGCCTAACCTAACCTAACCTAGACTCCATTGTGTTGTGAACAAACAGACGGCGTTGTGACTGGAGGAGGCCGTCGTTGTGGCCCGACCGTCGCACGACAGTGCCGGTGGCTGTGGCCCGACCGTCGCACGACAGTGCCGGTGGCTGTGGCCCGACCGTCGCACGACAGTGCCGGTGGCTGTGGCCCGACCGTCGCACGACAGTGCCGGTGGCTGTGGCCCGACCGTCGCACGACAGTGCCGGTCGTGGCCGACCGTCGCACGACAGTGCCGGTGGCTCGACCGTCGCACGACAGTGCCGGTGGCTGTGGCCCGACCGTCGCACGACAGTGCCGGGGGTTGTGGCCCCCGTCGCACGACAGTGCCGGTGGCTGTGGCCCGACCGTCGCACGACAGTGCCGGTGGCTGTGGCCCGACCGTCGCACGACAGTGCCGACCGTCGCACGACAGTGCCGGTGGCTGTGGCCCGACCGTCGCACGACAGTGCCGGTGGCCGTGGCGACCGTCGACAGTGCCGGTGGCGTGGCCCGACCGTCGCACGACAGTGCCGGTGGCTGTGGCCCGACCGTCGCACGACAGTGCCGGTGGCTGTGGCCCGACCGTCGCACGACAGTGCCGGTGGCTGTGGCCCGACCGTCGCACGACAGTGCCGGTGGCTGTGGCCCGACGATGACCCGCCGCCGTCGGCCGGCAGGTACACAAACACTACGCGTGCGGCACGTTCCGCTACGGCCCGCTGGACCACATCAGCCTGGTGGGCACCGTGCACGAGGAGTGCGGCGGCTACTACCCGGAGCTGCTGGCGCAGTTCGAGAGCAACCCGTTCCTGCGCGCCGTGATGCCGTGGGGCCCGATGGCCGTGCTGCACAAGATGGACCCGCGCAAGTCCAACGACGGCCCGATCCTCTGGATACGGCCCGGCGAGCAGCTCATCCCCACCATCGAGCTCGGCAAGAGCCCCTTCAAGCGGAAGCGGTGGGTGCGGCCGCGGCGTGTGCCCTCTCCGTCTCGCCCCTGGGCTGTGCCGGCTGACCGTGAGCTGGGTGTGATGTAGAGATGCATGTCTCTGTGGTTGGCGTCTATATGGCTTGTATGGACCACATGTGCTTGTGGGTGTGCGCGTGCGCGCGGTATCACCAGATATACATTATTGTCGTGTGTTAATGAATGAAGGCGATTGTTGAGGGAGGCAAATATGCGTTCACTGCTCCGATCTTCAAGTTCCTCTTGCCCACAACCCTGGTGTGGTGGTGCTTATCTGGGAAAGTTTGCTGTGATTATCGTGTGTGGGAACCTGAGTGCTTCTTTTGCGTTTGGGGCGTCACTTATTAGATGACTTGAATATTGATGCAGCTGAACAATCTTCATCTACCTCCGCAGCACCAGCCAGACTTCGACTTGTGCTCCATTTGACCAAAATGCTACATTTGTGTTCGATTCAAGTTCGAGCCAGCCCATGTTGACGGTTAAGGGCCATATGGTCAGCATGATCGATGCGCCCTAAAGCCCCACGGTTAAGGGACTGTGACAGGCGGGACTCAGAGGCCGTCAGCAGTCTGCCTGATATTCCGCTCATTGCCTCTGGGCTCTCCCGTTTGGTATCCGGTTCTAACTAGTCCCGGGTCTGTCGGATCTCCTTGTCGGACATCTGTCAAATACTGCTTTTAGTTCGGCGCGAAATGATAATGAATATGTTCAAAATTGTTCGCAGAATATGAAGCTAAAAACGTCCAAGCGTAAATAAAGATGCGAAATGCAATTCAGGATTGGACAAGTACTGAAAAAGCAGCAGGAATGGGCTGCATGTAATGGAATTCACAACATGTCAAGTTCTTGTTTCAAGAAAAAGTATAAATATGTTTTGATATGCCATTGGAGATGTACATAAAATTCGGCGGTGTGTGCGTTTCTGTATGAAGTGCATCTTGGTGCTGTCACGTCCGAACTTGGACACTGCATTGGGATCGCCGAGCGCCCTACCAGTGGACTGCATTGTAAACCACGTGCATTCCCGATGTTGTGCGCCGTCGAGTGCCTCGCCCGGTGCCCACCTTTATGGCGGCTGGCGGGAGCTGACTGTCCTCTGGCGGCCATCTGACTGTACTCTGATGGTCCTCTGACGGCTATCTGACTGTCCTCTGATGGCCCTCTGACGGCTATCTGACTGTCCTCGGACGGCCCTATGACTGTCCTCTGATGGTTCTCTGACGACTATCTGACTGTCCCCTGATGGTCTGTCTGACTGTCCTCTGATTGTCCTCTGACGACTATCTGACGGCCCTCTGACGGCTATCTGACTCCTGTGACGGCCATCTGACCGGCCTTCTGACGGCCTTCTGACGGCCCTCTGACGGCCCACAGGAACACGGGCATCAACGAGCTGCGCAACCTGCAGTATCTGCCGCGCATCTCTGAGGCGCGCGAGATCATGTTCGAGGACAGGACCCGCGCCCACGCCGACCACGTGGGCCACGGTCTGGACCGGCTCACGACCGGCGCTGTCGGTCAGTGGACACGACCCCGCCCGCGCCACCCAGCTCCAACCCGCCCACGGTGGGCAACAACCCAGCCAAGACTAGTTCAGCCATGCCAATTGTTAAAGCTATGCTAACGACGGTAAAGCTGGCTGGCATCCGAAATGCTAGTTGTAGATAAAAATGTGTCAAAAGTGCATTTGCATTTCTAGTTTTAGGCATAAAAATACTGCCTTTAATGCTCTCAACTACTCAGTAGATGATACCCGGTATAACCCATGGGCAATATCCGGCATAATAAGCCACACAATTCTTCTCTTGATAGGCTTGATTGAAAATTGCAAAGCTATCGAGAACAGCAAAAATAATTCCATTTTGAATACCAGGTACAACCACATGAAGAAATGCCTAGGCAGAATCCAGCCTGTAAACTATAAAAATATCAGCAAGAGTATGAGTTTTCATTTCAGACACCAAGTATTTCATGCGTAGTGGTTTTTACATTCTAGCTGGTGCTTGTTGGCGTCAGTATGTGTGTGGTATTTGTGCGTGGTATAGTGTTTTCTTGATGTGTCATAGTGCCCCCGAATCGACCTGGTCATTATGGAGCATTTGGTATGACCAGCCAGGTGCGTATTTGTTACAATGTTTTGTAGGCTTCAGTGGATTGCAGCTGACATGTTTTTATTGAATTGGGCAAGAACATACATTCAATTCTGATCCGCCAACTTACAATACTATACGTGGAGTAAATGTGGAGCAATTTATATTTCGTATTGTAAGCATGAACACTACTGACCAGGATCTCAAACACCTAGGAGATGGTATGTGTATATAATTACAAATTTATCTTCTTGTTTAGGTACATCTTCTTGAGATGATGAGATGAAGATGTGCCTAATGGACTGGAATGTCTGGACCGATAGCAACCATATTGATCAATTTTCATCCAAGTCCTAAGCTTCCAGATCCTTAACCGTAAAAGTGTCCATGACGATATCATCTCCAACACACTATCGAGAGAGACAACTGAGTGCCACCCTCCGGCACCAACTGACCTCGGAGTTGCGGCTCCATTGAGCCCAGGTCACCATCAGTTTTGACCTTGTTTTGACGCACCACTACTAACATGCATAAGAAATTTCTTCCAACTTTACTTTGACAGCTCTACTAACGATGCGTCTGGAATTTCTTCGGACAGTCTTTGGTCGCATGACCTTTCACCAAATGTATCAAGCAGACCCATTCCTGAGAACGAATTACTTGCACTGGGTCCCTGAATCTCTAACACATTTCTGACACTAATCGAGGGCATTGTTTTTACCACAGAACAAACACCAACTCCCCATCGGCCCGCATCTCAACTGCCAGCGACCCTGGCTGTGTCAGTGATTGGGTAGTCTAATGTTCCAGAAGAACTGAGCCAGCCGATATTTCGTCCCAGCCTAGCTACCCAGCTAGGCTGAGAACCCATCCTTTGCTCAGTAATTGGCCAAAGGCTGTGCTATTTTGCGTGTTGACCTCCTCCGATACAAACTCCACCAAGTCACCGAAGTGAACTTTGCGGTGCTTATCCTCACGGATCCTGTCCATTGTCCTGCGCGAACGACCCTGAAATAAGCCCAGTTTTTCGTACGCATGGTGCAGCGTTTTGTGGTGATTGAGCTCACCGCAGCCAAACCATGTCACATCTACCACATTGTGGCATGTTAGGACGATGGAATGATCGTCGACAACACCTACGTCAGCTGTCCTGGCAGTGGGCCACCGTAAGAGCATATCAGCTCATGCTGATGCTGCCATGCTATTGTCACCACTTGATCGATCGTGGTCGAGAAAGTACAGTTTTCTCCATCATAATCAGTGTGAGATTCAGTGTAGAGAATCAGAACTAACTTCCCCTGTGTTCCCCTGCTTCTGAGCTGGAAGTCCGCGAAGTGTTGGCATGATGTTGGTGTGTAAAATGGCTCATCACGTGTGCTATATCGAACAGTTGTTCTATCTGGCAGGAGTTCCAAATTGAATACATATGGGATACTGGTTTCATAACCTTGGAATAAATTTAAATTTAGACCAAGCCGTGATTTCCTTTTGTGATATTTAAGTCTTGTGCAGGTTCAAATGACAGATTGAGACGTATCGCAAATTTGACCTAAAGTTCTCAATTTAGCATTAGACATCTGATATTTGTATCCACTTCGCACATCCGCCGACCCCCTTCCGCCGCCTACTATAACGCACCGAGTGGTATTCTGTTGGATGTGTCCAGACATGTATGGCTGTGTTTTGTCCGGACCGTGTCTCTGCTTCACGCGGTCTAGCATTGGCCGTAACTGCGTACTCGGCGTGCGGCGCAGGCATTCTGAAGGCGGTGCACTGCGGCGAGAAGTACAAGTACAACCGCATTACCAAGGACGTGGTGGCGTTCCACGCGCAGGACTTCAACACGATCGTGGAGAAGCTGCAGCTGGACCTGCACGAGCCGCCCATGTCGCAGGTGAGACAGGCGCCGGCGTCCCGCTGCGGATGGCGTGAAGAAGCCGACGATCCGTGAGCAGACGATCACAGATCGACTGCTGGGAGCCAACAGAAGGTCCGTGTCGCGGCCATTGGCGAACAGGCGGACTGGATCCAGCTGGTGGTCTATTTGAAAAGTGAATGAACAGGTGGACTGCATTCGTTTCCGTATTTTGTATATGCGTTAGCTTCGTTGATCTTGAAATCATAAACTTTACGTGTAAACCGACACCTGGTGGAATATTCTGATAGCCCCCAGGACATATCATAGCTTTAAGATAATAACAAATGAATCGCATTTGTTCATGAGAAGGCTTCACTGATCAGTGTTAATCCTAAGCTGAAGCTTGCTGCATTGATCCTGACCCCCCGGTTGGGAAATTCCAGTTCTCTAACATTATTTTGACTCGCCTGGTCCAACTCCCAGTACTGATTATTAAGTATATTATCACCAAAGCAATGCTTGCAGAAAGTCCTCCTCGGTGATGTGTGTCGGTCGGGAATAGTCGTGGAGACACGTGAATCAAAACCCGCGACTTCGGCACCGCTCCCGGCCGGAGGAGAGGCAGGTTATTTAAACACTCGACCACACACCACAACTGGTTATATATTTCGATAAGTATGCATAGGATCATTGCTACTTATTGGTACCGTTGAGTGTGTTCGGTCTAGAAGCACACATTTGGTATCAATTAGTTTAGTGAGAGTGGAGGAAATCTCCCCAAGAGTGCGACAATATTTGTATCATATCCAGCTTCAATATGTTCTGGTTAGTATATCTGATCTAGTGAGCTCTATCTATTCTAAGAAGCCAGGATTCATGAATTAATGTAATTTTCCACTGTTTATCCTCACAATATTAAGCAAAAAATAACACTACTGTGACCATATTTTACCGCACTTACACAATCTTTTCAGCTATAATTTTCCTTTGACACCCTGTCATAGAATGGACTTCGGTGTGTTGATGTCAATTGTACCAAAAACTATGTTCCAATTAATGTCATGTATTGTAAACATACCATATTAAATGCATTTACAAATACATGCATTAACCATGACGTGAAATGTCTTCCTTTATCATTTTTTTTTAAATTCTGGGCGAGTTGGTTCTCAGCAGATTGCAAAATGAGGTCATTACCAAGTAGGGTGTGGTACAATTATCAAAACACGTGATGAGCTGTTCGGCTGGCCGTCTATTTGACGGAGCTTGTCAAGCCAAACCTGTCACGCGGTGGCGTTGTGCCGTATTGTATTGCAGATCATCTGTTGCTTGGAGGCGCCAAGCTCAACCAGTCACGTTGCGACAGAGTGCAGTAACCGGTATTGCAAACCAGCTATATATTGGTTGGAGGGCGCCAAACTGAACTTGTCACGTTGTGGAAGCGTATTATGCTCTGTGTTACAGACCATCTGATGGATGGAGGACGCCAAGCTGAACCAGTCACGTTGTAACAGTGTTTTTGCTCCTGATGGTATCCACCCAGAAGTCCTCCAAGAATTGGCCTCTCCACTAAGTGTTGCATTATGCACGCTGTTCCAAAAATTTGTGGACTTTGGCATGCTTCCTGACGACTGGCTGAGTGCCGAAACTACTCCCATTTTCAGGAAAGGTTGCAAGCAAGACCCCTCCAACTACCGTCCCATAAGTCTTACTTCAGTATCGTCCAAGGTACCGGAATCTATCATTCGGGACAGCCTGATGGAACACATGCTAACCACTGGGCACCTCCATGTAGCCCAGCATGGCTTTGTACCATACGAATCCTGTACTTCTTAATTTCTGGCTACAATGGAGGATTGGACCCGGATGTTGGAGGATGGCGATCTTGTGGATGTTGCGTACTTGGATTTCAAAAAAGCATTTGATACTGTCCCCCACCTGCGACTGCTGAGCAGACCAGATAACTTAGAAATTTTAGGAATGGTTCTGGCATGAATTTCAGCATTTTTGTATGGGAGACAGCAATGAGTTGTGGTAAATGGAGCAAAATCTGATTGGGCTATGGTCACTAGTGGGATGCCCCAAGGATCAGTGCTTGGCCCAGCTCTCTGCTATTTGTTAAGGACCTTCCACAGTGTGTGAACTGTGGCCGGAAGCTGTTTGCAGATGACACAAAGTTGTATTGCAACGTTCGCAATCTATCAGGCCTGGACCAACTGCAGTCAGACGTTGATGCATTATGGCACTGGTCTGAAAAAATGGTCTATGCCCTTCAACACCGACAAGTGCAAAATCCTTCACCTTGGAAGCAAAACAGACGGCATTCATAAGCCTACGGAACACCCAGCTACATCAAATCACAGAGGAAAAGGATTTGGGCATCTTAATTGATCAAGATCTGAAGTTCCGAACGCAAGCAGGTTCAGCAGTCTCAAAAGCCAACAGAGTTTTCTGACTTATTAAGAGGTCCTTTGCACAAATTGATGCTTAGACGCTTCCCCTCCTTTACAAATATCTGGGTCAGACCACACCTAGAATATGGTAGTGCAGTCTGGGGTCCTTTTAATAAGGCAGACCAGAAAATGGTTGAGAGAGTACAGCGCCGAGCAACCAAGCTAGTGCCGGAAGTCAGACAACTTCCTTATAAAGATCGCTTACAAATGTTACGACTACATTCACTGCAATACAGGAGGCGTCGTGGCGACATGATCCTCATGTACCAACTGTTGCATGGTCTTATCTGCTTACGCCAGGAAGACATTTTGTCTTCTTGGCGTAAGCCAAAAAACCCCAAAAAAAAAAGGTTCGGTTGTCACCACACTTGGCCACCAGAGGTCACTCCTTGAAGGTGGCGAAGCCTGCTGCATTTACAAGAGTGAGACGAAACCATCCGAGTGCTCGAGCAGTCAGCGACTAGAACTCTCTCCCAGAACACGTAGTCTGTTCTAATACCCTGAACCAGTTCAAGACCAGAATAGATCCATTCTGGTTCGAACAGCGATTTGATTATCCATCCTGAGGTGTGTTAGTGTATTGTGCTTTGAGCTACCTTGTGTATTTCCGGTTCGAGCTTGGTGCAATCGTGCTAAACAGGCCTTTGCCTCGTATGAAACCCGAAATGTGTATGATGATATGATGGTGGTGTTACAGAACATCTGCTGGGTGGAGGACGCCAACCTGAACCAGTCACGTTGTAACAGTATTTTTTCTTCGTGTTACAGACCATCTGCTGGGTGGAGGACGCCAAGCTGAACCAGTTACGTCGTGATGGTGTGCGATACTCTCGTATTCAGCTGGCCGACAACGACATCTATTTCCTACCTAGAAATATCATCCATCAGTTCCGAACTGTGACGGCGGTCTGCAGTGTTGGTAAGGGTGATGTGCTTGTCTATGGTATCGGTGAGGGCGAGGTACTGGTCTGTTGTGTCGGTAAGGGCGCGGCGCTGGTCTGTAGTGTCGGTAGGGATGATGTGCTGGTCTGCAGTGCCGGTAAGGGCGAGGTGCTGGTCTGCAGTGTCGGTAGGGGCGGGGTGCTGGTCTGTAGTGTCGGTAGGGATGAGGTGCTGGTCTGTAGTGTCGGTAAGGGCGAGGTGCTGGTCTGTAGTGTCGGTAAGGGCGAGGTGCTGGTCTGCAGTGCCGGTAAGGGCGAGGTGCTGGTCTGCAGTGTCGGTAAGGGCGAGGTGCTGGTCTGTAGTGTCGGTAAGGGCGAGGTGCTGGTCTGTATTGTCGGTGAGGTGCTGGTCTGTAAGTGGGAGGTGCTGGTCTGTAGTGTCGGTAAGGGCGAGGTGCTGGTCTGTATTGTCGGTAAGGAAGAGGTGCTGGTCCGTAGTGTTGGTAAGGGCGAGGTGCTGGTCGTCAGTAGTGTCTGTAAGAGCGAGGTACTGGTCTGTAGTGTCGACAGGGATGAGGTGCTGGTCTGTAGTGTTGGTAAGGGCGAGGTGCTGGTCTGTAGTGTTGGTAAGGACGAGGCGCTGGTATTTTGTGTTAGTAAGGGAAGTATGTTGGTGTGTTGTGTCGGTAAGGGGCGGATGTCAGTTTGCAGCAGTGATAAATTATTCGTGAAATAGGGTAGAATATGACACTTTCTGAACACTTAGTCGACACTCTTCCCCAAGAATTCTCAACATCCTGGTTCGTGATGCGTGCTTGTGAAGTCTTAGTATCTCCTTTCTAACATTATCTGGTTCATAAGTAGTACGCCCATGCTTTTGATAAGGCATGGTGATACACAAACATTTCGCAACGCAGTTTCAGGTACAGGAATGAACTGAAATGTGGTATGGTTTACAAGTGCAGTTTATGGCATAAGTATTTTTCTCGCTATCCAGAACATAGCTCTTCCTAAAGTATTCATCTCGAAACAAATGGTAAAGGTGCAGTCATAAGTATGCCATTAGCCAAAATTTGAGTCTTAAAGACATCAAAGCCATTTTAAGTGACACTAATGCCATGGAAAGTTTCGACATCTTACCGTGCTCTTATTATTCCAACCTTGGTTTGCAGTGTTAGTAGCAGCGGGTGCTGGTCTGTAGTATCATAAAAACTGGATGTAGGTTGGTGGTGTCAAAGATTCTAGAAGGATAGTGTCGGAAGGATAAGGTCTCTGGAATGTGGTGTCTGTAAAAGAAGGACTTCGGTCTGTAGTGTCGGAGCGGGTGGGATGCTCGTCTTCAGTGTTGATAGGAGTGGGATGTTGGTCGGTGGTACCGGCAGGGCTGGATGCTGGTCCGTAGTGTCGACAGGGGCACGGTACTGATGTGTGGTGTCAGTACAGGTGTCATGCTGATCCATAGTATCGGTAGGGATGCGATGCTGATATGTAGTGTCGGTAGGGGTGCGATGCTGGTCTATAGTATCGGTAGGGGTGCGATGCTGATATGTAGTGTCGGTAGGGGTGCGATGCTGATCCATAGTATCGGTAGGGGTGCGATGCTGATATGTAGTGTCGGTAGAGATGGCATGCTGGCTTGTAGTGTCGATAAGGGTGGGATGCTGATATGTAGTGTTGGTAATGGTGGCTGCTGACTTGTGTCAGAAAGGGTGGGATGCCGATCTGAAGTGTCGGCAGAGGTGGCATGCTGATCTGAAGTGTCGGCAGAGGTGGCATGCTGATCTGTAGTGTCGCTAGAGGTGGCATGCTGATCTGTAGTGTCGGTAGAGGTGGCATGCTGATCTGTAGTGTCGGTAGAGGTGGCATGCTGATCTGTAGTGTCGGTAGAGGTGGCATGCTGATCTGTAGTCTCCGTAGGTGTCCGATGCTGATTCATAGTGTCGCGAGAGATGAAGTGCTGGTCCTCGGTGTCTGTAGGGGTGTGATGGTGCTGGTCTGTAGTGTCGAGAGTGACTGTCTGGTCCCTGGTCTGGTCCGTAGGTGTCGGTAGCGGTGGGATGATGCTGATATGTAGTGTCGAGAGGGACGGGTGTTGGTCCTCAGTGTCGGTAGCGGTGGGATGATGCTGATATGTCCTGTCGGGAGGGACGGGGTGCTGGTCCTCAGTGTCGGTAGCGGTGGGATGTTGGTCTACAGCATTCTCTGATCTAGTGAAGATGGGATGTCCATATGCATTGCAAGAGTAGGGTGCTGGTGCTTAGTGTCAGTAAGCTATATGATCAACATGGTCGATGCGCCCTAAAGCCAGCCAAATTAGTGTCAGTAGGGGTAGAGTGCTGGTCCTTAGTGTCAGTGGGGTATGGACGGCATGTTTGTCTGTAGTGTCTGCATGGGCAGGGTGTCGGTCTGTTATCGGTAGGAGTAGCGTGTCGATCTGTAGCGTCTATGCGGAAGAGTTAGTCTGGGGTGTCTGTGGTCGTGTCTGTGGTGTGCCACTGAACATGCGTCAGTTCATGGTCTTGTCTGCGTTAGTGACCGGTCATGTAAGCAATGTGCTCTGGAGAAGTGAGGTTCCTCCATGATCGCCGGTATTTGTTCCAAAGGTACTGGTGACATCCCGCATGCCATTCACTATCTGTGTCTCGTAGCGTGGCACGTACGTCTGAAGCAATACTACGCGGACGATGAGGAGCCGGAGAAGAGCAGCACGCCGCCGAGTACGCCGGCCACCCCGCTCAAGACGGAGCCGGCCCCACCACCGCCGCCGACGCCGCCGTCAGTCGACACCACGCCGCACAAGAAGAAAAAGAAACACAAGGACAAGGAGTCGGAGCGTCGGTCGCACAAGTCGATGAACGGCGAGCGGCAGCAGTCGTCCCACTCGGCCATTTCCGCGCCGTCTAAGGGCAAGGGACATGCACCGCCCACCTCGTCTAAGGGTGAAGGACGTGCGTCGTCCACCCCGTCCAAGGGTGAAGGAGATGCGTCGTCCACCCCGTCCAAGAATGAGGGCCACGTGCCGTCCACGCCTTCTAAACCAGCTGGGCATTTGTCATCCACCCCATCAAAAGGAGCTGGCCACCTGTCATCAGCCCTGTCCAAACATGCATCGTCCGCACCATCTAAAGGTGGTCGGCATTCTGCATCGACGCAATCCAAGTGCGATCGCCACCCGACGTCGACACCATCCAAGGCCGGTCGGCACCACAAACCGACCTCGGATGCCGCCGGCTCAACGGGCAAGGCGTTGGGAAGTTCCTCATCGAAATCGCGGTCGGACCGCCTGCCGAAGCGGCCGGCGCGGTCGGAAAGCCCTTCGTCCACACGGCCGGCGCATTCTGAAAATCCAGTCTCCAGGCGACCGGGCCAGATGGAGAGCTCTTCGCCGAAGCGGTCAGTGCAGTCGGAAAAGGTGCCAAAGCGGTCGCTCCAGCCAGAATTTCCCGCGCATAAATGCCCGAGCGAACCCGATATCACCGAGCTCAAGCGTCCGGTGGATTCTGGTATCCTGGAGACCAGGCATCAGATGGAGACGGCGGAGGGGGAGCGTCAGGTGGAGCCGATGGAAACGGAGCAACGAGTTCAGGCCGGCAGCGCCGTGTGTATCGGCAAGACTGGGTCGGACAGCTCGGTACAGGCGGCACCTGTCGTGTCCACTGACGCTGTGACTAGTGCCTCTGTCCAGTCGGCCGCCGCCACGCCGCCCGACCCGGCCGAGGGTGCCGGCTCGTCTGAACCGGCCTGCGCTGCGCCCGGATCAGACGGTGGCGCGACGCACGCGGACGAGTCGGCTACCGGTGTGTCGAGTGTCTCACGGCCGGAGTCCGACTGTCAGCCGCTCCGGCCACTCGCCAGCCACAGCGACGCCGAGTCGCAGTCGCACGCGCACGGCGGCGCCCGCGCGGCGGAACACGCCGACGTCGAGGTGCCGCGCGGGCCGCAGGACGGACGCGGCAGTGCCGCGTCGTCACGGTCGGACGCCGACGTCGCCGCTCCGACGCCGGACTCGAGCGATCCCGGCGGCGCCGCGCTCGGGTCGCAGCCGGCCGCCGGCGGCGGGGCGGGGCCGGCGGCGACGGCCGACAGCTCGGGGTGTCGGCCGCCGTCGCCGGAGCCGGCAGCTGCCAAGCGGGCCCGTCTGGAGGCGAGCCGGCCGCCGCCGCGCGCCGCAGACCTGCTCGGCGACATTCTGTCCGGCATGAACGCGCTGAAGAAATGAACGGCCGCCGGCCGGCCGCCCGCATCTCTGTACACCGCTATGCATGTATGTACAGAGCCGAGCCTGAATCGTCACGCGGCGTGACACGAGCCCTCGCTATTGGGACCTGAAGCTGTGTACAAAGGATGTGGCGTTGCGCTCGTCTCACGTCATCTGAGTGGTCTGTTCGTCTGTCATTTGGGCACGTTATTATCTGCGGATGTGCGCGTGCTAATTTACTGTTACTGCCCGTGCGCTCGGTGGCCTTCGCATATAGTCATATTCAGAACACGATTTGACAGATACGTGCATCGACACGTGGTATTTATATAGAGACACCTTGTACTAATGTTAAGGGTATCATCCCACTCATTTCATCGGGACACGTGGGCCGGTTCTGTGGTCGTGCGAGTTGTTTTGGTTTCGTCGACTGGTTGAGTTTTGTCTTGATCTCTAGATTCCGTTGATTGAGTAGGTGTGACAGCGGCGTTGTGTTACAGAACACCTGCTCTGTCGCACGTGAGGGAATACATGAGCTATTTAGTCCGAAACTGTATTTTTCCGCTGACGTAAGGAAACCGTGAAACAAGTAGGTGTTACGCTTACATCAATGGAGTTTCGATTCAGTCTGTTTCGTGTAGTTTGTTACGCACAATGGGTTTAACGAACCCTTAGACTGCACCCTGTATTTCCAGCACTTCGGATGTCGGAACAAGCTCCTTAGTTTCGGTTGCAGGCAGTACCTGCTCGCAAACTCCGTATGGTTGGTTCTTTCGATGTGTGAAATTTTACACTTATCATAGTGACTTAGGTGGTCGGTGAGCCCTCAAGGCACCAATCCTCCACCACCACCACCACCAAGAACTGTTCAATCAAAGGAGTGGAATAAATGTATCTGACTTTCTTGTTGCACGATCACGAGCATATGTGTTGTAGCACGAATCAAGTGCGATAGGGGCATTGCGGCATGTGCAGATCGGGTTGGCGATGGTTTATCGGTGCTTTGGGGCGCGCAGCCTCATTTAAAACACGGCCCCGCGGGTTGGATTGAGTTGGCCGTAGTGGCGTTAATGTCAAAATTTAACGGAATGGTGGCCTATAAAGTAAGAACTGTTAAATGTGAGGAGCTATAGCATGAACATTTGCGCGTGCTGGTTGTTACATGAGTTCACAGCTGGCACATTGATGGATCGCGGAAGTCTGGTGTTGAGCCAATACGCACAGTGCCCGCGGAGTGGCGCAGCACAGATGTAAGACATGCTAGCAACCCCTGCTGTTGGCGACACCATGTTCGGACCCTGTGGTGCAATCGCTACTGGTCTGACTGCTGGTGTTGCCGGTTTGTCGTGTTCGCAGGTCGATGATTATCCGCTGCCCCCAGTCGTGCGGTGATGCGACCTCGGTTGCCGTGCAGCCAGACATTGGCCGGGAGAGATACGGTCGCAGGGGACGAGCAGGGGCGGGCGACCTTGTTCGTCGACGTCGACCTTGAATCTGTCGTCTATGTACACATGTACACAGGCAGCTAGGATGCTACTGGGGGAGGGTGCAAGATTAAATTTGTCATGCATGACTTAAATTATTTCAAGATCAGGGCAACAAAATCGTCGTGCGGGGAAAATTGTATACCCCTCGCAGTGTGGGCGGGAAGCATTTGACCCTTTCTCTGACCTGGTTAACGGTGTGGTGTAGCTCCATCCGGGAACTTTCGATTATTTCAATTATTATATTTGTATATCTCCTTTTGGTTGACGTTGTGGGTCAGGTCAAACAGCCCAATGTCGGAGTGCAATTGATCATCCATCTTGGCCATACTTTTCGGACCATAAACGCAAAACAAATATGATGTTTCATGTTGATGTTCGTACGAAAATTGAACTTGTCTGGCACAGGCAAGATTTTTAAGGTCAATGATCCTGTGAAGGTCAAGTACCTGAAAATGTGCATTGTTGAAGATTCTAAGATGACTGTTTTCGAACAGATGCTCTCTTATGAAAAGGTAACGATTGTATTAAAGCGAAGCCAAATGTCCATCATTTTCTGTTTTTAGTCTTTTTAAGGAAAAATCCCAAAGCTAACAATTGTTTGTAATTTCGGAAATGTTCGGAAAACACCATTTCCTATATCGAATTCGTACGACAGTCACATTCGAATTAAATCGGCATGCAAAATTGGCCTCAACCATGTCGTCTTCCTAATGGTACGCATTAGCCTCCAGAATTCCTGTAATGCATGTACCCTCGAGACATTTTCAGTCATATCCCGGAGTCGAGGATGGCCGAGCGGTTAAGAAGTTTAGCTCTGGATACCATTGGTCCCGGGTTCAACACTCACACTGGTTGGGACGTTCCCCAATCCCGCAGCCCAGCGTTGAAACGGCGTGGGTGGCTCCATTAGCCGTGAATGTGCAAGAAGTGCGTCGTAGGCCACGCAATGAAAATGTCATTTCGGCGACCTTATCCAGATTTTGACACGAAAACTTACTGCGTTTAGAGGCAGCAATTTGTCACCACATATGTTTGTTTTTGTCCTCCCCCCCGCAAAAAGCTGATAGTCTGAATCTACATTGAACATTGCGATCTAACATGAAGTCATCTTTTGTATATTTGCATTTTCCTTCATTTGTCTAACCAACCATGTTCCACTTTTGGCAGCATCTTGCATCGTTTGTTTATGAAAAATCAGTGTACATATAAGAGCCGTATTGATATGCGAGGTCGTGACCTGACCTCCATCATCAAGTGCTGAATCTACTGGGCATCGGTGCAGTCCGCGCTTCCACCCGGCGCCGACACGTCGTGCGGAGCGGTGCTGCCACCGAACGGCGTCAGCTGTAACTACAACTACGCATCGCACCGAGTGGCGCTATCTGGGTTACGGTGCTATGTCATTACATATCGCGGTGTACGGTACCAAGACGTTAATGGAGCATTGCAAGGGAAACTTGCTAGCTAAGGAGACGTAAATGCGCATATTCTGTCACAGATAACAGCTCAGCTTACCTAGCGATATACATAATACATCGAATATGATAGCGCAAGGACTTCCTTAAAAGAGCCAGTGCAGAGCAACGTCAGGAACCAACGCTTTCTGCGCGCTTCGCGCCGAAGATTTTTGGTTTTCATGACAAAAATATACAGGTATTGTTTGACACCGTGCATTTTCGGTTCGCGTGAGGGGGCGGTGCTAGCCCCGGTTAGCTCCGCCTCTGATTGAATATCCGTGTTTATTAAGCTTCATGAAACTGATATTTCCCCTTCAATGCTCGAGGAACCGAGTTCATTTGATTTAATTTGGCATATTCTGATATTGAATGGATTTTTGCCTACATGTCAAAATCATGCAAACATGCATCACTATACAGAATTATGTAGCAAGCGCAAGCAGGGGCGCAACTAAGGAAATGTAAGGTAAGGTCTGATATATTTGTAGTGGTCACAGCCTACGCAAAAGCGAAAAAAGTCCCTGTATTACGACTGCTATTTTTTGGCGGGACTCCTTTTTCCGTTTTTAATGTGTTATTTTTATCTGTTATTGACTCTTGATTGTATATTCCCATTGCCCGATCCACTGGCTGATTACGACTGTGGGGTCGTGTAGACTGTGGGGTACGAAAGCTTGGGTGTAAAAATTTCTGTCACAGATGCCAGGGTCACCCCCACCCCACCCCAAACAGTCGTGTGGCACATTTACCATGCACACAACACAAAATGCTGGCTGTGTCGTACCTGGGCGTAGTCTGATTGTGAACGAGTGACCGATCATATATCTCACGTACAGCCAAAGATCAATCTATAGCAGGCGCGGACCATGGAAAGGAACTTAGAAAGAGAGTGATGAAAGGTAGCCACGTTTGTGTCCATATTCCCCAATGTTCCCTACCACGCACACGAGTCCCTTATACTTCGTTGCACTGGTATACCATTCGGATTTTCAGCAATGGCGAACGCAAGAATTCGTTGCTGTGATTGAAAACGCACACGGCTCGTTCAAAATAAGTGATTGCCTGCCAGCCGCAGCGATCTCTGTGGTCCCAGGTACTGCACCGAGAAACGATTCATTTCTCGGTCAGCGTAGACGGTGAGAGAAAATAATGTTTATTTCGTCTATGCTAAAAAATGTTTCAAAAAGCTTGTGGTGTTCTATTATAGAGGCGTTTTATATGATGACAGTTTGCCATGTCGTTCTGTGGATATCTTACGTACATAAGGTAGGGAAAATGTTTAAAGTGTTGTATACAGCTTAGCACTCAATGGCAAGAAGGGGGTGTGGAGATACAATGGCCTATAGGGTATTTTTGCGATAATTTTTAGCTTGCGCCGCAAGGCGGCGGAAGGTTTGCGGATGGCTCGTGAAGAATCCTTTCCGCGCCTTTTGGCGAGTTCTTTCCGAGGCTTCAAACCCGCGACGAGACAAGTTGTCTCGTCACGGAACTATCAAGCAATAATGAAGTAACCCCTGGCTACTTTTGGGGAAAACCTTCGCTTTCGCGGTTTCTGACACATTCTGTACTGTCATAATTTTTAGTGCTGACTTCGAATCCAGGGAACGATTTTACCCGCGGGAAGTATAATCCAGAAACTGAGCAAAATTTCCAAAATTTTTAAAATGGAGTCACGACTTTACCCTAATCTGGCATCTTCCTCATGTAGCAAAATGCGACACGGGCGATACATCACTGCGATGACTCTAAGGAGCACATTGGTAGGCATTTGGTGCGCAACCCGACAGTAACTTTGGCAACATTTTCGATATTACTTACCTTCTCCAAACATTTTAGATCTGACTTCACTTCAGGGGTCACAGGCATCATGGGGTCAAATGTGGTGTCAGTCGCGAGATCTCGTCACAAGCTACATGCTGGTTGGCGTTTCTCTAATATACCCGGTTTTGAATCAGCAGGGAGTGGGTGTTTTATGGCAGCCCTCAAACCCTCGATGTCCTTAGTAGCTATCAAAATAGGGAATGCTGTTTCAGGATTAATCGTGTTCAGGCCTCTGGGCGATATTTTCGAATCATGAATATGTAAAAAATGAGCTATTTTCCGTGCTTCTACCAGTTTTTAACCTGTGAAGCCTGGTGAATACCGTTTTCATGCTAAAAACTAGCTTGTCTCGGGAAAGACACCATCCTGCAACAGCATCATGAATGCCAGAAAAATGGCTCAAAAGAAGCTGTATTGTTGGCATGGATGTTCATGGTGCCTACTTAGAACTGTTGAAGGACAATATCCAAATGCATGTCTGCTTTTTCACGCGTGGTCAGATTTTAATACGATTACGACGGCAGCTCAATGTGAAAAAAAATCAGATGATGAAGAAGTCATTTGGAAGCACCTGTGGCCGATGCGAAAAAGTAGCACTTTTCACTTCGCAAGTTCTTGAAGGGGTATGCAAAGTGGATTATATGCATTTGAACAACATACTGATGCTGCTCCTTCAAAAACGTAGTGGTAATGTTGCCTTCCGACCACCCCAAGCATACCTACCTCGGGAGAAGAATAAGTTTTCCAGATCGCCACCGATTTTAACAACCCAAAAAAGGGCCCCCAGGGGGGGGGACCCAAATTCCCCCACCCCCCCCCCCCCCCCCCCCCCCCCCCCAAAACCCACACACAACCCCCATCCTCTTTCGGACCAGATGACATCATTGCGGCTGGATCACCGCCAAGCGTTCCTTCCATAGATGTCACAGCACATGGCGTCTCAGGGCCCCAGGACCAGGATCATGGGACTTCTGGAAGTGGATATTGAGATGTTTAGATATTGGCACAGAGTAGAAATTGTTATTCTTTGGCGTATTTTGGTATAACTATTGTATATTGGATAGCTCTGGCAAGATTACTGCAACTTTGCAAGCTAAAATGCATATTTTTAGGCGGTAAACTAGGTATACCTATGAAACTGTTCCAGGTAGACACACTTGCATACATGCATATATTGTGGCATCAAAAGATACATGAGTTGCAGGGATGCAATTCCAAGCTGAATCACATAGAAGCATGGTGTAGAGAAGGTGGGTTCCAACTGAGAGCCCAGGCTTCTCTGGCTTGTGACGTCTAAAGAATCGTCGCCTGGACTGCGATTGCTTGGTTCGAAGCAGCGCTACCAACTGTATTATTTTAACTGGATCACGGGAGATGATTTGTGAAAATCATTTGGGAGGTGCAAAATACGTGAAGGCAATGGCCAAATGGATTGCAGGAGCACTATCCATAGACACATCGTAAAGACTGAAATAATTGTGAGGGGAGAAAGGAACATTGATGGGACACCTGCTCCCTCAAAACTATGCAAAACAACACCCCTGAACTAGACGTTAGCAACGGACATCGATCGGCAATCGGACGCATGCCCAGCTGCCGATCTAAACTCGGGAACTCTTCTCAGAGCAGCGTGACGGTCCACCCACGTCGACACTCCTCAGCGACTTCTGACCGCTGAGTCTCGGCACATCACCGACCGACGGTCGTACTAAATGGCCCGCCACACTGGGCGGAAGTCACGCGGGGCTGTCGGCCGGTCATCGGCACACAGACGCTGGCTCAGCAGCTGAGCGCGCCGTACCAGCTACTGCGATGCGGCGGAAAAGCGGCTGGCAACTTCGAACATTACGGTTTGGGCACTTCGCGACAAATTGGCCAGTGAGATGGCCGAAATGACACCATCATCTATCATATTTCGACGAAAGCCGGCTTGTGGGGAAACCAGGTGCCGGGAATCTGCTTGTGCAATTTGTAGGCCGATCCGACCAACGAGGTTTGAGTTATAACCTCGGGCGGTATTGGGAGGTCACGAAAAGCGATGCTCTTCAACGGCCTGTATTTCGTAAACGGTCAGGCATAAACTTACGTTATCATGCTTTTACACCGAACAAGTCCAAGGTATGCATTCGTAATAATATACACTAAACATGTGATTTGTAGAAGATGACCGCGCGACCTTTTACTTCGTGACATCTCGCGACATTCGCCAATTGAAACAGGTCGATTTGAATCTTCAGAATTGAAGATACACAAGTTGTCTTAACAAATGAGAGAATGCAAATATGAGTTTTGCTTTAAAATAGTACTTCCAAGGCTTGGAAACACTGACTATCGACGCTGCAGCCGGCCGCCGCCGCCGCCTCTACGTCTCCCGCCGCCTCTGCATCCCCCGCCGCCTCTGCAGCTCCCGCCGCCTCTGCATCCCCCGCCACCTCTGCAGCCCCCGCCGCCTCTGCAGCTCCCGCCGCCTCTGCATCCCCCGCCACCTCTGCAGCCCCCGCCGCCTCTGCATCCCCCGCCACCTCTGCAGCCCCGCCACCTTTACATCCCCCGCCACCTCTGCATCCCCCGCCACCTCTGTATCCCCCGCCACCTCTGCATCCCCCGCCACCTCTGCATCCCCCGCCACCTCTGCATCCCCCGCCACCTCTGCATCCCCCGCCACCTCTGCATCCCCCGCCACCTCTGCATCCCCCGCCACCTCTGCAGCCCCGCCACCTTTACATCCCCCGCCACCTCTGCATCCCCCGCCACCTCTGCAGCCCCGCCACCTTTACATCCCCCGCCACCTCTACATCCCCCGCCACCTCTGCAGCTCCCGTCACCTCTGCATCCCCCACCACCTCTGCAGCTCCCGCCACCTCTGCATCCCCCGCCACCTCTGCATCCCCCGCCACCTTTACATCCCCCGCCACTTCTGCATCCACCGCTACCTCTGCAGCTCCCGCAGCCACTTTCGGCTCTGCTGCCGAGCTGTCACTTGGACTGAAAGTGTTTGTTCCGTGGAAGCTGAGAGATATTTACGATTTGCATTAGGAGGATATCAGCACTTCCAAGACATGATTTATAAAAGTTGCGTCGCTGGGGTTGAAATATTGTGTAATTGTTGGAAGTAGTGGGAATCAGGGCTGTTGTTCTATATACTTTTGAGGAGGCAAGTGCGCCTTCATTGCTGGCCCAGCCCTCTGCCCACAATCTCAACTTTTAGCATAGGACCCTATCCATTTGAGCCCGCCCATTGCCTTCATATATTGTGACACCCCCCCCCCCCATTTTTGTCGTCAGAAATCAAAGTTCGTGGTGAGACTCATACTGTATGCATGAGTTTGGTAGCATGGTATGCATGGTATACATGGTGCATGTATAGTGGCGTACATGCCACCAGAACCCACAACTCATGAATTATGGCTAGCCGCTGGTCAACGAGATATGACTGATGCCGAGTTCATGTTTCAGCAGCGCATGCCAGTAGTGTAGTCAGTATTTGGTCCAGGGAGCGAGTATCTGGATAGGACCCCCCCCCCCATACCTACCTTCTTAGGGTCCTCTCCACTTTTCGAAACTCCTCTGATTTCGGTCGGACAATATATATATATATATATATATATATATATATATATATATATATATATATATATATATATACATATACATATATATATATATATATATATATATATATATATATATATATATATGTGCATATATATTTACCCATATATATATTTATATTTATATAAATTACTGCAAGTCCTTGTAGATTGATAGTAACCTCAAGGCAGTGAAGTGTCCCTAGCCAGATTTAGGATGGCCGGAGTACCATGAGTTTCATGCCTCTCTACACTTGAAGCTAATAAGTGGTAAAAGCTGTCGGGAAAGACAGTCGCCCGATTGAGTGAATGACTGACATAGCAAGATGAAAGCTCTGCACTAATGAGACAATTGAACGTCATCTCCAAAGCTTTTTGAGAGCTCTGTAGAGGGGATCCATCACCGATATTTGACTCAGGAGTGTATGAGCACCGAAGCATGAAGAGAACGAAGGGAAAGAGGACATCGAGCCTATGAGATCACCAAATGGATCATACTTGGAATGCACAACGAGAGAAAGCAAAGCGCAAGAATGGGCAGGACCTGGATGTGCCTCAGACCACCCAAGATGTTTTTCACTTGTGAGGGTCTCTGTTCAGATCGCTGTGTGATCAGGTTGTATCGGCTGCAGGTAGCAAAAAGAAGTAGCGAACCGTATCCTGCTTTCCATCTGACAGCTAATCACTATGGAGAACAGGACTGCTGTAAAAACCAGACGCTGGGTGGACGTGGTCTGACATCCATAATGATTGTCGCCGCAAATGTAGTTAGCCTGGAGGGCAGGCAACTCGCAGACCACAGCGGTCGCAAGACGCAAAGCGACTCCATGATAATAACATATTGATCCTAGAGCATAGGTCACTTCATGGCTAAGCTGAAGGGCCTGCAATTATCAGTTCTATATCTAGCTACGCTGAAGTCGACATTAGGATATAGAAGATATCCGCGAGCATTTTAGGTCGCGTCCTTTTGAAATGATAACCAATGTCAGAGACCGCGTCCCCTAGCGGAAGCATCATGTTCGAAGATAGTGGCAACAATTGTGTGCCTTGCATTCGTGTGGGTGAAAGGTCATGAATGGTCTCCATGAGTTATGCAAGACAACGTACCTATACGGTGCGTTGTCCTGCACCTTGATATGTTGAGCATCTCGGCACTAGATCGTTTGCATGCTGATATTCTGAGAACAAGTGTAGTACATGTTTCTTCATTCATGTGCGCCTCCTTATTTGGTTTTATTTTTCACCCGAATCGTTTTGGCAAACTAAACTCAATAATTGCAAAGGTGGTCTAGAATCCAGCGCTTCGTCGTCACCTGGCGATACGCAGCTTCTGTCGGATCACGTCGACGAAGAGTGACTCGATTGGTGGCGCGCGGAGCTGAATTCAGCGCCGAGTCCCAGATCAGTGTCGCAGCGACACGCGCGTGCTGGCGGAAAGCGTCGCAGCCGGCGGACACCAGATGGCCACCTGACAAGCGGCTTCATTGGCCGGTGGGTGGCCGGATGCGAGCGAGACGGCCGCACGCTGTGGCCGGCGACGCGCGTCCCTGGCGGCCAGTAGGAGCGCGCGCTCTGGTGGACAGGACGCGCCGCCGCCACCTCGCCAGCGATGGTCGCCCAGCCGCCGGCGCCGCCGGCCGACGGCCGCCGCCCGACGCTGTCCGTAGACGCGCCGCAGCCGACTCGCGCTCAGCCGCCGCCGCCGCCGCGACAGGCCAAGTCGGTGGACAGCACGCCCGAGACGGCTCGCGCTGAGAGGCGCAGCAAGCTCGGCTGGCACCTCAGCAGGCAGGTGAGCTGTGCAGCCAGTCGGCGCGTCGCCCCACCGGCGGCGCACGCATGCACGCGGCGTGTCTGGTGTCTGGTGTAGACGTGCAGTCGTGTACGCGCGACTTCTGTACCTGACTCTACCTGACTTCTCAAGGGCCTGACGTGCACACGGTACGCCACTTAGCCATGTGCTTAATATTAAAATGGCACGGGAAAGGCAAAAGGCAAGCATATTAAAATGACACGCGAGTGTTTTCAGTGTGTAAATTTGTGTTCAACTTGAGAGTATGTGCATAAATGTATCAATGTGCTGAACTGTCAGGTTTGGAAACCTGTAAGAGAGTGAACCGTAAGTACCATCCCCACCCCTAAAAATACCTGCCTGTCTCTGTCTCTGTCTCTATCTATGTATCTGTATCCGTCTCTGTCTCTCTCTCTCTCTCTATCCCTCTCTCCCTCTCTCTCTCTCTCTCTCCCTCTCTCTCTCTCTCTCTCTCCCCTCTCTCTCTCCCTCCCTCTCTCTCTCGCTCTCTCTCTCTCTCTTCCTCTCTCCCTCACTATTTCCGCAGTTAAACCACACTTACGAGACCTTTTCTTTTAGTTACTTGCAGTGTCACACAAATCATACTGCACAGCATAGTTAGAGAATACACTGGGTTAGTTTTTTTAGCATCGGTCAACAGGCAACAAATAACATATTCAGTTCAGATATTTTTCATAGTGATGCTTATAACTATACTAAGTAATGAACGCCAACTACCCAGATCCAGTACACATGGTATCAACCCAACTGATCAGGGCCGATTCCACAATGTGTGTCCGCATATGCTGTCAGGACGGATAACCATTTTTCCGTTTCCAAAATAAATCGATCGGACGATTAAAATCCACGACATGACAGAATATGACAGCCTTATCATCATCATCACGAATGCGTTCATCACTCCAGTGTTCATAAATTCTTGTGAATAAAGCTGACCGGTCTCTCCAGCATAGCACAAGCATCGCATTACATGTTGTTGTGGAAGTACATATGCATATATATATATATTAAATGAAACATGTGCAGCTAAAATTGTATAGGATTAGTCCGACCAGTCATACCGTGCTTCCTTGCAGCCACGTCCACGAAGCTAATATTGTCGAATGTTGAATTGCCACAAATCAGTAATTATTACCCAGCGCTAGGCCAGTTCGTATCCAAGAGCAGGCCGATGATTATTTTGCGCTGCTTCAGCTGAATCTGAAGTGTGGTTTAACGTATGTTATCGTCTCCCCTCCTCCTATTCGTAGATGCATCCCAGAATGGGAAAATCTACGTCGCGAACGTGTTATAAATATTGGTAATCAGGTTTCGGGTCGTGGAATGGTGGTGAAATTTGTATTCTTGGTCAATCAATTTGAAAGTTACCCTCCAAAACTACTGTTGTAGTTCTGTGTGCTTGAAATGTTGCTTGCGTGCCCAATCATCATATCGATCATCAAGAAGCAGCTCAACCCTAGAATTGCTTGGAGAAATCTCACCCCCCTCATCCCCTGAGAAAAGAACATGAGAAATCTTCTCTTTTTCTGATTAACAGCGGAAGACTTAGCGCGAACCAGTTGCATTTTATCGTACATTCCACAATTGCACAGTGGAGCTTTTTAGGGTAAAGTCTTTTCGTTTGGGGATACCGAGGTATCGAACTAAGTGAGGTCAAAGTCAGGCCAGAAGGTTCAAAGATTGTCCTTTTTAGGATTCTCTTCCAAGAGCCATCAATAATGGGATGCTAATGTTGCCTAAGAGTTGTGCACGTCAATAGGCAGGCATTTGGACAAGAAAAAAGCACAAAACTTGAATTACCTCAGGTGATCCTACAATGTCAGTTCAAGGTCGGATCTATATTTTACCAAGCTTCCAATCCAACCAGAGTTTCCAATCCAACAATAATAGTACAAAACCTGCACTGCACGTAATAAAGCATATTGCCGTCTATAACGGTGCAAAGTTTCAGACCGTCATCAGGTCAGGTCACGAAGGAATCATCCAAAATGTGTACCTGTACCTCTACTCCGCGATTTTGTATTATATTGAAATGTCATGGAATGTTCTTTTCAGACAACTAAATGCTATTTTGTGCTCTTATCGCATGAGTTGACATGTCTTCTGTGTGCATATCAATGTTCGCACACGTTCAAGGTCATACTGGTTTAATGGCTCAGACTAACTTGGCTAAGTCGATCCTCTTTTTGCAGGCAATCGACTCCTATGGTCGATGGTCTTTATGGTCGTTTTGCACACTGTATTCGAATTTATTGCACTCTTTCCGACTTTATGTCAGAATTATATGAATATAACATTGCAGGTCATGATCCAGGTGACTGATATAGACTCAAGTTTACTCTTTTGCAACAACTTATGTTCAATGATAGTTTTCAATGCTCAATTCGAATTCATCGTTCATTTTACCACATAGGTACACAAATTATCGAATCAAATCAGGTATGGAGAATGTTGGTGCCCTTGAAAGTGAGTAGCTTCTCACTACCAAATGTTTCCATATGACCTTTCATCGGTCTTTGGGTATCATGGGTGGCAGCGTATCATTCCAAGCCCACTTGTCTTTGCTTCATCGCTGTATCGCTCGCAGTTTGGAAGTTCCTGAAGAATTACGTTGGAGCTCGAAAAACCTATGTTTCTTCCCGTGCCTCATACGCAAGACTTTAACTAACTTTAACTTTGAATTTGCATTCTGATCACATTATAGTATACGCAAGAAGTTCAGCTGGCTACATGTGCCAAGTTGTACCGGTAGGTGTCACTCGGTTAGCGGCTCGGTGTCGAAAAGCAGCAAAACATGCCCGCAGTCAGGTACACCTCGACATTGATCTCTTTCATCCGATTTGGAGAGTCAACTGTGATAAATATTGAAAATTCCTTACGCCGCTGAATAGATAAAGGATGATACTGCGTTCCGATGAAAGCCTTTTTTCCCTATGTCGTTTGAACAAAAGTTGGGTAAGGGAATTCCTCTACCCAGCCACTGTATTTGCGTCATGTAAAGTAAAATTAGCTTATCAATTGTTTTCACAAATGCGAATTATTACAACCCCGGGTGCTTTTTCTTGGAGAGGGAATGACTCCAACCCTACCGCAAATCGAAAAATAAGCTATAATCAAACCCGTAATTATTTGTTTTTATCTTCATAAAAGAACCGGCATAATATATCATACCATCAGTATAAATAAATATGTACTTGTTCAGTAGTTCCACGACTAGGAAACGTGCATCAGGGGATACTCTGAAATTCGTACAATGTTGAAAGATTGAAGTTATAAACAATTCGTCCATTCTCTTCATTGACCAAAACCCACTCATGAAATAAAAAAGCAATACCCGAGGAGTGGTAGACGACGAGCTAAAGTAATTCATAGGAAATCTTCCAATCTTGCCTTACAACAGAGCGGAAATATATTTTCCCCACCGAAATCATCAGAAAGCCCCCACCAGTGACACCCAGCGTTCAATATGCTCGATAAAGCCATGGTGCGGTGCTAGCTTCGAGCTAAGCCTTTTAGTGCACAACAAACCAGTATTAAATGTCGAGTGCACAGCTTGTGGTAAACTGTCACTTCTCCTGGACGCCTGCGTCGCACGTGACATTTGAAGTTTGACGTCACTGACGCCAAATGACAGCGTCGCGCATTTTTCTCTATAGCTAGTCACGCCATTCTTCTTATTCCTGTTTATGAAAAAAAGCTCAAGGAATGAAGGCTTTGTTGCGGTGAAATTCTCACTGTGGGAACCACTACCACGGGTCGTGGGGTCACTGGTGGCGAAACCCTCAATATCCTCTGGCGCAGCTCTAAAAACCTCGATCAGACTTTCCTCTTAAGACACCCCGGATGTATCGACCCTCAGACTACAATGCGCACACTGACAATCTCACGCGCTGCTCTTCGCGATCGAGCTTCAGGCAACAAACGCGCATCGCATTGCACCTCGACATGCATATCTGCTCTGGAAATAATGAACGGTAGTTCAGGAGTGAAATGCTCTCTCTGCTTTGAATTGACTTATGCAATGACCGCCTCATCACAAGTTACCAAATATAATTGGAAGTTCAACATTTAGTTATCTCCGAGTCCTCTGAAACACAGTGGAGTTATTCCAACTCCGGTGTGACGTGCTTGGGATGATTCCGGCTCCTTTGAGTACAAAAGAGGAATCACTCCGAGATCAATCTACTCACTCTACGCCAGCTAGCTCAGTTCGAATACATTGTCCCCAATCTTTAACCTCGCCCCCAGGAAGAAGGAGCAGATCGACTGTCAAGCGGCACTTTAAGGGTTCAACTTACTGCAACGGACTACGCAAAGACGTAGGTGATTCCACTTCGCGTTACAACGTTCCATATTTACCAGTGGCTGAATGTCACCAATTCATCATCAGACGAACTACTTACCGTAGCCGAATTTTCCACATCCCGTTCCCAGGGCTGACTATATCACTACTGCGCTTTTCAAGGTCTTCTGAAACCGGTTCCATCAAAACAAGCAATTGAAATTGGATCTGCGCAGCAGTATCAACAAAATAGGTTGATTTATTGCCACCAGCAAACAGGTCATCAATATGACGGTGCGGATGTACATTGCAATGTGACTAGAGCAGTCGTAAGTCGCATAAGGCTTCGCTTCAATACTTTGATTTGAAATTGGAAGCATATTTAATATGCCATTATATTTTCCTCTGTTTATCGTTCCCTTTCTCTTTTCAGCTTCTTTTTGTGTGGTTCGTTTCCTTTCCTTTCTTTCTCCTTCTCTTTGCCTCTGTCCGTTTTTGTCTCACTTTCACTCGCGCTCTCAAGCCTTTGTGCTGTTAATCCGTCGTTTACTTATGGAAACCAAACGATGGAATTACTTGTGTTGAAGTTCATTTTACACTTACCGTTCGGAGATGCGTTTTTTTGGATGTCGCATAAGCAAAGCGCCGAAAGCGGTAGATACCATGATTAATTGTATTGTATTTTACTATCGTCGTAATATATGCACCGTTAAAGTTATTATTCGTTTAGATTTACCCGTTATGAACCTCTTTACCACTGTCTGCAGAGGGTTTCATGCAACATCTTCTGGTTTGCATCAAACCTGCCACAGAAGAGACGGCGAGCCGCCATGTGCGCCACCGCTCGGTGTGCCTGGTAGGGCAGTCCTTCTCGACCTTGTAGTGCCTGGTGGGGCATTCCTTCTCGACCTTGTAGTGCCTGGTGGGACATTCCTTCTCGACCTTGTAGTGCCTGGTGGGGCATTCCTTCTCGACCTTGTAGTGCCTGGTGGGACATTCCTTCTCGACCTTGTAGTGCCTGGTGGGGCATTCCTTCTCGACCTTGTAGTGCCTGGTGGGGCATTCCTTCTCGACCTTGTAGTGTGACTAATTGGAAGTTGTGCCGTCAGTTGACTGAGCTGTCATGCCACAAGATAAAACGCGTCGAACTGTTATCCGCCGAAACCGCCAATTGCGGCAGTAATCTCGCATATTTCCCCAAGTGGCCAACGTTGGGTGCAGGAGGATTATGCCCAGCCGACGTATTTCCATACTTCCTGAGGGCAATGTGTAGTTCATGCATACTGAATGATTGGATGTAGTCTTCTGTCTTGTTCGAGTTGACATTTGTATTGGAGGCAAGGGCGTCTATAACGTTTACTATGGTGGTGCTGTAGGTGTTGTACGATGCGCTGGCGTAGTGTAGATTAAAGTGATCTACGACATGTTGCGGGCCATTGATGTCGTATCCTTTCACCGTCAGCTCGGCGAAAAGGCTTGATGGTGGGAATTTCAGGTTGGAGCGCATTACAATGTCCCAGATTCTGCTAATAGGGATGAATCTATTGAATTGTGACGCAAAGGACTGCCAAAAGTTTTGGCGTGCTGTTCGGATTGTGCTCCGGCAGTGCTTGTAAAATTGTCTGTATGCCGATAAGTGCGCTTCACGCACTCATCGTTTGCGTTACTTGTGGGCGCGGCGCCCTGCGACGATTGCCCTTTGACAGTCTGACGTTCACCAAGGCCTTTTTCTAAGTTTATTATGATGACCTTTTTCTAAGTTTATTACTTTTCTGGACTGAGTCACATGCTGCTGAGCTCTCAGTATTGCTTCGATTCTGCTGGTCTCTGAACTTGCAAGGTTGACGTTCATTTCATCTTCGAATTTTGTCTCGTCCTCTTTTTCAAGTTCCAAGATGGTCTGAATAGTTTAGGGTGGTGGAGGGTGTCCGTGCTGAGCCTAATTGTGCTTGGGTACTATGGTCGCCCAGCCAGGAAACGCCTGAAACGGTCCGGCCAAATAGTGAGCTTAATCTTTGGGAGTGGCACGTTAAGTTAATGCAACTGTCCGATCATCGTAAGGTGGTGTTGCGACGGGTAGTGGCCCCAGTGTATAGAAGTACTAAACTGTGGTCTGATATAAACTGATGAATTTTGAGGCTTCTGGGGTCCATCTGGTTGCTTTCCCGGGATGAGTGTTTGGCGTTAAAGTCTCCCATAATGAAAGCTGGTGGGATAGCCTGAAGCAGCAAAGTCGCTGAGCTCCTGTTGTGGGGGGGGGGGATTGCAGCTGACAGCATAGTGAGATGACTGGTTTTGAGAATGGGCATTTTTTAGGCTGACCACCACGGAACTCAGGGGATAATTTAACGTTACTCGACGATGAGGCATGCTGCCAGCGCCGAGTATGGCCGTGTCCCATTTCCGAAGGATACCGTTTACGTTGTCGACATGCCAAATGTAACCTGAAATACTAAAGAGACTAAATTAAGCCTGAGTCTCGAATGAGAGATGCGTTTACTCTATGAATTTTCCCGGAAGACCACTGGCTTTTCACTGTAGGAAGAGATACATTGCCGAACGTGATTACTGTCTGTTGGTGTTTCTATACCGGGGTGATGTCGGTGTCGTGTTGGGGGAAAGTAGGATCCGGAAGATGGTGAGGGGGAGGGTGTGGTGAGTCAGGCACAACTGGCTGCCTTGCGCAACCTCAGTAGGGAGGGGGGTTTAGAGGCGTGCCGGGCCATAATGGTCATTTGCGCCGCCCTTCAGCCTCAATCTGTTAGTGACGGACAGTCGATGTAGTGTTAAATTGCATTAGGATTTTCCGCATAGTGCAACATTCACTGGATGCCCGTCGCGTTGCACGAAAGGAGTGCAAGTGCTCTGTACTGACACTGCACCCATGGCGTCCCGACAGGAATCCATAGTTTGGTCTTCTCTGTTTCTGGAGTCAGCCTCGCACAACAAATCTTCTTCTTCTCTAGGCTCTCCACCGCCAGTCAAGATGAACATCGACATGGAATCGAAGCTCCAGCGCATCAAGCAACAAGGGTATGTTTCAACATCATAGGATTATATGTGCATCTATCTATCTATCTATCGATCTATCTATATATATATATATATATATATATATATATAGTTGTGTGTGTGCACACATAAATGCAACAGACAATACCGCCACGATGGAACGTGGCGAAGGATCGCACACAATTAAATAGTACCGAATTAGTTACTTTAAATGTACACTCAGCTGGGTCTCAGAATATTGTAGTGCACAGCTTCCCACAGCCGAAGCAGGCAAACTGCCCCAATGATTAACTACTCTATTAGTGTATCCCTGCCTGTAGTTTCCGTCCACATTGTGCGGCTAGTTGTGGTATCACATTGCGCGGGATGGCCCCGACTCCGTTTCGGCCGTATATTTGTTGCGCTTACGGCTGATTACGCCAGAGGGAGTGCCAAGCCTGTCAGGTGTGGTAGGCAGGCGTGATGGCGGCAGAAACACTCGTACCGAGCTCGTCGCCACCAAATGTCAGCCACTGGTGTCTGGTATTGCCATCCAGTGGTCCCAGGTGTTGACAATACAATTTTTGGTAATACAACCAGGTACATGTTATCCGGGGGCAAGAGAACCCCCTAGTTCTGAAGCCGTGGGCGTCGCCCTCCAGTTTTTGTTCGCAATTTTGTGTTGGTGCTTTTTATTCGTAGGCTGCTGAATGGTACGCTGCTCGTATTCGTAAGCTGCTGAATGGTTGGAAAGGAAAGATCGGGTCAGTGATCGAGTCCGTTATCATTGTCGGCTCTAAGTTGTTGACACAATGTCTGTTGCAGACGCAACCGGCACACTCTCTCCCATGTCGAAGACAAGCTGTGCGAAATGTTCCGTGTGACGGATGACTCGGGTCGGGTCAACGTCACAAAATTCCTGGAGGTCAGTAGCCGTCGCAGTGCCGGATGGCAGCGTCTGCGTCGGGATGCGGCGTCAGTCGCACGTGAATGCAAGCAGCGCTGTTGAGATGGGCTCGCTGACGCTGAATCGCTTCACCATGAGGGACAACGGCTCGTCCTAATTATAATAATTTGCCCGCAGCCGCCGAGAAGGTCGGTCGGTATTGGAGATGCGTTGTGGAATCGAAATTCTGACTTCTGAGTTGTGCCCAATCTCCGATCGAAAATCGGCTGAGCGCATTGTTAGTTCATGGGGAAATGTGGACAGTCATGACTCATGAATGAGTATTAGGTATATATGTTACCTAGCTGATGCAATTCAATTTACATCGTACACTGGCGTGTTCGTACCCGTCGCGACTTTTCGGGCCCAGTGGGGGAGGGTCCGGGGAATTCGACGCCAGTTTTTAGTGCTTGATGCAATTTTTAGTGACTTCTTCTTAATTATTTTAAGTCCGAGCCACGGCACGATTTTTCTGGCCCCAGGTGCCATTCTTTGGTGACCCGTCGCGATTTTTAGAACTTCGGAATATTTTTATGTTCCGTATGCGATTTGTTAAGGTATCCGATGGTATGTTTGGGCTAGGAGCGATTTTCCTGGCTTAGACATTAATTTTTTGTCTCTAAATCTCTCTTTACTTTGGAGGGATCCGGCTTAATCCTTGTCGGGTTTCTTTTGCGATTCTTGGGCCACGCTGTGCTTATTTGTAACTATCCACGCCAATTTTTGGGACCCCCGAGGATAATTTTTGCATGCCCGACCATAATTTATGGGAATACCAACAGGAATGTTGGGTCCCAAGCGTGATATCTGGGGGCTTGTGTTAGTTGGCGGGGCGCGTTGTACTTATCTGGGCCTCAGCGCGATTTTGGTCATCCCGGCGCAAATTTGTGGGCCCAGTGCAAGTATTTTTAGTGCCGGCTGTATTTATTTATAACCCGTAATTCTGGAGGCCCCGGACGCGAATCTATGGGGTCCCCTGCTAAACCCTATAGGAAATTAACCACTACGTCCAAAACTGATTTTATCGGAACATATTTTGATACATCTCCGGAATTATTCGGACGTCAATGATTAAAATGCCACTGTTGGATTCCCCACGTTTTTTGCGCTACAACTACGCGTCTTTTATGCACATTTCCGGGATATGAATGTGAATAGTGCATGGAAATGTGTGGGAAGCAATGCTTTGGGCAACACAATGACATAATTGATCATAACTCATTAACCGTTTGTGCTACTGGGCAGATGAGAGCAGCTTCGGAATCGGCATGTTCGACAGCTCCTCAGCTACTCTCTAAGCGACTCAGCGCCGCCAACGGCGAACCGCAACTGACCTAAGCGGGGGGGGGGAGAGGGTCCACTTGGCTGGGGCGGGACCTATCACACCACTACGCTGGCGATACGTGCATCAGCCATGCATCCGAGGCTGATGCATGGGCGCGATCGGCCACACACGACCGGCATGGATGTCCCACATGGACGTCGATCACATGCTGCGTGGCGGAAGTGCTCCACAGCCTCACATGCCGCGTGACGGAAGGGCTCCACGGCCTCACATGCCGCGTGGCGGAAGCGCTCCACGGCCTCACATGCCGCGTGGCGGAAGGGCTCCACGGCCTCACATGCCGCGTGGCGGAAGGGCTCCACGGCCTCACATGCCGCGTGGCGGAAGGGCTTCACGGCCTCACATGCCGCGTGGCGGAAGGGCTCCACGGCCTCACATGCCGCGTGGCGGAACGCCCGGCCTCACATGCCGCGTGGCGGAAGGGCTCCACGGCCTCACATGCCGCGTGGCGGAAGGGCTCCACGGCCTCACATGCCGCGTGGCGGAAGGGCTCCACGGCCTCACATGCCGCGTGGCGGAAGCGCTCCACGGCCTCACATGCCGCGTGGCGGAAGTGCTCCATGGCCTCACATGCCGCGTGGCGGAAGTGCTCCATGGCCTCACATGCCGCGTGGCGGAAGTGCTCCATGGCCGGCGCTACTGGCCGACTGCGCCTCGAGCTGGTGTAAGGTAAATAGTGGCCGGTCGATATCTGGACGCGTGCCACCCGGCGACTGGCCAGGCCGACATCCGGCGGCCCGGGAGAGTACAACTCGCTCGCAATCTGGAGCCTGGGGCCTAATGTAAATAACGTTAGAATTTTGTGGCTGTCTGCCAGCAGCTTCGTTGCAATCACCCGAATGTGGTGTACTTATCTCAAGGTTAAGTGCTCTACTCCGAATTGTGAAATTAGCATGCTTGCTGATTGATTCGCTAAGCCTATTGCAAGACAGGGTAGAACATGGGGCATGCAAGGATGAATTTGTTACACCACCATGCGCTCCTGTGCATGGGTATAGACGCTTCTGTACATTGGTGTAGATGCTTCTGTACATTGGTGTGGATGCTTCTGTGCACGGGTATAGATTTTTCGGTACATGGCTATGGATGCTTCTGTGCATGGGTGCAGATGCTTCTGTGCATGGTTGCAGATGCTTTTGTGCATGGGTATAGATGTTTCGGTACATGGCTATGGATGCTTCTGTGCGTGTATGCGTTGAGCATGCGTACTTGCTGGGTGCATGGGTGTATTGAGGGCCGCACTTGCTGGCGTAGCAACTGTTCATAGCATAGTCCCACGACGAAGTGGACTCCATTCAAACAAATAATGACAGAAATGGAAGAAAAGTGGCCGTTGGGAACAACAGTCCAGGCCTGGGCAGCTCTGGCAAACTTGTTGTAGACGACAGCCGAGGAGTGTCAATTACATTAACCGGGAGAGGGATGTTTCCAGCTCTCAATAAATGAATATTGACACAAATATTACGGTGGTGAAGTTACAAATCGGGAAGCACGTGATTAAAACCATATATGTCATCTTTCGTCCACTGATTCTTGAAAATGCACCGAGATGTTAGAATGCAGTAGCCCCCGACTGAGCTGGCCACAAACGTGGTCACGTGCATTGCCGACCTTGCATCCACCACCCGACCCTTTCGGGCTGGCTCGGACGACCTTCCTGTAATCACGATTGTGACACTGGCTACAGGGTCAGCATGGTACACTGATTAGCCCACCGTGGTCTGGTCAATGTTACGCCCACCAATGCCCAAAGTTCCCATCGTAATGTAAATCACGATAGACTGCACAAGTAACCACGTGGCGTGCTCCAGGTCATGTTACGATATGAGCGATAAACCAACCTGCGTCAACCGGCACGCTTCAACGAACAGCGCGTCCCGAGAGAGTTCCCTCAAGGGCTGACCAGTGCTTGTCTCGCGCCACAAGTGGCCTGATCGGATCGGTTCGCCCTCTGGCGTGTATATGCCACAGCACATGGTGTCGATGGCGGGCTGCGAGCACGTGCTGATAGTGTCACACACCACTGGCAATTCTGAGACCAGTCCTGTGCACGGACAGACAAACGCAGCTAAAGCATTAGCCAAATTGCTCTCACTTCTGACGAGCTAGGACCACCTTCTCGACATCAGCATGGGTCAGCTTGACATCGATCCCACTAGTGCTAAAAATATTTTCGTTTTTACTTGTAATGCGCTTTGAGTCGCTATGTGGAATACTGTTAAATTCCTGTTTTTAAAGCTGGCATTAATCTTGCAGCTGTGCACAGTTGTTGGCAAAATGGGGACGAGTAGCCTAGGGGTAAGTTGCTCGTCTCACAATCGAAAGGTTGTGGGTTCGAGTCTCACCTGTCGCTACTCTTCGCCCGCGACCAATCGGCGTGAGTCATTGGCGACTCTACATGACTCAACGGTCGATGTGTCGTAAATCCAATAACCAACCAGTTATTAGCAAAGCTATCCTCACCTCACGGTCGAGACAAACGAGCGTGGCATGTATTGAAACTTGAAATATGTCACAACGATCAGATTCGCAAAATGCGCAATGCTCAACATGAAAAAGTTGTAATATCTGACGTCCGATGAATCCAATCGCACCGTACGAAGCGCAATGCGGCAACTTGTCTTCTGACAGGTAAGCGGAGTGTTCAATATGTCCGTTAGCACCCCCATATCCTATACCTAAGCGCCCCAGCCAAGAACTTGAGGCCAATCGGACTCACACTCACAAGCGGTAAGTTATAAACTGTGTTGAATCACGTTTCGCAAAGCTTTTGTTTTGTAACCATAAATGATGTAATTCGAACACGATTTTGTGATTGATTTACAAACGATGGAATTTCACGATGCCTTTCAGTGATAGAACAACGTACATATTCCAAAATATTGTGATGTATTTCCGATAATGACTGCGATCAAATAATGCCGAATCAATGATATCATAAATAATTAAAGGGAAGTGTTCTTGGCAACACTAACGACTTGCTTGATGCATATTATTACGCTGTATAGTTTCAAAGTCATGCTAGGTCACCAAGGTCAAGTCAGGTCAGGTTTGTGGCAGGTTAACGGAACCACACTTGGTGCAGCGTGGTTCTGGTGAGGTGCAGCGTGATCGTGATGACGGCCTGCCACAGGCTCTGGCGACAGTAGGTCTGCGACAGACGGACCCCCGACTCAGCGAGATGAAGCGCTCCATACTCACCATCCAGGCCAGCTGCGCACGCGACTCGCGCTTCTGGTCGCACGACGGACTGTGCTTCGATCAGGACGTCTTCAAAGGGTGAGCTCAATGGTGAAGGATGGTGGAAAATGGTGGAAGCACTCTCATCAGTGTGCAATACGCGAATAGTTGGACGTGAAATGTTTCTTTAGTGTCGGTCACCATACACGAAAGTTGTAGTTTCTTTGCTTGGTTTATTCACGAATTGTCAGCAAATAAATCTGATTGCAAACTAAACAATATAAACCATATAAGTTGTTACGTGTTGTTCATTGCAGATTTAGGCCGAACACTTGCTGGGGAGAGGAATTGCGGATCGGGTCACATTCTCAGCAGAGCTCGTTGCGTGGACGCTGGCTTCACCACCCAGTCTGAGAATTCCAGTTTAACAGCAACATGCTGCAGATAATACGGAGGAGGGTCAGATCAATAGTTTGAACGAGCGAAGTGGCTCGAACCCTGACATTCCAGGACAGGAGAGACCAGCACAGGTCCTGTGCTGGGGAGACCAGCACATGTCGGAACACCCAAGCATTGAGGTGGCAAGCATGAGGCATCATCGAGCATAGCATACAAATGGCCTACATGGCAGATATGATGGATGACCACAGAGAGAAATCACACGTTCCATCACACAGCAACAACTTGTTATGGCATTTGATGGTAGAACGCATGAATGATAAGGAGCGAGTGTCGTTCACAATTCACATAAAAACTTGTTATCTTCCGCAGTGGTCCGTGGATGCACCTTTCATCGTCTAAATCTTAATTAATAATGAGAATGTATGCTGTTGTGAAAAAGGCGCGACTATCAATCGGTGAGCTCCGTGACCGACCGAAATTTGAACAACAAAAACAATGATTTGATTATCGCTTTAAAAAAAATGCTGAAACATGATGCGCAGAAGAATGCGATGGTCAGACCTCCTCTATTTCATGAAAATGGCCCGCGAAGTACATGCCTTTTTGTGACTCGCATAGCTCGGCTGGTTAGAGAGCCAGCCTGCATTGATCTCCCTCGTCCCGACCAGACGGGGTTCGGTTCGCTTCACGAGCTTGCTAAGCCTCCAGCTAGGAGCGTCAGCTGGCAACTGGCCAGGCAAAGCCGATGAAGCGGCGGCGTGGCCTCCGTGTCAGGGCATAGGCGACGTGTTGAATTGTCGGGCAAACCCTGCAGTTGTGCTCACAGTCAAGATCGAGAGTTGGTGTCGGAGGTCACGCCACGAGCTTTGCTTTGTGTAGGACTCTGTTCATAAAGTCAGCCAGGCAAACATTTGGGCCAAATTTATGAAATAAACATAAGAAATAGGAAAATAATGAATGAAGGAGGCATGTTGGAAGGGGGAAATTCATGCCCAAGTGCATTTCAAATTAGTGAGCAATAAATGATCTAATGCACGCCCCGAATATTAAACGACAAAACCACTCTAAAACACTTCAGCACATTCTATGCAAATCACGTTGCAGAATTGTGAACCTGAACGAAAATCAATGTAATCTGGTGAAATGGTGAGAAAGAATAATGCAGGAATTATAATTGATTGGAGTATATATATATATATATATATATATATATATATATATATATATATATATATATATATATATATATATGCCGGTATGTGTGAGCGTATATATTAATCCATAAGCACATATAGGTGTGCAACAATTCACCCCATGCATTTCTTGCCTCCGAACAGGATAATCATGGACAGCATCGATATCATCAATAAAGCGCTGACGGGAGAGCTGGTGATTCCTCAATTTGAAGTGTTCTGCAGCCACATTGAGGACTTCTACCAAATTTGCAAGAAAGACGAGAGTGGAAAGGTAGGCTATAATCGTGTTCAATGCTGTGCTGTAAAAGTCCGTTGTCATATGTTGTACTGCAATGAAAGACGTACGACGAAGGTGCGTTTTCGTACCTTCACTCGCGCTTTGACATGGATGCGATTGACCAAGTTGACATGGACACGATTAACCAATTTTACATGGACGCGATTGACCAATTTGAAATGGACGTGATTGACCAATCTGACATGGACGCGGTCAGGGGAAAGCGGAGCTTCTCTCCTTGTTCTCCAGACTACCTCCAGCCAGGCTCTTAGACCTGGCTTACACCACCACCGGACCGGGAAAAGTCAGTTCGGTCCGTCGGACGGTACTGACGATAAGTCGAGAAAAATCGACGATAAATCAATAAAAATATCATCCCAATAGTACGAAAGCTGCTTGGTAGTAACCATTCCCTTCCTTTATCATAACACTTCCTGGAACAGGTTGCTTGTGGTGCTCTTCGCTCTCCATACATCACTATTTAACAGGCGCAGTGGAAGAGCTTCACATGGAAGGCAAAATGACGCCGTATGACATGGCAGAAGAGCTGGCGATATATGCGTTGCAAATGAACGTTGGCTTCGCCGGTTTGTGGCGAATTTGAATGGACTGTGGTTCTCTTGCTGTCGCACTGCACCCACCATTTCACTGCTGCATTGGGGCGGATTGACTGTTTACTGCGCGGCGGTAATACAACAATGTTGAACAAAATGTCAACGCAAAAACGTGCGCATTGCAATAAAAGCGGATTTCCATCAGCTCGTTGTGGACACCACGACTGGACTATGCCTGCGTGACCCCCCCTCCCCATGCAGCAACTGCCCCCTGCAGCCACTGCCCCCTGTAACCACTGCCCCCTGCAGCCACTGCCCCCTGTAGCCACTGTCCCCTGTAACCACTGTCCCCTGCAGCCACTGCCCCCTGCAGCAACTGTCCCCTGCAGCCACTGCCCCCTGCAACCACTGTCCCCTGTAACCACTGCCCCCTGCAGCCACTGTCCCCTGTAACCACTGCCCCCTGCAGCCACTGTCCCCTGTAACCACTGCCCCCTGTAACCACTGCCCCCTGTAGCCACTGCCCCCTGTAACCACTGCCTGGCCCCCTGCAGCCACTGCCCCCTGCAGCCACTGCCCCTGGCAGCCACTGCCCCCTGCAGCCACTGCCCCTTGCAGCCCCCTTGCAGCCCCTTGCGCCCCTTGCAGCGCCCCTTGCAGCCCCCTTGCAGCCCCCTTGCAGCCCCCTTGCAGCCCCCTTGCAGCCCCTTGCAGCCCCCTTGCAGCCCCCTTGCAGCCCCCTTGCAGCCCCTTGCAGCCCCCTTGCAGCCCCTTTGCAGCCCCCTTGCAGCCCCCTTGCAGCCCCTTGCAGCCCCCGTGCAGCCCCCTTGCAGCCCCCTTGCAGCCCCCGTGCAGCCCCCTTGCAGCCCCCAGCAGCCGTGTGTGCGGTGAACGCTGAGAGCCGCCCGTCGGCAGGCGGCCTGCTACATCCCCCAGCTGGAGCGGGTCAGCCCGAACCTGTGGGGCGTGGCCGTGTGCACCACGGACGGACAGCGATACTCGGTCGGCGACGTGGACGTGCCCTTCACCATCCAGTCGGTCTGCAAGCCGATCGGCTACGCCATCGCCTGCGGCGACAAGGGGCCCGACTACGTGCACAAGTAGGAGCGAGCGTAGCGTGGGGCGCCGCGCGTCCACCCGGCTGACAGCGAGGAACGGCCTTTCCATTGTTTGCTGTTTGTTTGTTGGGTGTTGCACGAAGCACTTTATGCACAGTCACGGCTTATGGTGCCGCTCACACTGTTTCGCCGGTGGGCCGCGGGATTGAGAAATGTTCTGAGTGGTGCGAGTGTTGAACCCAGGACCTTTTGCACTCAGAGCTGAACACTTTAACCACTCGGCCATCCCCGGCTCAGGAACGGCTTTTCTAGAAGTGGTAATTGCACACTGTTCAGCAGTACGTTCTCTTCACAAGAGCATTGTGCTCTCTTCACAATTATCTTGTGAGGAAGTTCATCTTAAGCCATTTTAAAGTCACTTTCCCAAAAACACAGTAGGGAAGGCAAATAATTAAATCGGATAATGGCGGCAGATTGAAGCATCGTTCTGTCAATAGGCTGCTGGCTTGTAATTTTGGTTGCGGCAGCGATTTGAATTGACGCAAAGTATACAAGTGTGACGTACATTTCTGAATCCGTCGTGGGCAGCATCTGCAAAGAACACTAGCAACAGCAAGACATAAATATGCGGTACTTCGTTCCGTTGCTCAGCTGCAGTGTATGACAGTGTAAAAACTTGGCCTCTCTTGTCTCTCGGCGACCTGGGACAAGTAAACATCTGAACCGCCGAATGATTCGACAATCATATTACGTTGGAAGGCTTGAAAGGCTAAAAAATAGAAATATACCATTCGGAAGCTCTCAGTATGTAATGCTTACAAAGAAGTAATTCGCGTCAATATCTGTTCATCTCTTTAGACGTTCAATTTTGCAAGTGTCTTCTTAACTGGGCCCGCTGCTTGAACTTTGTCCATGTAGTTGCCTTGCGTAGCATCACCAACGCCTCAAACTGCTGGCCACAGGACCCAATAGGTTTCACCGCCTTAGGCTTCTCACAATCGGTGCAATATTTTATACAATCTGATCCTCGATGTATTGGCTTTCTGTCTTGCATTCCGACTCACATGTGCAGGAGAAATGTGCAACTCCCCACCCTCCTCGATTTTTTGTTAATCCTTGTACTTTCGCAGTGGCACGTCTGCGAAGAAGTCGAAGCTCCCGAAAGCCCAAATAACTAACTAACTAACTAACGTCTGCGAAGAAATGGTGCTCCTCCAGACCCCTATGACAATTGCTAGATCCGCCCCTGTCAGCAATTAATTACATTTTCACGTTGTTTTCAGTTTCGTCGGCCAGGAGCCCAGCGGTCGCAGTTTCAACGAGCTGTGTCTGGACAACAACAGCAAACCGCACAACCCGATGATCAACTCTGGTGCAATCATGGTGTCCACCCTTATCAAAGTACGTCCGTCGGCTCTTTGGAATGTTCGTGAGCATCTGAGCGCTGCTCACTTTGAGCGGCGGGACACGGCCGTGGATGACCATCGGTCAGTGGCCGTGAGCAGGGCGTGCGTCACCACTGCAGTACATTTGAAGTGATACATCAGCACGTGGGTGGGATTCGCCTTGTGGCTGCTTGACATTGCAATGTCGGTGTAATGTTGCGGAGCCATCTTGTAGTTGCGCCGCCTCGTGTAGTTCGTGATGCGCCACCTCGTCGAGGCGAACCTCGACGAGGTGGCGCATCACTTCCCCGGTCGGCACCTGGGCCGGCCCACCCATCGCGTACCCGACCCGTTCCAGCCGGAGCTGAACATCGCCGACCGGTTCGACTACGCGTTCCAAACGTACCGCAAGATGGCCGGCGGCGAGCACCTGGGCTTCAACAACGCCGTATTCCTGTCGGAGCGGCAGGCGGCCGACCGCAACTTCGCGCTCGCCTACTTCATGCGCGAGAACCGCTGTTTCGACGCCAACACCGACCTCGCCACCACGCTGGACTTCTACTTCCAGGTGGGAGTGCTGAGCATCCGAGAGGCCTGCAAAACACTGCAATCATCAAAGGTGCTGAAGAGAAGTAAGGTGTACGTCGTAATTTAAATTAAATCCTGAGCGATGCCTACGTTTTTGAGCTGCGAACCTGCTTCAACTACCAGAAGCAGGATGGGACATGACGAATATGCCCAGTTCTTAATCAGACATGGCACTTGGATATTTCACACACATGCCAGATCGCCGGCAGGTTAACTGAGAACCAAGAGCAAGTCTTGAATACGTCCAACACGGCTGAGCAATTGCTCGCACACTTATCAGGACACTTCTTTGGCTATTCAAAGGCTGAATGCATAACACAAGGTTGTTCCAAACGTGATTACTGTGCCTGTCCCCCAGCTCATGTTTTATGAGCGAAGTTTTTAAAAGAAATTGTTAATTCTGGTATATACAAATTATAAAAGAACTATGAAGTACGCGCAATTGTATTTCCAGAGAACATAATATGATCACCATTGATTGGGAAATTAACCTAAGCGAATCGAATGCATCGTGACATTCTCTTCACGTCAACATTAACCCATTCCATCTCGGGGGGTCCTTAACCGCCCCCCTCATGTTTTTCGCGAATAGTGAACGAACGGCGCGCGGCAGCGCTAAAATTTGGCATACCTTTTCCCACATCAATTTGGCATGCTGTTTCAAAATTTTGAAGTCAGGTCATCTAGGGTCAACGAGTTAGTCAAGGTCAAGTGAGGTCACCTCGAAAAAAGTTCAACCAGTCGTCACGCTTTAATGGATACAGATATTTTAATGAAAATTTCAGCGTTTGCTTATCTTTAGGGATGCCACAAAACGTACAAAAGAAATTTGTCATTTTTTCCGTTTTTGACTACATATAAATTTTGCATATATGCCTATTGAGGTTCAAATCGAAGATTCTGGCTCAAGTAAGCACTTTTTGCTGGGGAAAGTTGACTTCCAGCAACGTTTCTCGGTCTGCTCTGCCCATTAGAAGAGGAAAATAATAAATTTGAAAACTCAAAATTTTGAAAGTTTGAGGAAGAAACATAATTTTTATTTTGGGGTGCCAAAAAATGTGTATGGCCATGGTCGATTTTACTGTCCTTTTCTGATTCCAAGTAATTTTTGTAAGGAGCTCCCTAGAGCCAAAAACATAATGTAAGTCGTGAAAAGTCGTGAAAATCTAGCCACCTAGTGATGTCACTTTTGGAGGAAAGGTTGTTTTTGGGGTGGATCCAAACCCTACTAGTCGAGCGCTTTCCGATGACACCTCTTTCGTTTTCGTGTGACGCTTAGTTTGGATTTTAGAGTGGGGTTACCGGTCAGATCCCCACACCCCGAGACGGGGTGTGAGTATCTGACCGGAGAGACGGCGCAGGTTAAATTGTGCAGCTTCGAGGCAAACTAGCGCTGGCAAATTTCACCTCTTTGAACCCTTTTATTTTGAATCTAAATTTAAGGTTGTCCAGAACTCTTCCTATAAGCTGCATTACTCCGATACCATTTCATAGCGGTAATTCATGCTTTTTCTTCCGACTTGCTCTAAACAATGAGATTCAAAACCGAAATGATGCGAAGTGCCGTGCTCAATGTCTTCGGTTTCACCCTGCAGGAATATGCCACTGAATATAGGTTGCGCACTAACGACACAATATAGTATGCACACGTGTTCTGCAGATCGCCGTCAGATCAATCCACTTCCCATCCGTATCAGTTTTGTTTGAAAGCGAGGCTACTCCCATGACAGAAAGTGCTGCATATATGCTTTGACCGGGACTACGGCGGGTGAACGTTTTCCGTTGAGATACATGTGTCATTGTTGTCAATTATTGGCGGCTCACCGTGCAGCTGTATTCAGTTATTATCCGCCGGCTCAAATAACTGCAGTCACTTTGAATGAGATGGAATGGGAGTGAAGGTGGTGGGAGAGAAAAAAAGGGTTGGGTTCTAACAGGGGAACGGCAAGGGTCGAGAGCACGTGGAGGCTGGCGGATATGCATCCGGGCCGCTGATGAATCCAAAGGCAAAGGCTGCGTTCCAGCAAAAGCTCGGAAGAGGACCATCAGTGTGTTGGATTGCTAATGCAATTCCTACACAGTCCTACAGTTCAGTGTAGAACATTGCTGGATGGATCTTTTTCCGCGGCTCACTAGGGCAGATCTTTGGTGGAGCTCATAAAATAACTGCATTAACTGTTGAACGTGACGAGCTGGCCTGTTGCCACATTCGATTGTGTTTTGGTAATGTTTTCTTTCCTATTTTCACCGAAGCCAATGATCGATGCTTGCAACTCAGTTTGAGCTGGATAGTCCCGAATTATAGTCCCGCTCCAATTTAGTGAAGATCTAGAAGGGTGCGTCGACAAAAATACTTGTATAAATGTTATTATTTGCAGTATATGTCCTTTCGGCTATTTTCAGACAGAGGCGTAGCTAAGGAAATGCCTGGGCCCTGGAACCCCTCACCTCCTCCTCATCCCTCAGAAACCAAAAATATACAGGATGAAGCAAGAAATTTAGAGATATTTACCACGCAAGAGCAAATATTTTCGGCATGCTTCGCACACCAAAAGCGTAATCAATTACATGATATTTTAATGTTGCCAACGCCCCCCCTAAGAAAATCCTAGCTGCGCCACTGACTTCAGACATAGTGCACACTGCTCACACGGTAGGCGCGAGCTGTGTGATAGATGACGTGACATGGCCAGCATTTCACCACGGCCTGCCGTGTCGATAGTTGCACCCCGACGCGTGCGCCGGTCCGAGCCGAGCGAGCCTCCCGCCAGTCACACTCGCGCGTCCCGCCAATCAGCGTGTAGCTGATGCATGTTACGCCAGTCGACCGTCAGCCGGTCAGCGCCTGCGGCCCCCTCCCCCTAGACGCCGGCTGTTGCATAACCGGGTGCGATACAGCTGGAATTTTCCGGCATCTGCTCGGCGCCGCGCTGCTGGCTGCCTACGCACTCCGTGGTCTCTGGAGAGCGGGGCGGGCTGGCCGGGTGCTCCGGGTTCGGGGCGTCACGTCGCGCCATGCTCTTGACACTGACTGGCAGCTCTGCCAGTATCTGGCCGTTTGGTAACCTGAGAGGTTGTGGCGTCAGCATGTGGAACTGCTCAGAGTCAGGATCACTGGCTGAAACAGTGGCTGCGCAGAATCGGGCAGAACACTCGCAATCTGCTACTTGTTTTTCGAAAAGAAAAATGTTCACTGTCCAAGCGCAAGACTGAATACAACATTATCAATTACTTACTCGTTCGCTGGAGTTTTTATTTTTCTTTGCAGTTGCGACCTACGGTTTGGCTTGCGATGGTCTCGACTCCAGTTAGTTTCAAGCCGTTCCGTTTTTCGTCGATGTACGGCTGAAAGACCGTCGCTGAGGGAAGGAGGAGACTGGAAATGGGCGTCAACAGGCAGAGGTGTGGTTGATGGGGGTGGGGTGAGCTAGACTATCAACCCTGCTCTTCCGTTGTTCCGGCCGGAAGGTGCTCGGCTGCGGCGGGAAAGAGGGACGTTGCCAGATGTCACAACACATTTCAGCTGCGAATAAATGTCTGCGTGGAACTTATTAAATTGATACTGCGTGTTCCCATCTGGTCATTAATCATCTTTCAGAGTTACGGAAGTGTACTGGCCCATTAATCCCGGATTTTTTGAGGATTTAGCTGTAGTAGTTCCGTAACGCCGAAAATTACGAGAACAGCCAGTTGAAGCCAGGAAGAAGGCACTGAGCCAAAAATGCCCGCGCATGGGAATATAGCTATTAGCAATTACTTACTCGTTCGCTGGAGTTTTTATTTTTCTTTGCAGTTGCGACCTACGGTTTGGCTTGCGATGGTCTCGACTCCAGTTAGTTTCAGCCGTTCCGTTTTCGTCGATGTACGGCTGAAAGACACCAAATCACCAAACGGTTCACCAAAGTCGATTACAATTTATACAAAATGTATTGCTTTTACATTTTAAGCAATAAGATATTCTATATGGATAGGGGCTACGTTGGAAGTGCATACTCTCACCCTGCGGAGCCTGCAGGGATGGATCGAAGTTCTTCCCTGGCTCGGATGCTACTGGCAGCCCGAGATCCGACACACAAAACGTTTGAATTTATCGGAGACGGCATCATGCACAGCGCGAATGGACCTCCCGTCCCCAATAATCCGGCTAAAGTTGCGACAGATGGTGGTTAGCCGGTGTTCGTTTACACGAACCTATTACCACCTGTTTACTCCAGGTTACCACCTGGAGACGCCCGGACGAGACGCCTGGAGACGTTCTCCTGACGTCTCGTCGGATGGCAGACTTGACGAGACGGTCCAGAGCCGGGAACTCAGGGGTCCTACCACCTCGGGCCAGACGACCACGACGCTGTGCCATCGGCCAGGAGTGGCATCTGGCGCAGCAAGAGCATTGGGGTTTCTAAGCTTATAGCACTTGAGAGGTGCATGAGCATCTAAAGTGGGTAAGAATGTGCTAGTGAACGTAGACAACTGATCAGCAACTCCCACGCATGAAGAGACGGCACTCCAGTTTGCAGCTCTAAGTGAACAATGGAAATTAAATGCGTTCATCTTATGAATACTCCTCGTAACGCAAGCGTGGGCTGAGGGCGCAGCTTCGGTGTATAATCTAGCACGGGCTCAAAGAAGACCGTGGTGACTATCGGTGCAGTGAATGGCAAGGACGGGTCAATCTGGATCGTGTCACCAGGGATCAGTGGGCAAACGAACAGACACAAGGGTGACTGGATGATCACCCTCATGAAAACGGAATGCAACCACAGTTAAATATCAAGCTAATTGTTTTGACTCGAAGACGATGTGCATGCCCTTTGATGCATTTATTTCGCATTCACCTACGGTCCGTGATTGGCTGGTTACCTCACTGCTGTGTTTTGTGACGTTGCATGATCCGCGCCTGATTCAGTTTCATGTATAGAAGTGACCATTGGGTTGGCGTATTGCTCCCTTTTGACCTCATCTCCACACTTGGTTGCGCCAGTACACCCACTAACCGGTGGGCCCTCTGTCGACAGATGTGCTCGCTGGAGGTGACCTGTGAGTCGGCTGCAGTAATCGCCGGCACACTGGCCAACGGCGGCGTGTGTCCCATCACTGGCGAGGCCATACTGGACCCGGAGGCCGTCCGAAACACACTCTGTCTGATGCACAGCTGCGGCATGTACGACTACAGCGGGCAGTTCGCCTTCAAGGTGAGACTGGTGGACAGTTCACCTTCAAGGTGGGTCAGGCGGGCAGTTCACCTTCAAGGTGAGACTGGTGGGCAGTTCTCCTTCAAGGTGAGACTGGTGGGCAGTTCGCCTTCAAGGTGAGACAGGCGGACAGTTCGCCTTCAAGGTGGGACTCCGGCGGGCAGTTCTCCTTCAAGGTGAGACTGGTGGGCAGTTCGCCTTCAAGGTGAGACTGGCGGACAGTTCTCCTTCAAGGTGAGACTTCGGTGGGCAGTTCTCCTTCGATGTGAGACTCCGGCGGGCAGTTCGCCTTCAAGGTGAGACTGGCGGGCAGTTCGCCTTCAAGGTGAGACTTCGGCGGGCAGTTCACCTTCAAGGTGAGACCGGTGAGCAGTTCGCATTCAAGGTGAGACTGGTGGGCAGTTCTCCTTCAAGGTGAGACTTCGGCGGGCAGTTCTCCTTTAAGGTGAGACTTCGGCGGGCACTTCGCCTTCGAGGTGGAAAGCAGCGAACAATTTGCCGCAATATAGGACTCCAGAGGGCAGTTTCAGTTCGAAGAGAGAAACAGCGAGCAGTTCGCCTTCAAGGTACGACTCCACGGGCACCTCACCTTCGAAGTGAGAAACGGCCGACAGTTTGCCTTCAGGGTGAGACACAGCGGACTGTTTGCCTTCGAGATGAGACAGAGCGAACTGTCTGCCTTCGAGATGAGACAGAGCGGACTGTTTGCATTCAAAGTAAAACTACGGTTGAGAGTTGGTCTTTGAGGTGATTCCATGACGAATAGCTTGTTTTCAGTGTGGGAATTCAGCAGATTCACTAAGCTCAAAGTGAGTTCGCGTTTCAAATGAGATCATGGCAAACAGTGCGCCTCTATGGTGAGGGAACAGGGATAAGTGTGCATTCAACTGAAACTCCAACTGAGAATTGATCTTCACGTGACTATTGGTGGCAGTTCGCCTCACGGCGATTGATGCACGCGTGGCGTGCGCACTGCGAGAGAAGTCTGCAGGTCGTGACTAGTCGTGTGAAGTAATCGGGCAAATCATACGGGCGTGCACTGAGCTTGGGCAGCCCCCTTAGGAAGCTGCTCAATGGGGTCAAATGTACCGTTTGAGTAATCCTCCAACAGTTATCAAATTGGCACATTTTGGAATACCTTGTTGATGTCATACGATAATCTCGAATATTGTCCAGGGTTGGCATCGAGTGCATGTTAATATTTGCTTGTGGATATTGGCGTACAGGATCCGTGATTGCATCCCGGTGCTTATCGGCAGTCGTGAGACGTGCCATAGTGCAATGTACTGGGAACCATGCCGAGGGCAACACCTGTCGTTTTGTGTACATGGTTTGTGGTGGTATAGTGCGGTGTACTGGTAACTATACCGAAGACAGTACCTGCTGCTTTACATGACTTGTGCTGCGACAGTGCGATGTATTGGTATACCGAAGACAGAACCTGGTTCATTCTGCCATAGTGCGGTGAACTGGTAAGAATACCGAGGGCTGTACCTGGTGTTGTATGCGCATGGTTTATGGTGCCATAGTGCGATACATTGATGGTTATACGGCGGAGTCAGTGCCTGCTGTCTTACACCGCCTGTGCTGCCGCAGTGCGGTGTGCCGGCCAAGTCGGGAGTTTCCGGCATCATCATCGTAGTGGTACCGAACGTGCTGGGGTTCGCACTGTACTCACCTCGCCTCGACTCGTGTGGAAACTCGGTCAGGGGCGTCAAATTCTGCAAGGTTAGTTGTCGACGCGTCGCCAATGCACACGCATCTGACCAGTGCCGGTGTCGCGTAAATGGATCGTGGATCCGGCGTTGCAGCCGTTCTATTCTGTCTTTGACAAATCTTCGCCTGATGTGATTAACGTTTTCAGATGATGACCATTCCCTGCATGTACACTGGGGTCGGCATGCACATTATATTTTCAATAGCATGCGCGTTGCCCTTGCGCGTTGTCTCTGCTTAGCGTTTCACAATCCATATTGGGCTGGGAGGAAATGGTCTCCACCCTGCTCCCTTGTTGGGTCATGCATTTTCAGTAACCACTTCGACGTGCTAACAAGCCCATTTCCTCATCTTAGGTCCGACCAAGGGAATAAGAGTAAGTCTGAACACTTTCCATGCTGGGGGTGGTGACATCTCATGGACTCTTCGCCAAAATATCACACGTCGCTTTCGCCTGGCAAAACCTTTGACACACTGGAACCTATATTCGTATGGCTGATTGACTTGATATCCTGATGGCGAAATTCCAATGCAAAGCTAAAGCCTGAAAAAGTCGGATCCAGTAAGATCCTTTGAACAACTGAAACTGAGATCCACAAAGCTCATTATAGTGAGCATTCACGAATATTATTTGAAATCATTTTAACTTGTAAATGTCTGGATCTAGAAAATCTTTCGCAAAGCAAGGACATGCACGAGCTTGATTAAAAAAAGTCAAATTAGTTGAACGTGATATAAAAAAACTATGTGGCAAATGTCACAACCGATGACGATCATTAGAGAACAGATGTTTTCCAAGTGACATTTTAGCCAACTTGGCTGGAGTATTTTGGACGTAAATGTAGTAATAATAATTAATCTCCAAATTATTACCCTGAAACCTACCGGGACCTCATGGCATTACGTCAGTTATCCGATCCTATGCAGGTTGCCAGAATAAACAGTAAACTCTGACGGGAAGATATCAGGTTTTTAAGTCGCCTATCAAAGCCTTGACGAGAATTGTACATTGTAGCATGGAACCACGTTAATATTCCGGAAAAGTTATGAACCTAGACATAAAAGAGTGCAGCATCGGATGAAGTACCATACATTAGATTATTCATGCAAATATATATTTATAAAATACAGGGGGGTCGTATTGTGGTATCATGATCATCGAAACTGGGTTTTCAGCTTGCATTAATTCTTGTCATTAGTTTGGTAGCTTCACATGGCTGATGGTTGATAGTGCCTTGAAAGAAAAAAAAAAAAAAAAAAAAAAAAAAAAAAAAAAAAAAAAAAAAAAAAAAAAAAAAAAAAAAAAAAAAAAAAAAAAAAAAAAAAAAAAAAAAAAAAAAAAAAAAAAAAAAAAAAAAAAAAATAAATAAAAATAAATTTAATTAAAAATAAATATAAAAAAAAAAAAAAAAAAAAAAAAAAAAAAAAAAAAAAAAAAAAAATATTTTTTTTTTTTTATATATATCATCGAATTGCAAAGTGATTGTACTGGCATATTATATTGTGCATATTTGTTATGATTGTGCAATGTGTACGCATTGCACAAGTACACCACATACTCTAGGTGGAGTCCCATCTGTTCTTTGTTTGCAGTAGCGAAAGTTTCCACAGCCGCCGAACACTTGTCTGACGGCGAGTCCCAGCTGCGGGGCAGACTGACATGCCGATAGTCAGGCATGGTGATCATATAACTGTATTGATGTGGTGTGAGGTAGTCCCAGATGTAGTGTCATTTGCAAAATTATGCAATTATACTTGTGCAGTTATGAATACTTTGCACAAGTGCACAGTGTTTCAATGCTTATCATAATAATACAACTGTACAAGGTACACCATTGTATGTTTCGCTGGCTTATGGCAGATTTCTTCCGGGGGTGTAGAGCGCCTCCAAATTTAACATGCTACACAGTGAGTGGGTACCCACAAAAAAGGCTCTTCAGCCATTGCATGTAGGACATCCTGTTAATATTTCTGATTCCTCACTACTAGTTTTAGAATAACTGAGGTGTTTTCTTAAAGATATCAAATAAATGTATGCATATGATTATATACTTGGCCATCCTGCCGACCAGCATCGTTGCCAGGAGGTCATCGGGAGGCGAACTCTGACCGGAAATATTCGCTTGCACAACAAAAACGTCCTTCCCATTCGCAATATAGTGGTGACTGCTCAATGGAACATGTTCAAAAACGTATAATTGACCTTTCTCCTTTTTGTCGTTACCACTCCCCACCACAGAAAGCAAGCTGGGATGCGGTGGTGTGACGAAATGGTCATGCCACAGAGTGTGGTTTCCTTTGGTTGAAAAACGTGTTTTCAAAACAGAATCAGCGTACTGCTGGCTCTGGCCTGGCACGGCTCGATCCGAGGCGAAGCACTGTTATAGTAAGCCCAAGTGCAAGGCAGACCGTGAGTTATGACGTCACGGCTAGATCATGTTAGGTCTGGCTCAGATGCCATGCAGAATACTGGTTCGATCAAGCTCATGTGTTTAGCTATTGCTGTCATGTGTTTAGCTATAGCTATCATGTGTTTAGCTATAGCTATCATGTGTTTAGCTATACCGGAATGGGACGCGTAGCTCCAGCTAGTATTCCGTTCTATGCTTGCCGCAATGTGTTTTGAGCACCAATCAAAATCTGAAGCGTCACTAGCCAGTTTTGTCCAACGTTGCTCTCGGTGTCAGTGCACGATAAGTGGAAAAACACGACCAGGGCCCGGACTTACGAAACTCCTGACTTACGAGCTGACCGACCTGTCAGCGGACAATGAACCAGACCAGACATCAGACCAGACATCGGCGGACACCGTCCAGGTCACACTGATGTGCGCAGCACTCCGGTCCAGAACTCCGGTCCAGAACTCCGGTCCAGGACTCCGGTCCAGGACTCCGGTCCAGGCACTCCGGTCCATAACTCCGGTCCAGGCTCCGGTCCAGAACTCCGGTCCAGGCTCCGGTCCAGACTCCGGTCCAGAACTCCGGTCCGTAACTCTGATCCAGAACTCCGGTCCAGAACTCCAGTCCAGAACTCCGGTCCAGAACTCCGGCCCGGAACTCCGGTCCGGGGTCTGGCCCCGTGCACCACAGACTGACGCTTCGACTGACCGACTGGCATTGTGCCCGCGCAGGAGCTGGTCCAGAAGTTCAACTTCCACCACTTCGACAACGCCTCGGCCAGCGGCGTCAAGATCGACCCGCGTCGCACGTGCGCCGAGAAGCGCGCCGACGTCCTCTACCGGGTGCTGTTCGCCGCCGCCGCGGGCGACCTCACCGCCATACGTCGGTACAGGTGCGAGCTGTCGCTCAGAGTCGGCCGCGGGGGGCGACGTTGCCATCATGTGCGAATGTGTATGTGTCTTTGTGTGTGCACGCGCGAACAGATCCGGTTTTGTTGACACGTCCCGGCGCGCCTGCATAGAGCGTGGTGGAGGGGGTCGGATGAGGGGAACGTACAGCCATGTATCCCCACAAACACGAGGAACCGGGCCGTGACTCTGCCCAGCTCCAGCTCCAGACTCTGCCCAGTTCTAATTTAATGAGCATATCCGCCCTTTGGCCGAAGCGCCCATAAACTTAAATAGCGAACAAAAAGCACGTCTGCTGATCACTGCCTCCGGCTATGCTCGAGTCTTTCCACGCAGGTACGGTGGGGATTCCCTTAATGTTTACTTTTAGGCTGTCCGATGTTATTTCTCGGTTGGCAACTTAAGAATGTTGAGTCTAATAAGGAACGATTTCTTGGCGGCATTTTACCACGTAAATGAAGGCTGTGTTGCCCGACAACTTATGAACTGCCGCTATCGGATATTGTGTGGGGCGGGGATGGCCGAGTGGTTAAGGTGTCGGGCTATGGGTACCAAAGGTCCCGGGTTCGACTCTAGCGCCACTCAGGACATTCCCCAATCCCGCGGCCCACCGGCGAAACAGTGTGGGCGGCGCCATTAGCCGTGAACGTGCATAAAGTGTGTCGTGAACCAACCAATAAACAATCGGATATTGTGTAGAAGCATGCCGAACGATGTCCTTGGTCAGTCGAAAACATGTGGTGCATAGTGGAATCTTAGTGAATGTAAAAGCACGTGTACCTCGCTTTCCAACCAATCGCACCCATTATAAGCGCACGTGCGTAGTGACCTGGAATTGCTGTTTACAATACGACCAAGCTGTTGTTTGTATGAACAGGCCCTTGAACCTCTCTATCTCTCACCGAATGCTGAATCATCTTGGGAGGGTCGTGGCTCTCCTATTCCTCGCTCCCCTCCCTGGGTATGCGCCTGTCTACAATAATAATTTTAATCAGGGTCGCAGGAGCGGATCTAGGTGCCGTGATCCAGGGGAGGGTACTTATTTTTAGAGACGCAACCTTCTGATAAAGGTCGAAGGTGTGTTTCCGGGAAGGATTTTGAGGGGTGTTCTTGAGCTCCCCGGATGCCATAAAATTGTGTATGTGGGGGGTTGTGTCCCTAACGGGTATATGGGTTGTCCATAGGGGTTCTGCCCCTCTTGTGGGAAGATCAATAGAGTCATGGGAAAAGAAGTAGACGACGCATCGCTAAAATTTAGCGACAAATATATTTCGCCATGATAAATTGCATGTCCTGTCTTACTCCGCCAGTCATCGAAGGGGAAATTGTTTATCTCGGGGACGAATAATTCGCCTGGCCCCACAGAGCATAGAAAGGAGAAAAAATATTCCACACGTGAACGACTAAGGGTATCCTCAGCCCTAGCATATTTCCAATTTTTGACGTACTTGCCGGAATATTGAAATGCTTGAGTACTTATGTAAGGGACATGTTAGAAGCATGAGACAACACACTGGCAATTGGGAGCATGGCATCATTGGTGCAGTTTCCCGCCGCCGTCTGGGGCATTTTCGTGCGGCGGTGCATATTCCCGAAGGCGCTCCTATTCGCCGGAGGTCCACGACCCGCACGGCGTCTTACAACAGGCGGCACCAGTCGTCCGTGGGATGTTTTTATTATATTTCAGATAATACATTCGCACTTTTGGGGCACGGGTGGCGGAGTGGTTGAGGTGTTTGGCTCTGGGTGCCAAAGGTCCCGGGTTCGACACACGCACCGCTCCGGGCATTTTCCAATCCCGTGGCACACCGGCGAAACAGTGTGGGCGGCGCCATTATCCGTGAATGTGCATGAAGTGCGCCGTGAATCACCCAATAAACAAACATTCGTGTATTTTATTATGTTTTCATTGCCTGTCGTGTAATGTTGTTGTTATGTTTGTTTGTCCGGTGACCACGTGTCGTGACCTTGACCTGGCTCTTAGTCTGATGGAGGTGAATCTGGACGACGGCGACTACGACGGACGGACCGCGCTGCACCTGGCCGCCGCCGAGGGCCACCTGCGCGTCGTCAACTTCCTGCTGGAAAACTGCAGTGTCAAAGTCGACCCTCAGGTGCGCCGCACCAACAATCCGGCTCCCAGTGAGCTGACAGCAGTCGTGGCTACACTGTGCCCGAACGTCGCCCGACCAGTCCAGCTCCCATTGAGCTGACGCAGTCGTGGCTACACTGTACCCGAACGTCGCCCGACCAGTCCGGCTCCCATTGAGCTGATGGCAGTCGTGGCTACACTGCACCCGAACGTCGCCCGACCAGTCCAGCTCCCATTGAGCTGATGGCAGTCGTGGCTACGTACCCACTTGCGTATGCTACAAGCGTTGCAGCGAGGATGAATGAAAACAAATGTTTCGAACGTGAAAATTTGTGAGGCTTGTCGGTTGAAAAAGGCCTGTCCGAAAGAACTATTCAGTTTAACGGTGGTATTTTTCTGCAGGTAAATAATGAGAAGCAGGTCTGTCTGGATAAAATAAGGGCAGTCCTGGTGTCAGACTGGATCTGATTGTTGTTAACAGGTGGTAGCGATCGATTTCGCACAGTGAAGTAGCATATTATCAATGATGCACAGCGTGTTCAAGTTCACTTTGGATTAATCATCAGGCGTCTGGTGTAAATAAAGGCTACATGTTCGCGATAGAAGCGCAAATACGGTGTCAAACTTTAGATAGGATGCTTACACACAAGTTTATCAGTCAACAGGCTGTTTGGAGGATGTCGAATAATGCTAAACAAAGTAGGAATTTGGAAGGAATTATTGCTAGCTTGTATGTCCTGGCTATTTAGGATGCCAGAAACATGAGTAAGCCGAAAATGCAAAAGAACTGCTTGACTTACGATTAGAATATCTTCCCGATAGACACCGTTCTCCAGCCCCACCGTTCCCCATCTTAAAACATTGATGCTTCCTGGAAGTTACCACTTCATGGCGGATCGCGAATATCGTTCAACTGGACTCACCCTCCAGCTCGCTTCCGACGCCTACCACCCTGGCGACCGGCAAACCGCACCCGCCCCTTCCGCCAGGACCGCTGGGGGAACGTGCCGCTGGACGACGCCAAGATGGGCGACCACGCGACCATCATCGACCGCCTGCTGCGCCAGTACAAGGAGACGGGCGTGGCGCTGGCCGAGGACGACCCCGAGCCCGGCTTCCCGGGCCACGCGCGCATCCGGGTGGAGCGCAAGTCGTGCACTGAGCTCGGCTCGCCCGAGGCCAACACGTCGCCGGCGGCCAGCCCGCGCCAGCCGGCCGCCGCCGCCGAGACCAAGCTCAACAACCTGCGCTCGCTCGAGCAGCAGCTGAAGGTGGCCACCGCCGTGCAGACCACCGCCACCGTCAAGACCATCAGCATCGGCGAGAACCGGCTGTAGCGCGGCGCGCGTGCGGCCCCGCCGTGACGGCGGGCTGCCCTCCGCCCGTCCGACGGGCAGGGCGGACGGGCGCGCGTGCGGCCCCGCCGCGACGGCGGGCTGCACTCCGCCCGTCCGACGGGGAGGGCGGCGGGCTGCCCTCCGCCCGTCCGACGGGGAGGGCGGACGGCTCTCGGTGTGCTGGTGGTGAACGTTGCGTGGCTGTTCCGGCGGGGTTGTGGTGGCTGCCGGTTCGCCCGGCTCTCTGATCGTGCCTCTCGGGCTGGGATGGGTGTTCGCCGCGTTTGTGAGGGGATTCCGGTTGGGTTCCCATACCGACGCCGTGAGGAGTGCTGCACTGGCATTTAAGACGATGTTGGTTGTATCGGATAACTGATTTACCCAGAATAGTGCGAGTGCGACTGGTTAGTGAGTCGGCATTTTGCTATGTATGCTCGTCAGTCTGCGGATTCAGACGGGGTGTGGCCGAGTAGCCCACCCAGGGGTGGTCAAAGGGTCTGCGGCCATTATACAAATGGTCGACCTGTCAATTGAAATGCAGAGTTTGTCTTTTTTTTTGTCACCGAAGATAGCCAAAAGTCGCACTCGGAGCACAGCCATTTTATTGTTAGCGAGGTAAATTTACCAGTTGTCTTGCATTCAGCTAATTGTATGGTTTTCGTGATGACAATTGTTCCGCTTCGAAATGCCTGTTCATTTTTCATTTTGCGTTTTGACCTCCCGAAATTGTTTTCTGCGTTGACCTTACGTAACTTGTATATTGTCGACATGGTCATAAGTGCAATATTGTCTGTCATATGCTGCGACAGACCCTGCTCGTATTATTTCTCCACGCGTGGGCAACGCGACAATGTGACAGCTGCAGCTGTAATACTAATGGAACCAAATTTAAACAGATCGATAACGGGAACGTCGAGCCTGCACTGATGCGTACCCCTCTCGTTTGACCCAGCAACGTTCTCATGCAGCAGTGTGCCAGCGACAGCTGTGCGAAATAGCAACAAATGTGAATACAAAATAATGTGAACAGTTCGGGGCAGTCACGCTGCTCGTGAAATATGCGCAGTTCGAAACCAGAAACCCGTGAGTCGTCAGGAGGGCTGCCTCTCGTGTTTTCTTCAGCTGGGTTGCCGTACAGCTTCGCCGGGTTTGTAGCCCTCAAGCATAGCTCGCATAGCCCTCAAGGCAAACCTGACTGAGTTGTTCATTGTACATGACTGCGACTAGGTGTATAAGCGACGATTGAGCTTCACTTGTACGGCGTACAGGTGCCGGAATGAAGCGCCCTGCTTATCCCTCATCCCACAGTGGGTGCGAGGGCAGAATCTGGCGATTTGCTTAGTAACTCGAAAATGCGCAGCGATATCAAGTTGAACTTTCTGCACCTGTTTGCACATCAATTTCTCAGCGCGTGGCCACAAACTAAATTTTACTCACCATTGGGTAATTGGTGAGAGTTATATAAAATTAACTTTTTTTTCCCTAAAAAAAAAAAATTTAAAAAAAAAAAAATTAAAAAAAAAAAAAAAAAAAAGGGGTTTTTAATTTTTTAAAGAATAATATAAAAAAAAAAAAACGTTTTTTTTTTTTTTTATTTTTTATTTGTGCAGCGTATTTATCGAAAGGTATTAAAATAAACATTGTTATCTCAATTTTCCCCATGTTTTTACCGTTTTCAAAACCGTAGGGGCCTGGTTCAACCCCGATGACTGAGGGATGTCGGCTCCCCTCTCCCATCCTGAGTGAGAGAGAGAGAGAGAGAGAGAGAGAGAGAGAGAGAGAGAGAGAGAGAGAGAGAGAGAGAGAGAGAGAGAGAGAGAGAGAGAGAGAGAGAGAGAGAGAGAGAGAGAGAGAGAGAGAGAGAGCGAAAGAGCGAGAGAGGGGGCGATGAGAGAGAGAGAGAGAGAGTGATAGAGCGATAGAGTGATAGAGCGATAGAGGCGATAGAGTGATAGAGCGATAAAGTGATAGAGCGATAGAGTGAGAGAGCGAGATATGGTGAGCGGCGACGCTAAATGGCGTACCCAGCTGCAGAGGATGAAAGATCATTCACGATTGTTATTTTCAGCAGTCCCTTGCTTGCATATGCACATTTAGCAATCAGCCATTCATTTCTCCCCGAAGTTCTGGTGCCTTCCACATAGACTGCTCACATTTCCGCGCTTCAGGAACTTATAATCCCTACCATTTGTTTTTGTGCTGGTGGTTTCCGAGTAGTCAGCGGGAGGAAGGCTAGTGACCCCTCCTCTCACCTGCTCACAGTTTTCGCCCGTGGCACCTCTGTCTGTAATCTTATTGGAGGGGTTCGAATTTCATCCAATACAATCTCCATTACCCATGTATATTGAGCACACCTTTTGGCTTGGCCCCTCCAGTGACTTTGTAGATACTTACTTCAGCATTGCTCTATATGCCCCTCTTCCGACAACGGCTTCATAACTCCATCCTTGTGCCCCCTCCCCTCCAATCCACCCGTTCTTCTCACGTCATCTGTAGCAGCTTCAGTCCCGCCAGCTGCTACAGATAATCCTCTCCACGTGGCCGCTGCCATCGACCCCGACGGGGGTTCGATGGCACTAGCGCCGCCAGCGGTTGCCGGCCGAACCTCGCCAAGGTCAGCGGTGCTGTAGACCGCCGGCGTCGCACGGCGCGGCGGACGGCACCGCTGGCCGGCGGGCAGCGACGGAGCGCGCTGCACGTGAGGAGCGGACGAGCTTGCTGCCGCGCCGCTGCACCTGCCGCCGCACGCGTCTCCGCACGGGTGAGTGTGCCGCCGACTGGGCGCGCCTCTGCCGCAGACCGGGCGACGGCCGACGCAGCGCCGACGCCCCAGTCGACGACCGGGCGCGCGATGAGCAAGCGGCGGCGCGACGACGGCCCCGCCCGCTCCCGCTCCCGCTCCCGCTCGCGGTCCCGGTCGCCGTCCAGCGGTGGCTTCCGGTCCAGGTCGGGCTCGCCGTGCAACTCTCGTCGAAAAGGTGGGGCGTCGCCACCTTGACGTCGGCCTCGCGCGTCGTCAGTCCTGGTGCCGGCTAGCGGCTCGTCCCCCGGATCGCATCCGACCTTCCCACAAACTCTCGTCCCTCTCAGATACCTGGCCGGTTATGTGAAGGTCATATTGTGGTAGGAATTCGGCTTTGGAGGATGCGCCTCTGAGCTACAGTATACTAGAAACACACAAGCCATTCACCGTATTATGCATTGTATACAAAAAGCATTGCTCACGATCTACCGTGTCTCCTGGCATACCTACCGGGACATAGGCTCGCTATCTGCTGCTCCGCCACGGGAAACGGAAGGGGCGTGTCCCCAGAAGACAGCTTCTGGACGCATTCGGGCGACGGCGTTGCATAAAAAGGGCTGCTCCTTCAGCATCTGTCCAATAAACCCAAGCTGCCTGGCTCACCGTTGCGCCTGGAGCTACTTCGTGCATGCTCTGCGGGGAATCCCCCGCTCTCAGTTCCGGGAGTCACCGCCGCGCCACCGCCGTCATGCGGCTCGACCAGTCAGCTGATCGCGCGCCGGCCTCATCTGGTGCAAAGGTTCCATATGTCGCCAGCATGATACAGGAATGTCGCCAGTTTCTTCGGTCGCATTTTCGATTCTCTCCAGGAGAGGTCCAGTGGGCCGGTGTTTCGGGCCGCCGGTGCATCGACGCCCAGCATTACTGCGGGCGGGGGCCCATGAATTTTCATGGGGGTGCTCGCCTGGATGGGCGTCATTTCCGCAGAAGGGTGCCACCGGGGGCGATGGAATGTATGGGATGTTTGTTAACCCGCGCCGTCCCGTGGGTTGATAGGCGCCCCCTAAAGTTATCCGCGGAACGGCGCGCGGCAGCGCGCCGAAATTTGGCATACCTTTTCGCACATCAAGTTTGGCATGCTGTGTCACAATTATGAGGTCTGGTCATCTAGGGTCAACGAGTTAGTGAAGGTCAAGTGAGGTCACCTCCAGAAAAGTTCAACCAGTCGTCACGCTTTAACGGATAAAGATATTTGAATGAAACTTTCAACATTTGCTTATCTTTAGGTACGAAGCGAAACGCCCCAGAGGATTTTTCCTTTTTTTATTACCTATTAGTTTTGTATTTTTGCCCATAAGACAAGATCGAATACTCTGGATAAAGTAAGTATTTGTATAGTAGCAAGTTGACTTCGAACGACGTTTTTCGGTCCGCTCTATCCATTAGAAAAATAAAATTTAAGAAAATTAAAAACCAAATTTTGAAATTTCCAAACAAACAAAAATGTGGTGGGAAAGTTTGGTAGAGCCATTGTCGATTTTGTCTTCCTTTTCTGATTGCATTTTTCTTTCAAATCTCCAAAATAAACTCCACAGAGCCTTAAGCATGATGTAAGTCGTGTAAATCTATGCCCCCTAGTGCGAGGGGGAAATTGTGGTGATGACTGACTCGACTCGTCGAGTGCTTTTCGATGCCACCTATTTCGTTTTCATGCGACGCTTAGCTTGGAAGATTAGAGGAGGGTTTGCATCAAACCCTGATACTGGGTGACAGGATATGACCGGAAAGACTGGGAGGGTTAAGGCGCTGCGCTCCCTCCCCTTGCGCGAGCAAGGGGGCGTCGCACCCCCTTGGTCAGCTTACTAAGACTGCTTACTCCCCCTAGATACTATGCTTCTTAAGAAGTAAAAAATAAATTTTATTTTAAAAATAAATAAATAAGTGCTGCGTCCTGTTGGTTAGGTTCTCTTTGTACTGCTAGAACACATTTTAATGATTCCATGGTCATTTATTTTGTGCATCTAATGATTCAAAGGGAACTATTGTCTGGATGCACACCACGCTTTGCTTATTATAACTCCAAAAATTACCCTAACTGTGGTCATATTTCCGATGTTTGAAGCTGAAGCTACTGCCATTTCATCCGGGTAATTTGGGTCCAGCGGCGGATTCAGCGGAGCCTATCTTAACATTCTAGCTGAAGACGAAGATTAGTCTTGCCGTCTAGTAATGTTATAACGGTAGAAGGAAATTCGCAAATCCAAATCAAATTCTTGACTTTCGACATATTTTGCCATTGTTTCCCGGGTGAAAATGGTTAAAACATCCCCTATTGGATCCAGAGGGGTCACTAAATATATGTTTCCCAGAACGGTGTTCCCCAGGAACGATTGACTGTAGCCTCTTCTCTTCCTTTCTTTTCAGCCATGGTCACCTGGCTGGAAAACTGGCCTCTTGGTGAGGTCCCCCATTGATTTTTCTCAATTTGTGGCACTCCCGGGAAGATTTTTGGCATTGGGGGCTCGGGCGAGTGTCCAGTTCCTCCAGTTCTCCCACGATAATTGTTGGAGTCCCGGCGTAAGTTCTCTTTCAGAACCTCTCCTGAATTTTCGAAGCCCGGGTCGACTTTGCAGGTCCCTGTGTGGTTTTTGGGAGGCCGGGCTCGGCACGATTTTTTTGTAGTCCCCGGTGCCACATTTTTGTCCTCTGCCTTCAATTTTCCAGCCCTGTCGTAATTTTCCAGGGGCCAGAACGTTTTTCGCAATACGTTTTTGGTGGGAGGGACTTCGACGCGATTCTTGATGCACTAGGATGATATTTCTGGCTCGGATTGATGGTTAGAAGTTCCAGCGCTATTTTGTTCGATCACGTTGCAACATTTAGGATCCCAGTATGATTGTGTGTGGCTCCGGCATATTTTTGTAGGGTCTGACGCATTTTTAGGAGGCTTTTCTCTCAACTTTTGAAGCCCTGGAGTGTTTTTTTTTTGTCTGGCCCAGATTGATTTGTTGGGGCCCGGCTTCATTTGGTGCAGCCATTTGAGCGTTTTTGTCAGTCATCCGCGACTTTGTTCGACCCAAAGCATGATCTTTGGTGGCCCCGGAACGTTTGTTTCGAGTTCCGGCTTGTTTTGGGTAACCATTAAAGCGATTTTGCGCCTCAGAATGACTTCCGTGCCTGGATGTTTTTTTAGAGGTCCTGGTTCATTTGCATCTCGTCCCGTAGCGATCTTTGGGCTCCAGCGGGATATTTGTGGCCCCAAGGATTTTTTTTGCGGGACCCCGACATGCTCTTTTCGTGTCCCAGCCGTTTTGGGGACCTTTGGTACAAGGTCCGGGGCCAGGGTGATGATGTTCCGGACTGGGATTGATTTGTAAGGGACTCCAGTGTCGTTTGTCTGGTCTTGGTGCGATTTTTAGTAACCCTGTGCGTTTTTAGGCCCCCTGTGAGATTTCGAGACCCCGGCGCAACTCTTCGGGAAGTCTGCCACCTCTCGGGGGAGCAATTGCCCCCTCTGTTCCCACCTTCGATATGCCACTGTCCCTCACTCAATGTTTTTTTTAAGGAAAAATATTATTACCATGATGACTTTTCACCTCATCCCTGTGTACTGAAAATATATTTGACGCCTTGGTCCACAGGTCAATCCTCCGTCGGTCTACAAGTTTTTTATGTTTGGACTGGACTGCTCCCGACCACCAATTCGATGTCGTGGTCCGTCAGTGCCATGTACTTCAGTTGTCCCAGGAATTACGAACCATTTTAATTTCACACTGGATCTATTTAAATCGACAGCAAACTGTTCTTGCGCGCCTGACCATCGTCTATGAGCCCTTACGAGTACGTACAGGCCATCACGAGCATCGATGGACCGTCACAAGCGTTTACCTGTCATGTACCTACTGAGTTGGCACCATTTCCAAGGAAGTTCTGATATTCTGCATCCAGATGCATGTGCAGGCGGTCTGCATTCCTGCCTTAGGAATGCAGTGTCATGTTTGTGTGCAGCGCCATGTTTACCCGCGGTTTGATGCTGAAGTGAGTGCAATGATCCAGGCCTACGACCATTGTTACGAACACAACCGTTGTTTTTCTAAGAAATATAAGGCCTTTTTTCGGAATCAACTAGCAGAAATCCGGTACTGTAAAATGGAGAGGGTGCATCAAACCGCCTTCGCAAAATGCACCTCTACCATTCCCTTAACCATTCTTGTCCATATCCGTATTGGAAGTAAACAGCATGTAAACGGTGTGATCTTTGGAAATCATGCCAGAAGCTGTGATCATTTGAAATTGCTACTTGGGAATGTCTGAACCAGACCAATACCTACGGATTGCAGATGCAGGTACATGGAACTCCTGATCATCGGTACCCACATGAAGATTACCAAATACTGATCTTTTGTCGCATGTTTGTAAAAAGTCACTAGGCGAGCACAAAGTCGCCACATTTGGCAGCCGTGGTCGGAAGGCCGGCCCCTGAACGGCGCGGATTGCGCGTATGTTGAATTGCACCACGATCAATGACGTGATCAGGGCGGAGCCTGCGCGATATGGTGACACTGCTGTCGACGTCAGGGCTCCGAGGGTTTCGTGAGCGCCGGGGTCGGACCGGTGAACGTTGGCGTGCTGGGAACGTCGAGGGCCAATGCGAGGTAGGTCAAGCCACGGCGGCTGGTGATGAAGTGGGAAATTTGTCAGACGGAGAAGCTTCCGAGGGATCCGGACGAGTAACAAGGAATTTGTTGATAGGAAGCCCGTCACTCTAGACGTGCTGGGACCTTCAAGTGAGCTCATTCCGGGATAGTGTGATCATTCATTGGCGGGTTGGGATTGGTAGGTGGGGTGATCTGGTGGTGTGGAGATCGGCAGGTGACGGTAGGTGGGGTGATCGGGTGGTGTGAAGATCGGCAGGTGACGGTAGGTGGGGTGATCGGGTGGTGTGAGAGATCTCCAGGTGATGGGTAGGTGGGGTGATCGGGTGGTGTGAAGATCGGCAGGTGATGGTAGGTGGGGTGATCTGGTGGTGTGAAGATCGGCAGGCATTTCCGCCAGGAACACTTTATGCGACAAAAGGCTTGTGTCGAGTTGTTCCGGTGCCCGTGAGGCGTTAGAGGCGTTAGATGATTGGAAGAAACGAATTAACCGCATTCGGTTTTGAACACTCCGTGCGTTCCGCCCAATTCAGATTTAGAAGAGGTGGCTGCATTCTCACCAGTCGAGTGCCATTTATTTAAAGGTTTCTCTGAATATCAGTTGCCTAATTATATCCTCGGGACAGGGGCAGATCCATTGACAACTATGCTCCTCCCCCCCTAAAAAAAGAAATGGCGACGCCCCCCTGACTGGAAAAAGGCTCCCCTCATGTGTTCCGTGTACGGTGCCGGTAAGCAGCACGGATAGCGCTCGGTGACGTGCTGATGTCAGTTTGATGTCGTGCACGCCATCTAGTCTGCAAAGGGATGCAGGATGTGATCCGGCCTCATCTGACGTAAATTTGTATTTTGGCGTACATTTCTGTACGAAGTTATTTAATGCTCTGAATCTAGCTTTCCACTTATTTAAAAGTTTCTCTGAATATCAGTTGCCTAATTATATCCTCGGGACAGGGGCAGATCTATTGACAACTATGCTCCTCCCCCCCCAAAAAAAAAATGCGACGCCCCTCTGACTGGAAAAAAAGCTTCCCTACAGGGACGTTCGAGTGCATTACTTGCTTGTGACGTCATAAAATGTTTTCGGTGTCCGCAATTGCTTAAATATTATATCCAATCACTACGCGTAAGGTTTGTTCCAAACACCAACATCCTGACAAAGCACGTATATCGCGCCAAATTGTACGTAGCGCATAATTTGCAGCGCAGGGGCAGTGTGCTGCAACTAGAGCACTAGTGTTGAGAACATCACACGGTGCAAGATGCATATGCTAGGCGCTCAGCTGGGGAGTGCAGCAGATACTGTTGGTCTGCAATAACTCCAGAATTGTTTCCGAGCCTTCCTGCTCACATTTTATTCATTGGCACCCTTCAGCCAGCTTTCCCGGTTTTTCGGGCAATTTGAAAGGCCTATGTTGATAGGCGAACGGTGAAACCATGTCCCGAAGACCAACACCTGCACTTGGAACGACTTGAACGGCTCTGTATTAACGCTATGAACGTGCGTAGCGGTGCATTCCGTATCGAATTTGCGGCCGTGTCATTGATCGTGCCAGCGTCGTTCCTATGGCGCGGCACGCGGCGGCGGCCACGAGGTCGGCTCCAGCGCCACGCCACGTGTCACGTGCCACGTCTGCACCGGCACCGGCCCAGCGGTCGGCATGGCTCCCGGCGGCCAAACAGTACACACACGGCCGACATGCACACGCGCCGCGGCATGGTCAATACCCGCCGCCGGCGGAGAACGTGGTGTCGCACGTGTAGCCAGCTGGTGTCGTGGTAATGCCATGCTTTCTACAGATGTAGCATGGTGCACATGGTCTTCAGGCCATCACTTCCCTGTCACCATTGGTGTGTGGACGATCTGGCGCCGAAACGCTCAATCGTGTTCTGCCAATGTAGTTATCTTCCGACATTGTCAGTAAATAGCTTCACTTGTGGCAAGGAATGCCTTGCATTGGGCATCCATTGCCACACTACTCCTCAATGTATATTGGTATTGCGCATATGGATAGAGTGGTAATGTTTTGATATTTTTTAATTATTTCATATTATACGATATGATGAGATATTTTATGAGTTTAGAGACACATCGATGCATAATATTTATATTCACAAATACCAATCGCGTGTAGGTACTCGTGTAAATCAGAGGTTGGTGCAAGATCTCAGGGCTTAAATCTTAACACCCCTCTCTGGACGCATGTGCATTGCAGACACCGAGCTATTTGTGTAGAGCTGTTTGACCTAAATTGGCCTCTCCAGTAGCCATGACACAGGAGAGGATAATTGGCCACTATGTCCGAGTCTTTACGGCCGTCGGTCGTGTCGTGTCGTGTGTGTGCAGTGTGGGGATGTGGGGGGATTGGTATTGGTGGATACATATTTTTTTTAGATCGGTATCTGATAGAAATCAAATCTTAATAACTGTGTTCTTGGGCAAACCTTTCGGTGTATATTAACATAGTTTTGAGCGCAGTGTGATCCCCTTCGTCCTAACTCGATCAGGTTGTAGTCGTTCACAATTAGTTCCATTTTGTTTGATTTTGATAATGAAGAGAAATCAAGGGCGGAAATTCTGAATATGTTGGTGCACATAGTTGTTCGGAGCTAGTTGTGAAGCATGCACTAAAGGATGAAAGGCAATTTCAGATGGGTGACCACGAGAGCATTTTGGTGATTTTGTGACTTGAAATTGGTGAAGTTGTATTGATCTGAGGTGCACCTGCTCGTAGTCTGTTGTCGATTTGGCTACCTCGCTTAGAGCCAAAATAGGGGGCCGTAGACGGTCTTAATGCACATAGGCGTTCGTAAATGCTCGTGGGCTTCTTAGAGGCACTGCAACAGCCTCGGTGACCGTGAGAAGTTTTTGTTGGCTTTTCTATCTCCACCATGGCGATCTGTATACGATGATGTACAGACCAGGGGGTGACTGCCCACGGCAATGTCCCGGGCTACACATGGGTGCCTTCAGACGAGGCAGGCGAGGCTTCATGCTGTCCCCGTTGCGAAGCACCTCTCGTAGTTCGTCACATTTTGACCGCTTTCCCCGACTTGGTGGAGGAGCAGGGATATGTTACTTCTGTGTAAGGTTTCTATGTAATCTGATATCGCGATATTTTAAGTGAATAATTAGTCTACCTGTTACAGGTTAGATACAGGTCGGTAATATCGGGACAGGGCGTCATCTAACATCCTGTCAAAGTGACGGGTGATCAAGACTGCCTGTTTTGCTGGCACTATTTGTCTATAACCCAAACGAGGTTGGTTGATTTAAGCTTTCCAGAAGCTAAACTGTCACATCAATAACACTTGGCTGCCACATGCGATTATATGAGCTGATGCTTGAACTAGATGCCAAGATATGTCGAGTTGCTATCTAATATTTTCACATATTCAATAACGAACGAAATATTTCATTTTTCCAAAACATCAGCGCCCAATTCCCATAAAGCTAACTCAGAGGAAACTGCCTTGCAACTTTACTAACAAACAAGCTTCTGCCCTCGCACAGAAAATGACACGTATTAATCTCCCAGATCAAATCTGAATACGCCGCTGGCCAGATGTATCCATACGCATCTCCCATTACGTTCGATGCAATCCCTCCTTATCGCTACTCTTCGCCCGCGACCAATCGGCGTGAGAGATTGGCGACGCTGCATGACTCGACGGTCGATGGGTCGTAAAACCAATAACCAACCAATCCCTCCTTGGGGTTTGTAAATAGGACGAAGGTATGACCCTCTCCCATGAATGGATGACGCCCCTTTGATCGGAAAAGGTGCCTCTCCTGAAAGTTCTGATTACACCTCCCCTCCCCCCAACCCCAACTGCTCAAGGGATTTTTCGCAGGTAAGGGAACCCCTCTCGTGAAATATCGCCCTTTGAGAAGGGAATACGCCATACTGAAAGGAAAAGGGGCTCCTTGAGTATCCTCGGTTCCACTCGACGAATGTTCAGCCGAAGGTGCCCCTGCAAGAACTTTCTCGGTGGCGTCCCCAGGAGGAGGTGGCACCCTTCCAGGCGAGACCTTGCCACCCCATGCAAATTCCTGGATCCGCCCCTGTGCCTGACGCCATGCATTGTATTGTTTTTAACGTGTGAAATAAGCGTCACGCAATAATTAGCAGTTGATGCGACCAGAAGTCCAAGCAATAAACCACAAAATTTCCACAAATATATTCCTACGTCAGCGTTTGGTTTTACGCCAAGTATCCCACAACCTTGAGCGAAGCATCGTCGCTTCCAACAGATGCCCGGGCGCCAACGTGTGCTGGAAATGGTGGTGGGGCGACTGTGGGGAGGATGGGGATCGACTAGACATGCGACCGCCTGACGCCAGAGCCGCAGAGGCGGCGCCAGTCTTCCGGCTGACCTCGGATCTCGGCCGGCCTCCGCAAGGAACGCGTTTATCTCTAGCCTTGCGCGGCCGTAAGTGCTCCGGAACCAACGCTGTCAGTCGTGGCGACGTCCGTCAGCCGGGATAGATGTGTGTCCGTCGTCCGGAGCACTGCACATGCACCATGGCACTGCACCATGGCACTGCACCATGGCACTGCACCATGGCACTGCACTGCACCATGGCACTACACTGCACCATGGCACTGCACCATGGCACTGCACCATGGCACTGCACCATGGCACTGCACCATGGCACTGCACCATGGCACTGCACCATGGCACTGCACCATGGCACTGCACCATGGCACTACACTGCACCATGGCACTGCACCATGGCACTGCACCATGGCACTGCACCATGGCACTACACTGTACCATGGCACTGCACCATGGCACTGCACCATGGCACTGTACCATGGCACTGCACCATGGCACTGCACCATGGCACTGCACCATGGCACTGCACCATGGCACTGCACCATGGGCACTGACACTACACTGTACCATGGCACTGTACCATGGCACTGCACCATGGCACTACACTGCACCATGGCACTGTACCATGGCACTGCACCATGGCACTGCACCATGGCACTGCACCATGGCACTGTACCATGGCACTGTACCATGGCACTGCACCATGGCACTGTACCATGGCACTGCACCATGGCACTGCACCATGGCACTGCACCATGGCACTGCACCATGGCACTGCACCATGGCACTGCACCATGGCACTGCACTGCACCATGGCACTGCACCATGGCACTGCACCATGGCACTGCACCATGGCACTGCACCATGGCACTGCACCATGGCACTGCACCATGGCACTGTACCATGGCACTGCACCATGGCACTGCACCATGGCACTGCACCATGGCACTGCACCATGGCACTGCACCATGGCACTGCACCATGGCACTGCACCATGGCACTGCACCATGGCACTGTACCATGGCACTGCACTGCACCATGGCACTGCACCATGGCACTGCACCATGGCACTGCACCATGGCACTGCACCATGGCACTGCACCATGGCACTGCACCATGGCACTGCACCATGGCACTGCACCATGGCACTGCACCATGGCACTGCACCATGGCACTGCACCATGGCACTGCACCATGGCACTGCACTGCACCATGGCACTGCACCATGGCACTGCACCATGGCACTGCACCATGGCACTACACTGCACCATGGCACTACACTGCACCATGGCACTACACTGCACCATGGCACTACACTGCACCATGGCACTGCACCATGGCACTGCACCATGGCACTGCACCATGGCACTGCACCATGGCACTGCACCATGGCACTGCACCATGGCACTGCACCATGGCACTACACTGCACATCCACAGCCACACTGCACCATGGGCTCACTGACCATAGCATGACACTGTACCATGACACTGCCCACAGTCCACTGTACCATGGCACTGCACCATGGCACTGCACTGACATCCCACAGTCCAAACTGTGGGCTTGTGACTAACATGGCGCTACACTGACATCCCACCGTCCAAACTGTGGGCTCATGACAAGCATGGCACTGCACTGACATCCCACAGTCCAAACTGTGGGCTCATGACAAGCATGACGCTACAATGACATTCCACAGTCCAAACTGTGGGCTCATGACAAGCATGACACTACAATGACATCCCACAGTCCAAACTGTGGGCTTATGACTGGCATGACGCTACACCGACACCCCCTCCCCCGTCCAAACTGTGGGCTTATGACTAGCATGACGCCAACTGGCATCCCACCATACAAACTGTGGGCTCATGACAAGCATGGCACTGCACTGACATCCCACCGTCCAAACTGTGGCCTTATGACTGGCATGGCGCTACAATGACATCCCACAGTTTAAACTGTGGGCTTATGACTAGCATGGCGCTACAATGACATCCCACAGTTTAAACTGTGGGCTTATGACTAGCACGGCGCTACAATGACATCCCACAGTTTAAACTGTGGGCTTATGACTGGCATGACGCTACAATGACATTCCACAGTCCAAACTGTGGGCTCATGACAAGCATGACACTACAATGACATCCCACAGTCCAAACTGTGGGCTCATGACAAGCATGGCGCCAACTGGCATCACCGCTGCTCTGGTCGGACAGACCAGATTCGGACGAGGCCGCTCATGGGCCGGATCGATAGCACTTGCCGTCCGGGCAGCGTAGCCTTGGCGCGGCTCGGCAACGTCGGCAGCGACGACGGCGGCTCGTTGGCGTCTCGTCGGCGTCTCGTCGGCGGCTCGTCGGCGCAATCCAGCTTGGCAGTCGGCTGCTGGGACCCGGTGCAGCCTGGACCATTCATTTCCGCTTTCCTCGGCTGTTCGGTGCCAGGGGCGGATTCAGGAATTGTCATGGGGCACTTGGTCTTTGGAGGGGCGACGTTTCTTCGGAGGGGCACCTCTGGCTGACATATTTGAGGCGGTGCACTTGAGCACGGTGCCATTTCCTCTCAGGGGATTCCTCGGTCTGGACAAAAACAAAGTTGATGGGGTGCACTCCACGTGCCTCTGGCCTCTAGGGGTGCCTCTGGCTAAACATTTTATGGGTGCACTCGAACATACAGAAACGGTGACTTTTCCTCTCAGGACGCCTCGGGTTGAAAAAAAAAGTCGACGGGGTGCATTCGAGCCTTCTCGGAGGGCCACCTTTCCCTGTCGGAGGAGCGATAATTTCCATGGGGGCACGTGCTTCTAGTGCCCCCTCCCCTGTATTCACAGCGTAGTGGGTGGCACGTTCGATGGGCCATGCTGAGCTATGTTAGCATGCCAACCACTAGCGTGTCAGGTGAACGGTCTTTGGCTCTCTCCCGTCCTTATACCAAACATAACGCGCTCCACATTGGTCAAAGCTCGGATTGTCGATTAGTACGCACCGTGTACGGTGCTTCACATCGCGTTGCATAGCTTTGGGCTCACCCTAACGAAACTTGGCGTCACTATTGACATCAGTATCCAGTGCATAGGCAGTAGCGGTTCGTTAATTGGAAATTGCCTTTGTAATTCGGTACTTTATGCCGGAAGGAAAGCACGGAAGACGAAAACCCGAACTGGCCCAACACACAACATCCAAATATAAGTCGAGGTGTGGAAGAAACTCATTCATCGGTGCAGAGCGACTGTGTACCGTGCGCCTATCCACGGGCATACCGACTCCGTTGCTAGGCTACCATCCTGCGGTTCATGTTCCCGAGCAGTGCTCGTTTTGGACACATTTCAGCCGATTGTTGGAATGGACCGACACCAGCTCGTGTCGCGGATCCGCCGCTGCGTCTGCCCGCTTCTCGGCCGGCGTTTGGGCCGATAGGCCGACAGACGCCGGGCTGTGCTGCCCGGCGTCGTCGATACCGTAATCTGGCGCGGGTGTGGCCACTCACGTACGAGGCGTGTCTCCGACCCACCGCGCTGGCAGCCCAACTCGACCTTCGCTCGTCCACAGGCTGCAAGATGAGCAAGACATCGAACACCCACGCCTCCTCGGAGAGTCTGTTCCGCATCCAGCCGCACTACTATGTGCACGTGCTCGATCAGACGACCAACGTGACCCGGGTCGAGATCGGCCCGCAGACGTTCATCAGGAAAGACAATGAAAGGTGAGCTTTTCGTCCGTGGAGCGGGGTAGTTTTATGCGGTCCACTGGGGGACCAAGTTCCCCAGGCCCCTACGATTTGTCTTCACGGAATGTGTCCCTTAATCAAGGCGTCCCTGACGAAATTAATCAAGGTGTCCCTGACTAAAAGCAAAAAGCAAGGATATACCTCCTCCCTCACGCAGTTTTAGATGCACTATGTATAGTAAATCTACCCATCTGACATGTCATGCTGCCCCACATTCAGAGGTCGTAGTGGCATTCCGGAGCCTGCGAATGCCCCTTTGACGGCTCACGGCAGATGGCTTATGATCTCGGGTGGTAACTGGCGGTCGGCGGTGTCGACAGGGTGATACTGGGGCCGGAGCCGATGGTGGTGGTGCCCCCGCGCCACTACTGCATCGTCGAGAACCCGGTGGTGCGCGAGGACGGCCGCGTGGCGTTCGACCCCAGCGGCCAGACGCGCCTGCTGCACGCCGACACCGAGGTGCGACAACACCGCGACCCGTTTCCGCTGTACCCGGGCGAGAAGCTGGTGTCGGGCGTGCTGCCGCTCAAGGTGGTGCCCGTCGGCCAGGCGCTGCATCTGCGCGCGCTCCGCGACTTCGCCGACGGCGACCAGCAGCGCACGGCCGGCGACGAGTGGCTGTTCGGGCCGGGCACGTACGTGCCGCGACCGGAGGTGGAGGTAGTGTCCGACCTCAAGGCCACCATCATCCAGCCGAACCAGGCGCTGCGGCTGCGCGCTCGCCTCGAGACGGTCGACCACGAGGGCCGGCCGCGCGTCGCCGGCGAGGAGTGGCTGGTGTCGAAGGCTGGCGCGTACATGCCGGGCGTCTACGAGTGCGTAGTGGAGGTGGTCGACGCGCACGTGCTGACCGAGAAGACGGCGCTGCTGGTTCGGGCCACACGCACCTTCACCGATCAGCGCGGCGTGCGCCGCAAAAACGGCGAGCGCTGGCTGGTGCGCTTCAGCGACATGGACACGTTCATTCCGGACGTGTACGAGGAGGTGGAGCTTGTGGAGCAGGTGACGACGCTCACGAGTCGCCAGTACTGCGTCGTCTGCGATCCGGTAGGCGCCGACGGCAAGCCACAGCTGGGGCAGCGCCGGCTGGTGCGCGGCGAGAAGTCCTTCTTCCTGGAGCCGGGCGAGACGCTGGAGGACGGCATCAGCGATAACTTCGTGCTGCAGGAGAACGAGGCGCTGGTGCTGCGCGCCAACGAGGCGTTCACCGACCACACGGTCTCGCCGCCGGCGGCGCGCCGGCCCGGCGACCGCTGGATGGTGCACGGGCCGTCCGAGTTCGTGCCGCCCATCGAGGTGGAGGTGGTGGTCCAGCAGGCCGCCATCCCGCTCGACCGCACCGAGGGCATCTACGTGCGCAACAACAGGACGGGCGAGGTGCGCGCCGTGTGCGGCCAGACGTACATGCTGACGCAGGACGAGGAGCTGTGGCGGAAGGAGCTGCCGGCCAGCGTGGAGGAGCTGCTGCACTCCGACGCGCTTGCCGACCGCGGCGGATACCAAGGGCTGCGCGAGGCCCGAGCGGCCAACTCCGCGGCCAAGAAGCGCGATCTGACGCGAGTGATCACGTACCGCGTGCCGCACAACGCCGCCGTTCAGGTGTACGACTACAAGCAGAAGCAGTCGCGCGTCGTGTTCGGCCCCGACCTGGTGATGCTCGAGCCGGACGAGGAGTTCACGCAGCTGTCGCTGTCGGGCGGCAAGCCGAAGAAGCCCAACACGATCCGGGCGCTGGCGCTGCTGCTGGGGCCCGACTTCTGCACCGACATCGTCACCGTCGAGACGTCCGACCACGCGCGCCTCTCGCTCCAGATCGCCTACAACTGGCACTTCGACGTCGGCGAGAAGACGGCCGAGTACGCGTGCAAGATCTTCAGCGTGCCGGACTTCGTCGGAGACGCGTGCAAGGCGATCGCGTCGCGAGTGCGTGGCGCCGTGGCGCAGCGGCCGTTCGACGACTTCCACAAGCACTCGGCCAAGATCATCCGCCAGTCGGTGTTCGGCCTGAACGAAGCCGGGAAGATCCGCGAAAACTTCACGTTCCCGCAGAACAGCCTGGTCATCACGTCCATCGACATCCAGAGCGTGGAGCCGGTGGACCAGCGCACTCGCGACTCGCTGCAGAAGTCGGTGCAGCTGGCGATCGAGATCACCACCAACGCGCAGGAGGCGACCGCCAAGCACGAGGCCGAGCGCACCGAGCAGGAAGCGCGCGGTCGCCTCGAGCGCCAGAAGATCCTGGACGAGGCGGCCTCCGAGGAAGCGCGCAAGGCGTTGGTGGAACTGCAGACGGCCTGCGCCGCCATTGAGAGCACCGGTCAGGCTAAGGCTGAGGCGCAGAGCCGCGCCGAGGCGGCTCGTATCGAGGGTGAGGCAGCCGTGGACCAGGCGGGACTGAAGGCGCGTGCCGCGTCTATTGAAGCCGAGTCTGAACTGAGCAGGCTGCGAGCTGCGCGCGAGGCTGAAATTAAGTACACCGAGGAGAGCAACCACCTGGAGATTGCACGCAGCAAGGACATGGCCGGTATTGAGATTGAGAAGTTCCGCCAGATGGTCTCGGCCATGGGCGCCGATACTCTCCGGGCGATGGCCTCGGCCAGCAGCGATCAGCAGGTGAAGCTGCTGCAGAGCCTGGGTCTGCAGTCGACGCTCATCACGGACGGCCGCACGCCCATCAGCCTGCTCAGCACAGCGCAGGGCCTCGTCGGGCTGCCGCCGCCGCCTCCGCGCAATTGAGTGCTGCCATCTAATGGAAGGATGTCCACCTAGAATTGCCAGGCTTTTCCGTTCCGAACAGCACTTCAATTTTTATTTTTTCTTCAGCTTTAATTTTCTTCTTTCATCTTCCGTATTGTCAAGGAATGCATAATATATATAAGTGCTTATAGGTAAACGTATGCGAGCTTATTAATATTGGTAAGTAGCTGGTCATGCTGCTAGATGTTACGCGTCCACCTTGCACCATCGACCGAAGCCATGCCAAACAAGAGCAGAGCAAGCTTGAGATTCACATGTGGTGGTAAAACTTCGCTTTTGCTACAGTGGTGCCTTGGATGTACACGTTTCTCTTGCTTGGATAAGGCAGAAGCTGTTGTACGCTGTGATCGGTGTGACTAGTGCCTCATTTTGGTCTTGCACTGCACCCTGGAATGTGCAAATAAAGTGAGATGGCGTTCTCCCAAGTCACTTGTAGTTTGTGGATAGAAATCGATGAGGTGGCCGCAACTTCAGCTTCAAATGTGGGGAAAAAATAACGCTTCGTGAATATGTGGTAGTGATGGCGAATAGACGGCGCTTCGCACCCAAGTAATAATTATTGTTGAATCATTGGAAACACTAAGGAAATGATCGAGAACAATTATTGATCTATGTTCTTGCCGGAAGCAAGTAGCTAACCATCGGGATACAGCGCTTAGCTTTGAAGATATCATGTTTGTAAGAGCAGTGTCCAAGTGAGATAAAATTGTGGGGAGTTCATGGAAGCGGGTAGCTAAATGGCCTAAGGAGGCCGAAGTGCCTAACCTAACAAAGCAAAGAAACAAGCTATCCAGGAAAAAGATCTCGTAGTCACCCATGTTCGGCCAGCGAGGATTAATTGTTTGGCTTTAAAGTCGAGCAGCCCGGTGCCGCCATCGCTGGCACCACTTACTGACACGTTCCTGGCTCTTGTGGACGACCAGTGACCTTACCACTGAAAGTCCCCACGTTCCCAGTCCTCTGTTGTTGCTGGCGCCATCTGCTGAGAGGACCCGGATATTTATATATCATAGGTGGCGTCACCATCCTGATATGCGGACGCCCAATGGACTTCGTCTTGCTTTCTATGCTTTAATAGTAATTTAGTCCGAATTATTGTTGAGGTAGCTTTATGACCCGAGTTATGTTGCTAAGCAGAGCTTGTTGCGTGAATATTGGCCTCACTATCCAATCCGTAAATTGCTTGACCTATAAATGATGGAATCTATCCCCAATTTATCACCACCAGAGGTGCCGAAAAATCAGTCCTTTGCGGAGACAGGGTTGGTACGGTAGGGTGGCAGTGGGGAACGGTGGCCGTCAAACTAGTTGTAATGTTGTGGTAGTGAGATTGTTGCCAGTACCAGTGCAAACCAGTTCCCCTGTGCTGTTGGTCTCATTAATATTGCGTAGCTCCCGTGTACACGTATCGAATTCGTCTCGTGCAAACTGGCGGCGTCACCCCTCGACACCCATCACACCCACCCGTCGCCGGCCGACCCTGGGGGCGTCACCACTCGACACCCATCACACCCACCCATCTCGGGTAGACTGGCGGTGTCACCACTCGACACCCATCACACCCACCCGTCTCGGGTAGACTGGCGGTGTCACCACTCGACACCCATCACACCCACCCGTCTCGGGTAGACTGGTGGTGTCACCACTCGACACCCATCACACCCACCCGTCGCCGGCCGACCCTGGGGGCGTCACCACTCGACACCATCACACCCACCCGTCTCGGGCAAACTGGCGGCGTCACCACTCGACACCCATCACACCCACCCGTCTCGGGTAGACTGGCGGTGTCACCACTCGACACCCATCACACCCACCCGTCTCGGGTAGACTGGCGATGTCACCCCTCGACACCCATCACGCCCACCCGTCTCGGGCAAACTGGCGGCGTCACCACTCGACACCCATCACACCCACCCGTCTCGGGTAGACTGCCGGTGTCACCACTCGACACCATCACGCCCACCCATCTCGGGCAAACTGGCGGCGTCACCACTCGACACCCATCACACCCACCCGTCTCGGGTAGACTGGCGGCGTCACCACTCGACATCATCACACCCAACCGTATCGGGTAGACTGCCGGTGTCACCACTCGACACCATCACACCTACCCGTCTCGGGTAGACTGCCGGTGTCACCACTCGACACCATTACACCCACCAGTCTCAGGTAGACTGGCGGTGTCACCACTCGACACCATCACACCCACCCGTCTCAGGTAGACTGGCGGTGTCACCACTCGACACCATCAATCACACCCACGCATCGCCGGCCGACCCTGGCGGCGTCACCCCTCGACACCCATCACACCCACCCGTCTCGGGTAGACTGGCGGTGTCACCACTCGACACCATCACACCCACCCATCTCGGGCCGGCAGGACGGTGATACCGCCCGACACGTGTCACCACCTATACCAGCACGCCCGCCGTGCTTGCTGTAAGCCAACGTGTGAAATTGGTCGGCGGTGACGATGCTGCTGATGTTGCACGACAAGGTGACGACGATGGTGCTGGTGTTGCGCGACCAGGAGATGACAATATGGCCGGTGTTGCACGACCAGGTGATGACGATGTGGCCGGTGCCAGTTGCGCGCATCGCCGGTCGAGCTCCCCCACCTCCCGGTGTACTGCACCAGCTTCAGGATATGGCGGGACCTGGAGTTGGCTACATCACAGATGATCAGGCCGCACTTGTACGGCTCCTCGGGCATGTACGTGGTGAAGCTGTAATGATCTCTGTAGGTTCCCAGCGTCTCGTCAACGATGCCAATATAACTATTAGTTATGTAACTGTTTTCGGTTAAGGTGTCGGCATTTGTATTTCTAGGCGAAAGAGATCACACGAAGAAAAATATCAGGTTCGAATTCCTCACGAAAAATGCTCTGCGAAATCCTCTTTTTGAAAAATGATCACATAAGATCAACAAGGATTGCTGGCCTCTGATAATCCGAAAAGGTGCGGCCTTGAATAGGATTTTAAGGGTCTTTGATATTCCAGAAAAATTACCGATATATGTCACCTACTAATTTGTCACCGATGTTCCTGCAAGCTGCTTGACATCGCATCTATAACTATGTTTCTTCCACAGGGGCAAATGCCCTGCTCCAATGAGCAGCTCAAATTGTCCGTGATAGATATCGGATCGCTATCCGCAATCACGTCGTCTTTTTCCCTTATTAGTGGCGGAGTGCTATTCGCTGGAGGTTGGTTACGTTAAGGAAAGGGCAACGTTAGACCAACTTATGTGGCATCCGGTATCAGGCAATCAAGAAAGGAAAGCAGAGGAACGTCGGCGAACAAGAAAAGTCGCGCATGGGTTGGGCTACGTACATGTCATACAATACGAACAGGAAATGCACGCGTGCATACATTACACGCGAAGGAACACTTGGAGGGTGGCAAGTATCACTGACCCAGACCAGAATCCGCTGGCCACACACTACCTGAAAGTGAAGCAAATGCCCGGCGTCTCGGGCGAACCGTAGGCGATCGGACACAGACTTCCATGTGCTGATGTGTTCGATTCGGTTAAAATGATCTGAGTTAAAAACAGCCTTCGATCTTAGGGAAAACTTGATAAAAACACCCGAAGGAAGAAACGCCAAGCTTCCTGGTAAAACTGAAGGTAAAAAACCAAGCGCGATCTATGGGGAAATCGTCAGTTTCTGCCAAGTTGGATCGGTCTCGGCCTACCTAGTTCGCATTAACCTATATGTGTGTGACATAGCGGCGATAGCGGAGAAAATGAAAGTGGCTGGCTTCAAGCGGCTTGCTCTAGTTTGGTGCTATGTAAAAAGGTGAAAAGTAGCTCAAGGAACTCCGGGTGCTCGTTACCGAGAAGGATGCGCAGTGAAAGTGGAATGCGATGTTGGGCGATGTAAGAGAAAAGGGACGACGCTGTAACTGATATGTAGGGCAGGTGAGGAAAAAAAAAGGTTGAACAAAGTTGTACGTGTCACACTCTCGGCAAAGTACAGCGCGGCGAGATCAGTGTAGGAGGTGATCGTGGATGAATTTGGTGTGTTCGATTAGGAGCCGGGTAAGGAGCACCTCGTGTGTGCGTGTGCTGTTGGGAAGAGGGCCATTTGGAGAGAAAGCGTGTAAGGTGATATAAGTGTGAGGTGTTATGATGCCAGCATGCCTGGAGATATGGTGTGCATACACTATTAGTCTGTGACAAAAGGTCAATGGGGGAGGGGTACTGAGAGGTGGGGCGGGGGTGGGAGGTCGTTCGCTCGACGAGCGAGCCCATCCGCCCACTCGTTGCCCGGCATCCCCATGTGGCCAGGGAACCAGAGCGTGTGAGCTGGAGGCGAGCGTGATGAACGTAGAGTTGACGAATAGCGTGGAGTGTGGGGTGGGAAGTGTTGTGTATGGCTGCGACAGCGTCAATGGATGAACGTGAGTCAGTACAGATGATGATGTTGTTTTGAATATTGTGTCGTAGACAGGTTAGGCTATCCACTAACTCTCCCGAGTAAGTCGAACGGTGTGGTGTTAATTTTGCTTGGCTAGCGTTGGAGTCCGCCGCACCAGACGGCTGCCGTACCATCGGCGGCCCCGGAGCCGTCTGTGCGGAAGTATGTGTGTTGGAGGGTGGGCCGCTTGATGTTCGTAGGAGGTCAATTGAATTTTGATCGGGAGAAGTAGTTTTTTTTTTTTTTTTTGTTTTGCCGAAAGAGATCCTCGAACCTGGGATGCTTCATGTCCCAGAATGAGAGTAGTGGGGCACATAGGTGGGCCGAATGGGGTGGTGTTGGGGAGTGCGAGAGTGGTGGGACAGTTGTGCTGTGCTGTGGTCCGAAAGTAGTACCTAACTAGTTTGAGTGTTTTGCGGTGTTGCGGACCATGGAGGTGGGTCTCAGCCCAGAGACCCACCTGCATAGTCCACAATGTGGGTGATGGGGGTGGTGCAGTGTGCCGTTCTTTCACTATCCACGGAAACCTTAGGGTGGTCGTCAGCGACCTCCCACCAGATACGGCGCGGGTTAAGCCACGGCACGGTAACCAGGCAGCCAGAGGGTGTACCTACGCTCTCTCAATGGTATACCCCTCTCTCCCTAACCTGTTTCTCTTTTCCTAGCCTGTCCCTCTCGCCCAACTTTAATGAGTTCAACAATTGCCCAAGCTAGGATAGGACAGCTGATTTATGTTGGATATTGGGGTTTGATAGAAATAATGTACTTTAAAATGCCCCGGACTGCGTTACAGTTCCGATGTTATTGTGGCTACATTGAATGTTGCAAGTTGACGGAGTCGGTAGCTGAATCGCTGAACATCTACTGGATTCGGCCGATTCTGGTCTGCAAAATAGTGACAACTTACGTGAATCGGCACACCAATGAACCGAAATGCGCTCCAAGTGAGGCTGGTCGAGACGTGCGTGATCTCCTTCTCCGCAGCAGAACAGCCGAGGAGCATCGCCAACCGACCGGTCTGATCGCATCAGGATGCCGGCACCGAACGCACGTGGGATGGGCGACGTCGACTCAGCCTCACCCCGGGGCGGACAGGCCGACAGAGAAAGTGGCGGCCGCCGACGGGCGGCTCGGCCGGCGGACAGATGCGCCGGCCGCGCTGTTTTACCGGGCTTTCTTCGGCGGGTGCCACCGCTCGGCGGGGGCGCCGACGTGCTCCCGGGTCACGCTCAAAGGGTGCGCGCCAGGTCGGCCCGGCAGAGGTGCGGCGGAGACGCACCGTGCGGGTCGAGCCGGCCGCCTGCGGTGTCCGAGTGCGAGTGCCACTCGCCTCGGGAGTGCGCCGCAGTGATGGCCGTGGTGGCGACGCGAGTGTTGACCGTGGTCGCCCTCCTCTGTCTGGTGAGTGGGACCTGTCGGCAGCGCTGAGCGATGTCAACTGTCGGCTTTTATACGCTCAGATTTTTAGTCCGCCAAATTGTGGCTCTGGGTACGATTAGAACAACGATGGCTCATAACGGGCTGATGGTATTTTATAAATTACTCCTGATGATATGATTAATGATGTACTATATTCGATATATGACCCTGCGTATGGTGCACAAAAGCATAAGCAACGCTTAGTGGCTTGTTTGTGTCTCTTAGTCTCCTCTAAATGTCGCCACGCCGGGTAAAAAAGGAATTGAATGTACCTTTTATTATGTGCCGATTTTATACATAACGGTATGCCATTAGTCATTATTTTTCCTACAATGGGAAGAAGGAAAGCAGAAGACGGCTTCAGTAACATCAAGGTCAGCATCCTCATATGTTACCACGGAACAGATGACAGACTTCGTTTAGTAACTGAGTGTATATCATCCTCCACCAACATTGCCGTGGCTACATGACATATCACGAGTACCTAAGAACAGTTGTGTTGATTTCTGAAAAAGCATGTCGGTGGTGGAGGGCAGGGGGCACAATACATGGAGGCAACAGGCGTGACCACATTGATTGCGGGGCACAGTCCATAGGGCTACGTGTTAAAGATTGAATTATTGGGGAGCAAAGCTGACACTGAGGGGGCACTTGCTTCCTCAAAAGTATGCAGAGTAACACCCATGCCTAAGAAAATCAGCTAGACAGACTGACATATGGATATTGGTGACTGAAGTCAAACTTGAAATATGCCTGATTACCTAGCTGGCATGGTCATGTTATCGGCATGTATGTCGTTATGACGGTACAGTAATTTGTGTATTAGACAGAGTGATGTCTTCGAAACGGCAAATCGTTTTCTTTGATGGAAAGCGCTAGACATGCTTGCTTACTTCATACAAACAGGACATATCATGTCGGGTCCAAATGCCGTTCAAAATGTCATTTAGCGGTTCTAAATATATCTGCTCAAAGGATGGCATGGAATAGGACTTCATTCATCTCAACTAAGCTAACAGCAGTTGTCTAAGCCAAATATGTCTGACTAGAATAGCTCTATACGTACGCTTTGTTAGCTTCATACCATCTCACATGTTGATGAGAAGTACACGTACGTCAGTATGGTATATTGTCGCCAGCTCGCTGATGAGTTCCATGGGTCTCCCAATGTCTGCATGTCTGCTCTTTGCTTCATCCTCGCTCCGACACCACGCAGTATTTCACATAAGCTGCTCCCTACCCGCTTTACATCAGTCTTCTAGATGTAAATTCATAGGTTCAGAAACCCGCATTGTCATTGGTCCCATGTTCGTGTTCAGCGTGGCAGGAACTTGTAAACAGACATGGAGCCTTGCTTCATATCGGCATCGTCCATGCGCTTCTGTATTGCACAGCTCTCGGAAGGCAGCGTGTCAGTCACGGAATTGATGTTTCTCAATCTCCACACGCAACATATCCCGCCTCGGCTGGCAAAGCTATTTTTAGCCGCGTTCTACACAAAAGGTACGCGTCGTTTTTTCCTACTATTTCAAACCGGGCAATTATCATAGCTGACAATAGCAATGGCAGCCCGATTATTCCGCTCTCCGACTGCAAAGTGCCTGATAAAAACTTCGATGCATACCTCACTGGTGATGCTTTTTCATCGAGCGAAACAATGATCGTTTTGTTCTCCTAGTGTTTGGCTCCCACCTCGAGCGGCGTTGCGGTGCTGGTGAGATACCATCGCCCGCTACTCGTTTCAGACTGACATTGCCCAACGCAAAGGAGCCTGATACGCAACCAAATATTCCTGAAGTGCATATGGTTCATTCTGAAGCACGTGTAATTCCTCAACTACCATTTCCATGGTATTTTGAGGAAGGATGTGTAATGCAAATCTGGTGGTGTGCTTAGGTACGTTAATCAACTCCATTGCCAGCTTGATTAATACGTGGGAATGTTATGCCCTCTTGGCTAGTCACTATCGATTAGGGCGTGTGATGGATCGGCATATGACCTGGGTTTCCAGGTGTTGTTTCATGTTTAGAAAGTAAGCAATGGAGTTAATTGAATCTAAAGCCTGAACTCCTGGTTTTGTGTTTTATGGCAGTAGCAATGCTAGTATTGACATTAACTTCAATATAACCGGAGGTGTAGCGTTTTTATGAAACATTTCTTTCAGGTATTTTTTTCAAGAATGTCTTCATCAGACGCTCAACGTTTCGGATATGGAGCATGTTTGAAATAAGTCACGGTGTTGCATATTCCTTCCGTATTATGCCATTTTGTATATTTTGTCAATGTCTTACCACCATTAATAACGTTTTATACATCACTAATAATCTGCGCACAATGAGCAATGTTCAGTATTTTAATCATTAATGGTCACTCGGTGGGAGCAGGTTGAAGCCCGCCAATTTCAAGTCATTTTATCCTAATCGGAAACGAATGAATCAATCGTGCTAAAGTTTTTCCTCGATGAGCTGAAGCATGAAGCCACAACCGTGAAATCTCAGGGTTGCGGCTTGTCAGGTCAGAGATAATTGAGCTCATTTTCTCAATTCATATTCTGCTTTTTCCTCCTAAGAAACTAGTTGGCATCGTGCCGGTGTAAGGCGAGCATTGTCAGCCTTAGGAGCGCGATGCTAACGAAGCGCACCGCTGGCCCCGTTAATCGCTAAGTGTGTTCTCCATTAGTGGTGCGTCTTGCTCCGTGTTGTCCACGTCCCTCAGGAAGGAGCAAACGTTTAGTCCGGAGTCCTTCTCAGGCTCAGCGGAGGACTACAGGCCTAATGCACGCTCCATCGGCGGAGGACTACAGGCCTAATGCACGCTCCATCAGCGGAGGACTACAGGCCTAATGCACGCTCCATCAGCGGAGGACTACAGGCCTAATGCAGGCTCCATCAGCGGAGGACTACAGGCCTAATGCACGCTCCATCAGCGGAGGACTACAGGCCTAATGCAGGCTCCATCGGCGGAGGACTACAGGCCTAATGCACGCTCCACCAGCGGTGGACTACATGCCTAATGCATGCTCCATCGGCGGAGGACTACAGGCCTAGTGCAGGCTCCATCAACGGAGACTGTAGGCCTAATGCACGCTCCATCAGTGGAGGACTACAGGCCTAATGCACGCTCCGTCAGCGGAGGACCACAGGCCTAATGCAGGCTCCATCGCCGGAGGACTACAGACCTAATGCACGCTCCATCGGCGGAGGACTACAGGCCTAGTGCAGGCTCCATCAGCGGAGGACTATTGGCCTAATGCAGGCTCCATCAGCGGAGGACTACATGCCTAATGCATGCTCCATCGGCGGAGGACTACAGACCTAATGCAGGCTCCATCGGCGGAGGACTGCAGGCCTAGTGCAGGCTCCATCAGCGGAGGACTATTGGCCTAATGCAGGCTCCATCAGCGGAGGACTACAGGCCTAGTGCAGGCTCCATCAGCGGAGGACTACAGGCCTAATGCAGGCTCCATTAGCGGAGGACTACAGGCCTAATGCATGCTCCATCGGCGGAGGACTACAGGCCTAGTGCACGCTCCACCAGCTGGCATGAGCTGCAGCAGCTGACGCATCCGGTAGCCGACGTGAAATCTGGGCGGTCTCGTTCAGTAAGCCGGTCACAATCGACATTTGCAATTCCAGATTGGCGGCGTCACCCTGCGCGGTAACGCAGAAATGCACTCTTTGCTCATCATGCGCTCACATGTCACTGACCAGGATCGAACGTCTCCGCTGCAAGCTGTGACCTACACTCACCAGCATGCATGCAGTCAGCTCGAACGTGCTGTGCATGCAATTGATGTGGCATGATCATGTCCTATCATATAGGGCACGATCATGTCTTATCATGTAGGACATGATAGGGCAGGATGGACTGAGCATTTACCACGTTGGTGCTGCGATGATATCGATCTTCGGCAGAAGGTTTAAATACATGCCGTAGTTGTTATTCACACCGAAATGCTGAAGACGACATAGGCTTGAAGGTAATATAGCGCTCACGCATTTACAGAGCCAGAAAAGCACGGTCGTCTGTTTATATACCTTGGATCGACTATCACCTCCTAATTGGCCAAATTCCTCCATCCATGCTTTCTGGAGTGACATGAATCTAAAGGATCCACATGGAGTTGAAGGAGTCCTATGCAGTTGAACCCAAAGGGATCAACTTCATATAGGACCCTGTGCAGATGGAATCCAAATTCTCGCAGCATTGAGCAATGCATGCTCTGGGTAGTCCTCTTTCGATCTCATAAAATGTTACTCGTGCAGAAAGTCGCCGTAGGATAGGAGTCCTACGGTGTAAGGCACTGCGCGCAGTGGAGTCGCTGGCCAGTATCCGTCTCTACATGACAAGTAAGCGGGAAGCCATGGCGTCTCATGACTCCATGTGTTAGTCGACGTGAATTATGTTCCATCTTCGGCAACTGGCAGGATGTCCGTGCCACTGTATCTATTCGTCGGCAGATGTGAATGGTGGTGCACCCTCTTGAACTCTCTGGTTTAGGTTTCTATGCATCGTGCAGTCACCGCGGCTGGCTGCTGGCTTGGAGCCTGTGTCGAAGTCTCCAGACATTTGCTTCTTCGCCACGTCCGTTGCTCATGGTAGAACTGATAGATGAAGCCATGGCTGAGTGATGCTAAATGGTACAAAGTCATCATGGCAAAATGTTCTTAGTGGAGTCCCCCAGGGGTCAGTACTAGGGTCATTACTGTTCATTATATTTGTAAATAACATTGAAAGTGGCCTAAGCAGTAAAGTTTTGAAATTTGCAGATGATTTGAAGGTCTTTAGGGCAATAACAGGTCAGGGTGAGCATATCTCGCTGCAAAAAGACTTAGACGAACTTGTGAAGTGGTCCGAAGAATGGCAAATTAAATTTAACTTTGATAAGTGCAAAATCATGCATGTAGGTAAGCAGCATATGAAGGCTCCATACTTGATGGGTGGCCAAGTGATATCAGTGACTCAACAGGAGAAGGATTTAGGTGTTATTCTAAACACAAAACTGGGGGCATCAGAACAGACCAAGGAAGCCAGGAAGAAGGCACTGAGAATGCTCAGTGGGCAATAAATAGGAATGTATCATACAGAAGTGAGGAAGTGATCAGGAAAAGCTTTACTGTGCATACGTCAGGCCACATTTGGAATACTGCATTCCAAGCTTGGTCTCCTAGCTATGAAAAAGATTGTTGGCTCTTATTGAGAGAGTACAAAAGAGGGCTACAAAAATAGTTAATGGCATAAGCAACCTGGCATATGAGGAAAGATTGAAGAAATTGAATATGTTTTCACTTAGATATAGAAGGCTGAGAGTGAGATCTCATCGAGGTCTTTAAATTTGTCAATGGTCTGGAGAGGGGATACCTTGGGGAAATGTTTGAATTTAACAGAAATGATGCAATTAGAGGTCATAAATTCAAAATTAAAATTAACCACAGCAGAACAAGGTTAAGGCAAACTTTCTTCACCAACAGGGTAGTGGAACACTGGAACCAGCTGCCAGAAAACATCGTCAGTAGCAGCACATTGAACATCTTTAAAAACAGCATAGACAATCATTATACGAATAGAGGGCTTGCTTTTCAGTATTATAGGGAGGGCTGATTGGCAGATTTGGTGGGCAACTGGTTCAGTGTACAGAGTGCAACCAAGAAGGGCCCTTGTGGCTCAGAGTTGCACTAATATTTTATGTCTTTATGTCTTTATGTCTTTATGTCTTAAATAAAAGCACACCTTTTCCTTTCGCCTGGTCGATTGTCTTGTTCTTGATGCTAAGCCTAGCTCCTAACCACGATTGTCCATTTTCAGAGTCGCACATCTCTCTGCCTCGAGTGCCGCTGGTTCGGATTGATAGAGGTGGGCAAGGGTGACGTCATCAAGTTCACGTCCGCAAACTACCCGGCCAACTACCCGAGCCTGCACAAGTGCGGCGTGCGCTTCTTCCCCAAGTCCAGCGACGTGTCCGTCCGGCTGATCTGCAACGACGTCAGCATCTACCGCGACACGGGCACGCTGGCCTTCCTCAGGACGTTCCTGCTGTCGTACGACTGGGTGTTCCTGGCGTCCGGCCCCTGGCTCCAGACGTTTCCGTCCGACCACAGCTCGCTGCCGGCCTCGTGGACGACGGCGCCCGGCGACAGCATCAACTTCTTCTTCTCCACCAACATCTTCGGCACGAGCAGCGGCTTCCTCTGCACGGTGGTGGGCACCGACTCCACGGAGGCGGTGCGCACGTGCGGGCAGCGGAACGCGGCGCGCTCCGGCCGTCAGCTGGCGCACAACGCCAGTCAGCTGGCGGCACCCGACCGCCGGCGGCGGCAGGTGTTCCCGGAGGACAACAAGATCTTCGGCGGCGAGGACGCCGGCCCCAACGAGTGGCCGTGGATGGTGTTCCTGGTCATAGTGGCGTCCAACGGCGACACCGGCTTCTGCGGCGGCACTATCATCAGTCGGAACTACGTGCTTACCGCCGCGCACTGCCTCACAGACCTGGTGCGTACTCGATCGCCTTACGGATGGTCACATTATCACAACGTATTCTAGTTCTCGTAACTTCCTCCGGATCCGATGATCTGATCCTGTCAGCCACGAGTTCAACATCACCACTTGCTTGGGAGGTGATGTTGATCGCCAGTTGTCGCAGGGGTCCTGCAACAGACCAAGCCAACACCTGCTGCAGTTGTCAACTTGCACTAAGAGGCACGGCATTTAAGGAAATCAGACGCCCTCAGGAAATCTTAAGTAACATTTGGTTGTTGTGTCTTTGCCAGAGGAGGGACGGAGGTGTGAACGGCACCCCCTTGCCACCAAAAGTATTAATTATAGCGGTCCAGTCTACCCACGGCTAAGTTAAAGCCACGGTTGAGTGGTTAAATGCGTGTTTTCGCCTACTCGTCATCTAGACAAAGGTTGTTCTTCAGCCGTGTAACAAAAATAGTTAACCTATGCGCATGCTATCACATTGTAGTCATACATGATAGGTACCGGCTTTATCCTTGTCCACTTAGCGATGAGTTGCATAAGCTACCATTCAGGATGTGCACATTCTTGTACATTGTCCTGCAAGGTCTGGAGCAATACACCAATTTCTTAACACCCGACAAATCACACCTCTGCATTGCTATCGATCGATCATTTGGTTATTTTAAATGGCCATACGTTGTTTATTTGTGCTTGCTATTCACTTTTTAAACTTTCATTTGGTTATTTACCTGATCTCTACAATCATCTGATTTTTTTAACGAGTCACACTCAGGAAATTCAGGAGCGGATCCAGGAATTATCATCAGGGGGCATGATTTCTCGGAAAGTCGCTCTCGGAGTATGCCGGCGCAGGAGGCACATGCTCCCTCCCTCTGCATCCGCCCCTGGGGATCCTGATGTAGCGGCTGCGTCTGTGATTAGCATAGGGCTGTCGTCACATTACCTACTTTTCTCGTCCAGCCGTGCGGCTCGCCGGGCAGGTGTTTTTATCGCTTTGCTTCGGCCATTGTGTTGCGCGGCTGCGACGCACTACAAACCGTGCTGCCTGCGGTGCTGTCCCCGGCGCCTGTGACCCACCTCAGATGACAGCCACCCTGCGGTGCTGTCCCCGGCGCCTGTGACCCACCTCAGATGACAGCCACCCTGCGGTACTGACCCCGGCGCCTGTGACCCGCCTCAGATGACGGGCACCACAGCCACCCTGCGGCACTGACCCCGGCGCCTGTGACCCACCTCAGATGACAGCCACCACAGCCACCCTGTGGTACTGACCCCGGCGCCTGTGACCCACCTCAGATGACAGCCACCACAGCCGCCCTGTGGTACTGACCCCGGCGCCTGTGACCCACCTCAGATGACGGGCACCACAGCCACCCTGTGGTACTGACCCCAGCGCCTGTGACCCACCACAGATGACGGGCACCACAGCCACCCTGTGGTACTGACCCCAGCGCCTGTGACCCACCTCAGATGACGGGCACCACAGCCACCCTGTGGTACTGACCTCGGCGCCTGTGACCCACCTCAGATGACAGCCACCACAGCCACCCTGTGGTACTGACCCCGGCGCCTGTGACCCACCTCAGATGACGGGCACCACAGCCACCCTGTGGTACTGACCCCCGGCGCCTGTGACCCACCTCAGATGACAGGCACCACAGCCACCCTGTGGTACTGACCCGGCGCCTGTACCCACCTCAGATGACAGCCACCACAGCCCCACTGAGCCACCCACCTCAGATGACGGGCACCACAGCCACCCTGCGGTACGGGGTCTCGGATATCTCCGGTCCTGGCGTGCTGACTACGGTGGCCCAGAGCGTCATACTTCACCCGGACTTCAGCACGGACGCGGCTGGCGCGCTGCTCAACGACGTGGCCCTGCTGCGACTCGCCTCTCCGCTGGCGTTCTCCACCAACGTGCGGCCCATCTGCCTGCCGTCGTTCTCCGACCGCAGGCACGCCTACCAGGGCACCGCCGAGATCACAGGTGAGGCGCGAGACTGTGCTGGAGATGATGACGGTGCGGTGTAGGTCACTGGTGAGGCATGAATGTGTGGCGAAGGTACGCCTACCAGGGCACCGCCGAGATCACAGGTGAGGCGCGAGACTGTGCTGGAGATGATGACGGTGCGGTGCAGATCACTGGTGATTCACGGTGGTGTGGCGAAGATCATAGGCGAGGAACAGAGCTATGCTCAGTGTTGTTTATTCGAATAAACATCCAAGGGCAACGCCTAGTTACGGACGGCCCTGCAACACACATATGTCTTTTATGATGAAGATCACAAGTGAGAAATGAGTGTGTAGCGGTGATCACGGGCATGAGGGTCTGGCAAAAATCATGGACACAAGGAAATGACAAAGGTCATAGGCGAAACATAAGGAAATGACAAAGATCATAGACAAGGCATGAAGATCGGAAGTGGATCACACGTGAGACCGAATAATATGAGGAAACTTCAATGGCGGATATGACTGCGAAGCAGGACTTCGCTGCGATTCCAAATGCAACTGCACGAACTATGACTGAATTTATTTCAGCAAGTTCGCTGTTCAGAGTGGATTGATAAATCACTCACTGATTACTTGCTGCCATCGTGTGTTGGTGACATCAAATAATGATCTGCATTGGCCGACATGACATGCATGTGTCGCGTACGCCTGATCAGTGATGTATCGTCTGATCAGTGATGTATCACCTGATCAGTGATGTATCGTCTGATCAGGTGATGTATCGCCTGATCAGTGATGTATCGCCTGATCAGTGATGTATCGTCTGATCAGTGATGTATCGCCTGATCAGTGATATGTCGCCTGATCAGTGATGTATCGTCTGATCAGTGATGTATCATCTGATCAGTGATGTATCACCTGATCAGTGATGTATCGTCTGATCAGTGATGTATCGCCTGATCAGTGATGTATCGCCTGATCAGTGATGTATCGCCTGATCAATGATGTATCGCCTGATCAGTGATGTATCGCCTGATCAATGATGTATCGCCTGACTGGTGATGTATCGCCTGATCAATGATGTATCGCCTGATCGGTGATGTATCGCCTGATCAGTGATCAGGTGTCGCGTGCGCCTGATCAATGATGTATCGCTTGATCAGTGGTGATGTATCGCCTGATCAATGCTGCATCACCTGACAATAATGCATCGCCCGATCAGTGATCAGGTGTCATGTACGCCTGAGCAGTGGGGCAATAAGCGACGGCGACATGCAGAAATTGTCCCCATCGATGGAAAAGCAAAGCAAAAGCTGTGGCAAAGCGTGCAAACTGGTAGCGCTGTAGCGTAGGCATTATATTCTATGTAATGTGTACATAGGTGAGGGCTGGAGTGGTCGTTTTAGCAATATATGCATTTCCCAAGCATCACCTATTGTCAGGTTACGAAATTGGGAGCTGAAGATTTTGGAAAGATGTTTCTGTATCACATCAGTTTTTGTTGGAACAAAACTTGCATACTTTAACCGTGATGCACTGAGGCTATTGAAGCCTGAGTGGGATCTGACCTTGCGGCGTTACCTGGCCTCACCTTATGAATTTCGAACATCAATTAGATGCACACATTCTGCTCGAGTGGTTCTATTCAATGGACCCGAGACATATTTTCGCATGATTTATCAAGGCACATGTTATGCCACTGTGCTCAACTTCCATGACCTTGAAGTATGTCAACATGGTAGAAAATAGCCAGACAAGCTGTGTTATTAGCTCCAGGGTATATTGGCTTCCCAGTCACATATTCCCTTGTGGCTTTGACATCCATAGATGGGAAGCTGTTTTTTAAGCCCGACCAATCCTACTCTACATTGGTACTTTTTACTACATTCATGTTGAATACATTCAACTATGTTGTCCTTGAGAAACAATGTTAATAGAAAGCAAACGATATCTGTTTTTAAGCATTCTCATGAATTTAAGCTGGCGTCCTTATACTGACGGAATGTGATTTCTGATAGCCACATCATTGCTCAAAATACAAATGTAAGGTTTGTTGTGGGCTCTCCATGATCAGAGTTTTATAACGGCATTTTATCCTAGCGTACGTAGATCGAAAGGCAGTGAGAGGGGCTTTCAAGAACCCCCTACTTAGCCCCAGGGAAGTGGATTTTTCGTCTAACCCGGCGAGAATTCATATACAGTCATGTAGAAAAGCATCCCTGAATGTTTCAGGGTCTATATCTAACCAATGGGAAAACATTGAAATGCATACAAAATGTATTCCCTCGAAATGCATGCAATGGTCCACCAATACATCCGTCGTGCAGCCTCCTGCAGTCATTCAACACATGATCAATTATTCAATCTGGATTATGGAAATTGAAACAGCTTTTTATACTCGAGCTAGGACAGTTTCAGTGTCAGCTGCTCTGCGAGATAGCACGCATGCCGACCCGTAAGCGGGTCAATAGAAAGTCTCCGTCTACCCCTGCAGGTGGTGGGTGACCTCTTGACACCTATTCCAGACAGCGTTTATTACGAAGACAGTTACGGGAGAATTACGCGTGTGTCGTTTTGCCAGGTCGTACATCATGCATAGCCCCACCACATCGTCCCAGATGTGGGGACGGATACTGACGAAGTTGCAGTCCGTGCTTCTGGCGTTTTGTTCCCCTGACCCCGGCCCAGTACAAAATAAGCATGCGCTGGGCAGTGTGGGAACACCGGGAGAGAACACGTGGTCATGATTCACGTCACTTGGCAGCATTTCCGGCCTCACGGGGGCAGCACAGTTTGCAATAACCTCTATGCAAACTCAGCGTCACGCCTCGCAGTTTCTCTTCTTGAAGTCTATCACACCATGGACATCTGATGACTGCGGCCTGCGTGTGCCTGCATCTCAAGTAATCCTGATGTATGCTATGCAACCAAACTAAAAACTTCCCATGAGTCACCGGAAGTTCTTAAGATGCCATTTCTGGCGCCTGACCGCGAGAACAATACTACTCTCTCGCATTGAATACTAAGCTTCTTGGTGCGGACGTTTTTCTTCGGAAGAGTGAAGGACGGAAGACGAGAGAGATCGGGTCTGCTGGTGGAAAAAAATGCCGATGGAAAAAGAGAGGGAGGAATGGAGGGAAAGAGAGAGAGGGACAGTAGATGGACACACAGATACAGAGAGAAATCGAGAGACAGAGAGATAGAGGGAGCACCCATGTTCCAGGGTTGGAACATGGGAATTCCAAGAACCAGAACATGTACTCATATTCCAGGAGGGAGTTACACCATGTGTCTGTGGATTTCGCACTGCTAATGCGTAGGATTCATATATGTATATATGGATAGTGGACGACAGGATTATGTTCCGAGATGGCTAAAGGTCCGATGGTCATACCATGGATGCACTTTTATGGGAAGTAATACATGTAATTGTTGTAGAATGGTGTGGAAACCCTTAATCGTATGCTTTCAGGGATGTTCGTCTTACAGAAAATTCAGCCACATTGTTGAGCTGGAAATGAGGTTGAAATTTTAAAGTTACTAATGGACTACTGATGGAATGGAATAATGTGCATGCCTGGCATTATCGGCAGAGGCGTTTTGTTCCCACTCCCATTGAGCGGTTGGCTGCCGTGCTTTCCTACACATTGCCTACACTCGCTGATGTTCGGCTTCCACTGGACTGAAGACTACAGGCTGTACACGGCACATTTTTTACCAGCACTCGGCGTCCGCTCGCCCATGCATTCCATAAGTCAAATCCGCGACGGCTCGCGCTCTATAGGCCTGACCTGCTGGCACTGCTCGAGGGTGGGATTGCCGACGACCTGCCGGGCAACGGTGTACCCTGCTGGTCTGACCTGCTGACGAGCCGACCCCCGCAGGCGTCAGCCTGACCTGCCGCGTCGTGCCGCAGGCTGGGGAAGTCTGGGCAACCTGCAGCCGATCACGCCCGTTCTGCAGGAGGCCACCGCCCAGATGCTGACGTTCTCCGAGTGCAAGAGCCGCACCTTCGACTCGGTCACGCACGAGCAGCTCTGCTCGGACCCCGTCACCGGCATGAGCGTCTGCCCGGTGAGTCGACGCGTGTGGCGGGCGCGGGCAGTTGGGCAGTGCGCAGGAGTGCACGCGGACACTGCACGCGGAGACTGCACGCGGAGACTGCACGCGGAGACTGCACGCGGAGACCCCACGCGCCGCAGCACGTCGCACCGCAGAACGGCACGCTCTGCAATAAATACCACAAAATAGCCATTGCAAACAATTGGAGAATTGCGGTGAGATGACTACTGGAACGGCACGTGGGGATGAATACAAATAAGTTTCTTAGTGGTCAATTATGAACGTCTTTTATCAGCATGCAGCTTGAATCGATAAAAACTGTTAGGCCTGCAATAAACGTATGTATTTGGACAGACAAGCGTAGATATGGGACGCTTCTTAGGTCATATACATATAGATCTATATATGTTTATATGCTGCCATTATAACTGGCAGTACGCATTGCGTTTGCATTGCGTGTGTTGTCTATTGATGCTAATCTGTGAACGATTAGTAGCACATCTGCCAACGATCAGTAGCACACCCAGCACATGGGAGGCTAATGAGACTATAGCCCCTCCAAACGTGTCTGAAGGGTCCCACCTTGCGTGCCAAAGGCGCGCCGAAATTGATCTTCTTCACGGACCGGAGACCCGCAACAGTTCGTGCCCTGGGACGCAGAGCGCGGTACCCAAACGCGCTCATTTTTTATAGGAAGATTTATGTCTAGAGGACGACATGCGCAACCAAATCTTCCAAATTTATATTGTTTTAACGTTCAATTTCGGTTGGCGGTTAGTGAATATCCGGCTACAGTTATACAGTACAGCACACCATATGCAGTTACTTAACCAGTATTGGGACTACGTAATTTTTTACGCATTTTTTTTTTCTAGTTGTGGTGGGGGTGAGTTCGTTTGTTGATAGTCTGTGGTTATTTTAGGCCGCAACGTCAAAACTAGTGTGCATTCTTATCTTAAGGCACTTCCAAATAGCTATTGCAGCACAACTGAGCAATTTTTGTTCGTGAGGCCATTATGATTTGATTTGACAACTGACCTGATCCAAGCTGGGGCTATGCATCCGAAAGTGTCGTATGATGCGTTATCCGAATTGGAAGGCAAAAAGAAGCGCATATGACTAGGGGCATTTATGATAGAAAAGCTTGCTGTGTGCTACAGTGAAATTGGCAAGCTTTAGGCTTTTGCGGAAAGCAAATATTGACGTGACTTAGGTCAGCCAAAGCATCAACATCGGATAACTACCGCGAATGTAATCATAATCAGCCCGGTCGACTTTGCCGGGGCTCGCTACCGTGCTCGTCTTAAAAACGCTGGAGTTTCGTATCATTCATCCCTGCAATGCTGAAAGCGCCACTAAAATATGCAGATGGCAGTACATTTTGACACCACTTAACTATTATCCTAGCAACTTTGTCAAGACACGTGGTATGGGAGTGTGGGATCAAACGCTTTGGATCATCGACTGACGTGCAGAAGCTGAAGCATGCATACCGTGGCGCTCAGATGACTACTTACGTTCTTCTGACACCCCACAAGTACGGACGAAGAGTATTTCATGTGGAGATGCTTTGTGCACATCAAAACAATACTATATTGTAAAGTGTATATTGTATATTGTATATATTGTGAACGTATGCATGTTGGTGGCACGGTGGTTTATGCTTACATGCTTGCATGCTATGCTTCGATGTAGTTAATAATATTCGCTATACGATTTCATGTCACAAAATGTTTGTTGACCGACCGCTGAAAAAAACAAACAGTATAATTCCCCCATATATTTGCTAGTCAGGAACTTCATTATTGTTTCATCATGTATACAGCCTCCGCCATAGTCAGAGGAGATTTCCTCCATGGGAATTTCCTCAATAATTTGCATAGTAGATATAAACAGCATCACAAAATGCATGCAGTACTGCTTTTGTATCATGACATCAAACACAGACTAATAGTGCATGTGCTTAGTTGGAAAATAAGGATGTCTTGGGCTGTATTATCCCCTTTCCTCACGACTCAAATTGAAGCACTTGTGTATATTTGTTCGTTAAGCATAGCATAATGAGCAGGGCTCTTATGCTATGTCGAAATGTGCATGGAATTCCAATGAGCTGCATGCTTTGTCGTCTAAATACTTATCTTAGAGTACATCGTCATCTAATTCAACCATCCCTGGCCCCTCGTAAGCATGCACCGTCAAAACTCGGATAGTTACAGTAACAAGTCCTAGGGTCCCAGGTAGATATGGGGCATAGCGGGGAAGGAGGTTGGTCTGGTGTGGGAAGCCTTGCTATGAACCCTGTGCCAAGCCAAGAAAGCATCGACCTGGAAAAGTTGCTCTGGCTTTACAGTCTGCATGGATGGTGAACTGAGCTCATGCAACGAGCCTCGTACTCCGAGCCAAAAATGACGATGCGACGTTTCCGGCAGGGCGACTCTGGTTCACCGCTGAAGAGGGCCGACTACGATGGTCGGTACACACAGGTGAGCCACGTCTCCTCCGTGCTGTAGCTCACGTACGTCACGGCACTGTGTTGGCGTGTGAGGGTAAAATGTCCGCTCCACGTCTGATGCTGCCACCCATGCAGGACGACGTGATGAAGTGTCTGTGTAGCTGCAGGTTAGAAAGATTGTTTGTGACCAGAGACGCAGCGAAGGAGGCTCCCCTGTCCCCTTCCTTTGGTAGCCAAAAATACACAAGATCAGACGATAAATATTGAGATTTGTATAGCGCAAAACCAGATAAAATTCCGCTCGCGAAACGCACCGAAAGTGTTGCCGTGTTCGTAACATTATTTGGTCGCTTCCCCTTAAGAAAATACTGGTTGCGCCACTGTTTGTGACATAAGTCAGGAAGCAAACGCAATATAGAATGATGAGATAATACCATCTATGCATCAGTGACGTCATAAACGAGCCCAAAAATGAAGAGCATTTTGCTTCGATCCCACAGTGATTCCGTTTTGCTCCTGATTGTATGACCGTAGTGCATCACGGAAAGAAAGGGTTCCGCCTCAGATGCACGGGCACTGAAGGAGACGCCAGTGTCTTCGTCGCACATCCAATTGACGTATTCACTCGTGGGCTGTGCACGGACAGGGTGGTGATAGCGCCTTTCGTGTCGGTGTGCCGCAGATCGGCATCGTCAGCTACGGTGGCGCCTCCTGTGAGGCGGACGGTCCGTTCGCCGTCTACACCAGAGTCGACCAGTTCCTCGAGTGGATCCGGGACAACTCTGACGTCACCATCTTGCCGTGACACTTCCTCGGCTGCACAGCGGTCGCGAGTCCTCCCCCGGCGCCGATGTCTTATCCACTCGTGACGACTCTGCCCCGTATCGTATTCATATATTCAATCATATTCTGCTCCCATATTATTTATTTTTTATTTTTTTAAAAGAAGAAATTTTGTCCGAACTTCTTGCTGGGGTGGCTTTATGAACCCGAGTTCTACTGTTAAGCAGAGCGTATTGCGTGAACCCTGGCCCCACCACCCAATCAATGAATTCCAGTGCAACGGCAGAATTTTGACCGTGAGTTTAACGTGTAGTCAGTGCACCGACACGGCCGCCCGGTAGCTCATCCCCGGCCTTATCGGGCCAGCTGCCAGCTGAACCCTCCAGCCGGGGGCTAAGCGCGAGCGCGTGAAGCGACTCGGACCCTGTGTCGCCAGGACAGAGAAGACCGGTGCAGGCTAGCGCTCTAACCGACTGAGCTCCCGGGACGGCTATATTCATGCAGGGCGTTGCCATGCGGGACACTCCATGTTCGGGGACAACAGCCCCCGCAACAGGCTCTGTGTAAACTTCACCTATGCTGAACTTAGCATACTGGTGAGAGAAAGGTGTGGTTTAAGATAATATTGGATAATATTGTGGCCAGTGTAATTTAAGATTTCGTCTCTTAAAAGACGCCTCTTTATCTGGCGTCTTGATTCCTTCCCATGCTGTGTAGTGCGATGCAAGACTATTATTATATTTATGCGTTTTTTGCAAGTACACGTACTCAGCTAGTGGCTATTCAGGTACAGGAGGGAATTTAATTTGACCGAACAGCAAGGATTTTCGGGGCTGGCGAAATTGCTGTCTAGAGCACTGTATAGCCAGTCGACGTCGGCTCAGTAGTCCGCGACTGATTAATGCAATGTATGACAATCGCTCCGCGACCTGCATTACCAATCAGGCGACACCCACACATCGAGCTTGCAGCGAAGTAGGAGCTTCGTGCAGAAGCTGGCAGTGAGGCGAGGCTTCATCCATGTCCGTGATGTGACCCCACTCAGTGATATCCTCCATGTTTGGCAACGAACTTAGCTCTGGTTTGAGATGTCGCCAAGATGTCACTGGTGATAGTCAGAACTGTTGTTACCTCGTTACGTTGCTAATTTGTTGCATTGTTATGTTGTTATGTTGTTAGTTGCTACGTTGTTTCGTTGCTATGTTGTTATGTTGTTATGTTGTTGCGTTGCTATGTTGTTGCGTTGTTACGATCGGCTAACCGCATGTACTTTTTCTCTTTGTTCTTATGGCGGCCGAAAGGTCATGCCATGAATGCCAAATGCCATACGCGTGCGCTCGACTGATTAGAACAGGGAGAAAGTTCGATTGTAGCGTGTTTAGCGCCGTCGGCGCGGTATCCCGTGCTCATCCGATGAGTGACGTGCGTCGTCTGCATAGGTTGGACGTGTCAGTCAGACTGGAGAAACTCCGCTACCTGTCTGACAGTCCCGGGTGTGTGCGTTGCTTGCCGCTGTTGGTGCGCTTCAGTACCGCGTGCCATGTATGGGCGTAGCCGCGATGTCGCTCAGTGTCAGTCGCCTGGCGTGGTCATTGGTCGGCGAGTAAATGTAGAGTATCTTTGCGCTGCCAGGGAGCATCAGGCTCCCTGGCAACGCTTATTTGTTTGGCGTGCTGAGCTCGTGGAGGCGTGCTTCTGCGTGTTGGCTTATGGTTGACAGCCAGCGTCAAGTTGAAACCCGAAGGCTGAAGGAAACCAAGTGACAGGCAAAGGAACGGAAGACCAGTTTGGTTTGCTTTCCATCAACATATATGTTTTCGCATGTCGTTGTTGAGTTAGTAAGAACATTTGCACTTAGGCTAAATGATAATGGACCGGAAAATAAAATATAGGTATCGACTTTACCATGCCTGAATTTCGGCTACTACTCCCATCAGAGTAATATATAACAAGCACGAGCATATATTTTTAAGATTGGAGAAATGGAGCGTAGATTCACGCGGAGTCCATCCGAAATTTGATCTTGAATGTGATTTATAACTACCATTAAGCTTACGCGCAAATGTTTTCGCATATTATGCTGGCTGTTAACCAGAAATGGTTAACCTCTTGAGCGTTGCATCTGATAATATGGGATGCAATGCAGGAACGGTACCTGTAAAAGGGGCGACCTTCTAGGAACCAAGCTAAAGTCAGTGAAACATATAGGGGTAGCAAATAGCATTATCGATGTTCATGATCAAAAGTTAAACGATGTTTCGGGCGTGATAATTAATTACCATCATACAACGTTATGCTTGAAGGTAAGTATATAAATATCCTTCATCTTTCCAGGTGCCACCCTCATATACTCACGAGAAACCGAACATTACAATTATTTTCGTATTGACTTGCTGTCGTATGTCGCTATGCTGTATTCAATGGTATTGCAATGTATCCATAATCCCTATTTCGTTGTCCCGTTGGGCGTTTGTTCGACTTTATACGAGCCATGTTGATATTACGTGCGTTGTGCCAGACATGCCGTTGTTGATTTTATTGTTAATACATGCACTTTGTTGATTGTAACGGGTGCTTGATGTGATACAAATTGTATGAACTACGCTGCATAAGAGGGGTTTGTTAGCCATATTGAATACTATCCTCCAAAGGAGCATAGCCTATGACCTTCTAACCATGTTAAGTGGGGAATTCCCATCGCACTTACCTGCATTTCCCCTAGTAACCAGATACGTCCGCCCCACCCGTTCACCACTTACAAATGTTTTAAACGGCAGGATTTTCAGGGATGGATTTTAACATTGTGAATTTTGATTCCCCATATGGGATTGTTCATTTACAAAACAGTCAATCTAATTTCTCCTTTACCTCTGAAGATCGTCGGAGTAAGAAGAGGAAACGATGTCACCAACTTCCACATTATTGCATTAAATTTGACTGGAAAAACAAATCTATCGTATTCATATTGTTGCATACCATATAATTGTATATTCCCCGCCAGCCTGTAAGCACCTGAAACCAGAGCAGAGGTTTTGCAGAGCCGCGCGCATTATCAGTTTTGATTTCGCTCGGCAGACGCGGTTTCACATCAATGCTGCTAATGGGGTTACCGCTTATAACATCAGGCCTGTTCCAGCACTGCAATTACAGGACATTTCTGCTGCAGATTCTACTGGATTCCCGATATTACATGTGCGCCACGTTATTGCTACAGGACATTGCGAGCACAGGGATCATTGCTCGTAGCATTATTCCTACGAATTTTTATGTTATGCTGTGTCCCACCCACAGACATCCACCCATGGTCGGAGCTATCGTGGGAGTTCCCTGAGTCCATGCAGCCTTGGGTATATCTTTGTATAATCTGTGGGAGGACTTTATACAAAGGAAAATACCCGCGTACAATTTCCGCCAATATTTTGAAATTTGTCGATAACTCTGAGCTGCTGCAAAGCAGTTGGTGCTTTTCCTGAACGCTAATAGATGAGGTCGGTACCACCAGCAGTTCCCCAACATAAACTACCAGGTATTACACTGATGTGGACTATTTATGCCTTCCGACAGGTAGGTGACCTCTGTTTTTCCCTTGGGATACCTACGTTTTTTTCGAACGGTCTAATTTGGTTTCTACGAGTGCAAATGTTTCCTATAAAAGTGTCTTACGAGTAAGAGCGAACTACGTGCGAGTCTACGTAGGGGGTCCGGGACACGTCGGGCTGGGCGGTGTCGGAGCGGATTTGCCAGTCGGAGGCACAGCCGGGTGGTGGGTCGCTGTGCGGGCGCCGTACACAGCCGGGTGGTGGGTCGCTGTGCGGGCGCCGTACACAGCCGGGTGGTGGGTCGCTGTGCGGGCGCCGTACACAGCCGGGTGGTGGGTCGCTGTGCGGGCGCCGTACACAGCCGGGTGGTGGGTCGGCGGGCGCCGACACAGCCGGGTGGTGGGTCGCTGTGCGGGCGCCGTACACAGCCAGGTGGTGGGTCGCTGTGCGGGCGCCGTACACAGCCGGGTGGTGGGTCGCTGTGCGGGCGCCGTACACAGCCGCCGGGTGGTGGGTCGCTGTGCGGGCGCCGTACACAGCCGGGTGGTGGGTCGCTGTGCGGGCGCCGTACACAGCCGGGCGGTGGTGGGTCGCTGTGCGGGCGCCGTACACAGCCGGGTGGTGGGTCGCTGTGCGGGCGCCGTACACAGCCGGGTGGTGGGTCGCTGTGCGGGCGCCGTACACAGCCGGGTGGTGGGTCGCTGTGCGGGCGCCGTACACAGCCGGGTGGTGGGTCGCTGTGCGGGCGCCGTACACAGCCGGGTGGTGGGTCGCTGTGCGGGCGCCGTACACAGCCGGGTGGTGGGTCGCTGTGCGGGCGCCGTACACAGCCAGGTGGTGGGTCGCTGTGCGGGCGCCGTACACAGCCGGGTGGTGGGTCGCTGTGCGGGCGCCGTACACAGCCGGGTGGTGGGTCGCTGTCCGGGCGACTGCGGCTGGCCGCCGCCGGGCCGGCTGGATGACAGCAGTTTCCCCTCTCTCACACCACTTCACCCCCTCCGACGTCCTTCCAACCCTGCTGCGGCCCGTCGCCACCACTACACGAATGTATATTAGCGAGGTCATGCTCCTATCCACATCATATACGCCCGTGAGTGCGCTCGGCTGGTCATGTAGCGAGGAGGGGATGTGGGCTTGGGTGTGATGTGATACTGATGGATGCCTATGATAGAGGTACACGACATGGGTACTTCCACCACCACCGCACTCGTCTATTTACGGGACCCACCCATGTATCACCAGATAACACAACACATCCACCATCCACTCACCCCCCCCCCCCGCACACACACAAAATCGACGTTTTCGGGGAAGCCAGATGCAAGCGGGGCCCGGGTAATATCCAGTAAAATGTTGGCGGTGATGTTTCTAACAGCTGAATACCTGTGTTGAATTCGAACCAATTCCACTGGTCCTTAACACATTTATGCAACAGTCACTCGCTTCTTTCATTCCGCACGATCATTCGGTCCCTGATGATAGGAAAATGACTTCGCCAACGACTTTCCCCTCCAGTGTTACGCAAGCATTTAGCGAGTCGTATTCCCTTTTACTGGGGACTTGGCTAGTCCTGAATGCATATTAATTGCCTGCTCCGAGGCCTATTTGTAAACGGCTGACGTGACTCTCCTGGTTGCATAATTTGTATCTATTGTCGTTACTACCCTTAAGGCTTGGCAACACTGGGCGGTGAAACATACCCTCGGCTTCTGTGCCGTCTTACGACTGAACTCAGGTATCAATAGCCAACTTGCTTAATCTTCCCCAATCGACACCATGCCTGGCCTTACACGTTGAAGACGTGCGACCAGGCCCACGCATCCAACGGGTGGACACGGATCCCTACCACCTTGGGCACGTCCCATGGTCGCGTTATACCCTAGCCGGTGCCCTTTTAGCCCCGGGTGCCACACCCGTCTGTGCGTCTCCGATTATCCGACTCTCAGACTCAACAGGTTCTCAGAACGGCTGCATTTTATCACTATATGGCAGACTAACTGTATTTCGTCCTCAGTCAGATCAGAAACGTCCTCCATAGATATCTTCGCACCGCCCAACTCTTCAGGACCCGCATTCATACACCCCACTCCCTGTTTTGTTTTCAACAATGGCATTTCTCTGCTGACCGGCATTCCATCGGAAGTATTGCGGAGCCACTATTATATAAGCTTCTACGTTCTGCTGTCCGTTCTCCGTCAATATTACCTTCTCCGTTTGGGCCCAAATGTCACCCGGTCGGCATCAATGTAGCATATTAAAAAATTATTACCAAAAACAGCACGACGGAATTAATGCCTACCTACCTCAACTTCACATAGGCATGATCAACAGCTCCCATTAAATTGAGCTTCATATAGTCCATAAATTAAAAAAAAATGTGTTGACAAATTCTGAAAATATTAAGATGCGTCTGTGCGTTGGCTGAAGCTCATTAGCGACATCTTGCGAGGATATGAAGAAAAAGAACTGTAGAGCACTACAAAATACGATCGATCCGATACTCGCGACGGAAACATCTCAAATATTGTATCTCAGCGTTATGAGGCATTTACCAGTAAAATACTTACAGATGGAACCGAAAGATGGATTCCATATTCGCCTACGGGGCAGAAATACAGTCGGTACACCCTCGTGTACAAAACAATTTCACCATTTTTCCTCTTCTAGCTCTCCGACAGGCAAAGTCAGATGGGACCTTCAAGGCACAAAGCATCGGGAAGACTCGGGTCCTCTACTGCGACGTCATTGAAGTTGCGTGAAAAGTAAAAAAGTTTGTCTAGCTACTATATACAGGTCAATGATTTCACCATGTACCTCCAGTTTCCCCACACTGCAGCTTTGACATGTAAATTTATAAAAGCTAGATACACTTTTAGCCCTTCTTGTCAGACAGTCGACCGGTCAATTTCATGTTAGCGGTCTTTTCAGCGTCGACTGGATAGCGGAAGAACGTTGGTTGGATAGCAGTGAACCGTCGGCCGGATGGCGATGTGGACCTGGATCTCGGCAGAAACTCGGCTGCATCTCGGCTTAGTGTCAACCTGATGACGGTATGAGCCGATCTGCTCTTGAGCCGACAGCGGGTCGCTAGTCGCAAGCTGGATAGCGGCCCAACATCGACTCCACGTCGGCTGCATGTCGGCTGGGTGTCGCCTGCATGTTGACTGGGTGTCGGCTGCATGTCGGCTGGGTGTCGGCTGCATGTGTCGGCTGCATGTCGGCTGGGTGTCGCCTGCATGTTGACTGGGTGTCGGCTGCATGTCGGCTGGGTGTCGGCTGCACAATGACTGTGGGGTCGGCTGCATGTTGACTGGGTGTCGGCTGCATGATGACTGGGTGTCGGCTGCATGTCGGCTGAGAAGACATTTCACTCCCATCCGACGACAGGTCACTGGCGTTCCGGCAGCGGCCCAACGTAGGGCCCGGCATCGGTCAGACGTCGGACTGCTGTCGGCATGTTTGTTGGGTGGGAGGTCAAAGTGTACCCCCTCGAAGTTATATACTTTCGCCGAGATCGTTCCCAACTTGGAACCAGTTTGTCCCCCTCCCTTCCCATAGCGGTGTGTAAGCGCCCTTTGAAGCCATGTCACTTGCTGACTTTCTATTCCTAAATACGCCTCTGCCGCTGCAGACACGACCAGATATCATTACTCTTTTATCGATATGAATTTGTCGCTGTCGATCCGATAACGGCCCGACGTCGGCTGGCCGCTACTGATATTCATAACTCAGCCCGACACATGCCGATATTCCAAGTCAGTTTGACTATGTCGGTTCAAGAACGGCCCAATGTCGACATGTTGCTCATGCGATGCCGAGCTCGCCCCGACACATCACGACAGCGGGTCGATATCAGCATCCTTACTGGGTGGAGCCATTCAGAAAACATACAAAGTGAAGCCTTTGGCTAAGGTGGAAAACGAGAGTAATTTTTATTTTGAGGGAAATATGAAATTAGATCTTGTGGAGCCTGATTTCCCGTCTCATTAAATGCATATTCGCAAGTGCCCCTTCAATATTGGCTTTTCCCTCCGAAAATGTCAGCTTTCAACATGGAGGCATATGAAGTTGAAGCATAAGAAGCTCCTTTCCTCCAATCCATTTGGGATCGTCCATTGCCTTCATGCTCATGCATTGCTCCCCCCCCCCCACCCTGCTCAAATAATTTTCAGAAATGAACGACCCTGGATTGGAAGCACCCAAGGTTCATTGGGGTTGAATCAGGATCCCAGTAGAAAAGGATTGATGAAGGATTTCCGCAATATGAAAAAAAAAACCTGGTGCTCTTGTCGGACAATCTGCTCAGCGAAGATGCGTGGCCGCTACACTGTGAGCTTCTCGCACACAATTTCCTTGACAGTATACAAAAAAGGTCTCGCTGGGTCACGTGACCCATATTTTCGGGAACGTTGATCATTAATCCCATGACGTGGCGATAATTGTATCCAAAAGTGCACTTCTCATGCTCGGTCTCACCAAGATACCCTGTCATCTTCATCCGTTCCAGGAACATATTTCAAAATCCAGGAGCAAGGATTCTTCTATTTTACCTCCTTGCCTTTACTGCTGGTAGGAATTTATATTACCTGGTTGTGCATTGCTGCCAACTTTGGGTGGATTTGTTTTACTGCCAACCTGACGTCCGTTTGTATTTTGTGTATCGTGTGTGTGTGTCAGGTATGGTTAGTGTACCGTTGTGCTACAAGTTTCAAAACTCTTGCATGCAGGATTAGTATGAGGTAATTATGGAATTTAATGACGCAATCATTCCGAATGAACAATGCTTCGCTACGTCGTAGCCTCAACCAATTGTGTCGGTACTTGTATTGTTCGTTGGTGTTATAATTGTCTTCCCATACTTAATGATACAGCCTTGACCTAGGTAGGTACCTACCTACATACCTGGTTACGGCCTTGACCTATAAGCATAGATGTTTTGAAGCTTGTTTTCATAATAGATATTAGTTTCCATTACATTAGTGCATATTTATATATGCCTGATATACATTGCTGCTGATTAGATTGTAAATGCCATCAACATTGCGATCATGATACGTAATAGTTGATCTCTCAAAATGGCTTTCTTAGGTGGGTATGTACTTCAGTACCTATCTACCTAAGTCCCTAGTTCCACATGTTGGATGATTATTTTGGCTTTTCATATTTCACTCACTCAGTTTTTTGTATGTCTGTCACTGCATATGTTTTCTTCACATTCCACCAAACCATGATCAGGGTTGGAAAGATAATATTATTGTATTATAGCTTTCATACATTGTGCATCCATAAAGCAAACATGGATTATGCTGACTGGTTAGGATTCTTGGTAAACTTGTCTTAAAAGATGTATTTTTGTATTTTTCTCTTGAGTATGTTTCATGCAAGTGACTAAGATGATGGGACCACTTGTATTCTGTGCAAATGCTTACTTTTCAAGTCATGAGTGAAATAATGTTAAATGGGGCTTTGAGTTATGTAACAGCATAAAAAGAAATGTTTTAAAATAGTAAAATACAAATGCAACATAACATAACCTAACTCAACCTAGCCTTTGGAGGCTAAGTTTAGTTAGGAAATGAAGGAAATTAAGTTACCTTTGGACAATATTACTTTAAAAAATTATCTAGAAAAATGTTGAGCAATTTATTTTTGGAAAGTGCTCAAAATTAGAAACTTAACCCAGCTTAACCTAACCTAGCCTAAGTTGCTTGTAAAGAAGAAAATATAATTTTTGATTTAAAAAAAAACAAAATAATACTGTTTTTTTCAGTAGGAACATTTCAATTCCTGGTATTTTTTAGGGGTGTGGATCCTGCATATTTTTTTAATCAGCAAATTGAAAGTTTTCCAGAAGCATGTTAGGCTAGGTTATCATATGCTGGTGTTAGGTTTTTATTTTGAAGTTAAAAAATTGCCCTTTTTCCTATTTGTGGAGATTTGTTCCTTGAAAGGGGGTTATCTACATTAGGATACATTATTTTGTGCCACTTTTTAAGTGTTATTTTATGCTATATTGCCAAACTTTGGTTGGCAGGTCCCTTTTGGTGCTATTTGGCTTACCAACCAAAAAGTAAGCATTTGCAGGGTAACTGAGTGGTCACAGCATTGTAGTGATGTTTGTATATGTTGTGGTTGATACAAATCCAGAGATTTATAGAACACATTACAGCACAAATGTATTGAAAGTACCTGAATTCAACTCCTTTGACTTTAAAAAAAAGACTCTCATTAAAAATTTTTTTTTTTTTTTTTAAAAAAAAAAAAAATTTAATTAAAAAAAATAAAAATTAGTAATTGATAAAAGGAGAAAAAAAACCCTAAATTTTTTTATTTTAAACCAAAAATTTTTAAATTATATTATATATATTTTTTTTTTTTTTTTTTAAAATTTTTTTTATAAAAAAAAAAAAAAAAAAAATTTTTTTTTTTTTTTAAATAAAAAAAAAAGATATAAAAAAAAAAAAAAAAAAATTTTTATTAAAAAAAAAAAAACAATTCTCATGGCTCCAAAATTTCCTCCAAGTCAATGATTCTGAAGCATAGATCTGACCATGCCTAAGATGGACCAGTAGTATCCATGCTTTGGTTGGGTTGAAGCTCCTATGGTCCTCTCATCTAGATGGTAATCATCTTGATAGGTACACTCATATGACACTACAACCTAATCAAATACCAGAATGCATAGTATGAAACAAAAATATTCTGGATGGAAAGCTAGGTGATATTCATAGGAATCTTTTCATTATGACATTGCTTTTGGTGATGGTGAAATAGAGTAAGCTGGAAGTCATCATTGGAGCAGGTTCCAGCCATCCTGAGACATGTGCTGAGGTACATCAGCTGATTCAGTGCAGTTTGTATGTAGATTACTTGGATTGATTTTGATTGCTGAAAAGGGGTGGTAAAGCATGCTTTATGCTATTCAAGTACCTTGCTGGGGATGTTTAGGCTCTAATTGCTCTTAATATCAGGTTATCAATACTTCATATGAATTATTTGAAATTGATGAATTCCACAACATAGCAATGCTTAAACATTAATGCCAGGAGGTATGCAAGGATTGATAGTAATAAATGCTCTCTTTCTCTTGTTGCATTCTTAAGTCATGAACAACATCCTGTGAAATCAAAAACAAATTGGCTACTATCTGAAAACTTTTATTATAATTTCATAGAATGAAATTTTTATTAGTGAGCATATTGTCAGCTGTAGCTGATAGTATGTTCACACACCCTGCAAATCATCTATGGTGAATTTTGCCATTTTCTGGAGTTATCAAGATAGTAAAATATGGAATGTGAGGTATTCAGGTTATCAGGCAAGCAAATGTAATCTAATAATAGCAGAAATGGTCACTGTCAGGGTTGGAAAAGTGGCCCTTTTTTGGAACTTTTTCCATCCAAAGAATTATACAACCCTCAAATAAATACACTCCTTGCATTGCTGGATAAAGACATGCTTAGCTAACAATATACAGATGATATCATTATACAATAGTGATAAGTTGGATGGAGAGGAAGCAGCATGCTATGGGACCTATAACATTTGGTGATCTATGGCTGATAATAAGATCCTCTTCCAGTCCCAGTAATTATTATATGAAAAAGATCAGAAGAATCTGGAATTTTGTTTTTATTCTTGAAGAAGAATCTCAGGTTATTTTACAACACATTCAACCACAAGGTTGTATAGTATACCACAAGGTTGATTGGTCATGTGTGGACTCTGGAAATGCCACCGGCTGCGAGATTCGAATCCGACGCTCCACCATCTAAGCTACTGAGGCCCCCGGTTTTTATTCTTCATTCCAGGAAACATCACTGCATTTTTTCAAAATGTATACACTTCGTTATTTATAAAATGTATATACTCCATGACTTGGTGCTGCAATATACACCCCATAATTTGGCAAACTGGAAAATTACACACTCCATTACATAGTGCTTCTCAAGATTATACATTCCATACTTTGACAAGCAAAAAAATATACACTCTGAATCCAAGGCTGAGAAGTGAAAATCCAACACTGGTCACAGTAGTTCAGTTGGTGGGATGTTGGGCTCTTGATCATAAGATTGTAGAGTTAAATTCCATGATTTGCAGGATTGCTGGATTCACCCACAGCCAATTGACATGAGAGATTGTCAACTATATGTGACTTAGTAGTTGAATGCAGGATGTAAGAGCCCAGGATTCACTCTGGTAATAGTAGACACAGATACAGTCAGATATTGTGAGTTCCTTGGGCTAAACAGTAAATTTTTGAGTAACCTGACATGGACACCTCTTCCAGCTTACATCATATTCTCAGTAAGGCTTGTCATCAGAATCACTCATTACTTATGCAATGCACCACTTTAGTGGGAAATTTAAATTAGGATCACCCCACATGGAAAAGGACAGTCATGGGGGTCACAGTACCCTACAAAATCACTCCCTTTTTAGTAGTGGCTACTTTGTGTTGTTCAGAGAACAGTCATAAAATATTCGTGAAATAGGGTGGAGTGTACCACTGATGGATCAGTGAGGAGACATCCTACCCAAAGAAGTATTGACATCATGCTTCTTAATGTGTGTTTATGAAGTATCCATGCTTCATTTCCAACAGTGTGTAAGTTCATGCTTATGCTTACGATTATAGATTGTGATACATATTGTACCTAACATGATTTAAAGTAAAGAGATCACACATGATATGGTTCACTGTTCAATGCAATTTGCTGACAATTGGCGCTGCATGACCGACGCAGTTGATGTGCCCTTAAACTCCAATAACTAACTAACTAACAATTCGCTGACAGTATGCTATTCCTATCATTGTTATCAACACAAGTATCCCTATAATGTCTCCCAAGACAAATGAAAAAGATTAACATATAAGCAGGCTATGGGCCAACAATTGACTTTGAAGGACATAAACGATTTTCTGAACGACATAGTTTCCATGGGGAAAATAGACATCTTAGTGGATGGACTCTTTTGACATCTCACACCTGATGGAAAAAATTAATGCTGTCAGAGAACCTCCTCACAGAGTCGCCAGGATTGTCATCCTGCACCTCTCAGTAGAGGAAGCCCTTTACCTTTAGACATACATGCCCTTTGCAGTGAGGGCACCAATTTGTTGTGAAGGAAATTCAAAATAATGCATCTTATAGGATGCTCTTATCTAGCAGACACCAATATTTGTGAAAATTTTCCTTCAATAGCATGTACTTGTAACTGATAGATTCATCCAGAGGGTAAGAAAGTTGGAAAAATATTTGGCATAGCAGGTTATGCTGTATTTAATTGTAGGGGAGAAAGGGTGTGTTCCATGTGTGTAAGGTGATGAGCTGAGAAGGGATTATGGAGGCTAACTTGAATGGCTTTATCCAATTGTTGAGTGAGGGCTCCATACTCATTTGAGGGTTACCCAGTTCTGAATTATCTTCTCCTTTGCTTTCTGAAGTGTAACTCATTCGTTTGTATCGTCCACTTGCATTGTCTTATCAATTATTAATTTCACAACACGATACATAAAGCAGTATGCATCACACCTTGAAGCCCAAAATGTTCAGTTTTCGGTTCAGCTCCAGCCAGAGATCCAGTTCTGAATCCTGAGACGCTCATTGTTTTGCCCTATATGTTTTGATAATTTTCCCTGTTGTAATGTGCGAGTAGTTGTGGTCCTGGTGCAGCAGACGTGTTGGGCCTAGCTACTGTCTATGGGATGGAATACTTCGCCAGCCATGCACTCTTGTGTGCTGTAGGTAAATGCTACGCTGTCCGGCACCTGACCACCGTGACGTCATTGCGTGTCTTACCAACACCGAGACTCCTCAGAGACGGCCGCCTGGCGTTTGGCGAGCCATCACTGTTCCAATTATCGCTGACGGGCGTATAGCACAGTGTTGCCATTTCAAGAGAGTCGGGGACTGCTCTGCGCCCTCTGCAGTGGCTCAGTTAGCTGTCGCTATGGGTTGCAGTGCTGGCATGCTGGCCCGCGTGAAACTCCCGCCAGGCAGAATCGGCGGCCGTCTCAGTTACCAGCCGTGTCCCTGTGTTGCAGCCGGAGGTGACGCGGACTTGAAGCGAGCGTCGCCGGCCGATGGCCAAGAGCGAGAAGATGAAGGCCAGTTTCGTAAGTGTGCCGCCGGTGGCCGTGGCCCGGTGGCCGTGGCCGTGGCCGGGTGTCGGTGCCGCGGTCGCCGACGGCCGTGACCGCCGCCACTGTTTGTTTACCGGCGGCGCGCGGCAGCTCGCGCGGCCGACCGACGCTGGAGTTCGCCCGGCACGTCATCGGCCGAGTGTGATAAAACTTAACGGCGGCGGCGGTGCGTCGGGTGCATCGCGTGCGCGGCGCTCGGAAGTGGACGAGTTTTCGGCGCCGAGTTGCGCTGGTGGGTGGGTTGCGACTGCCGTAGGCTCGTTCGTTCCGTCCGCTTGAAGAGTCGGCGTCCGGCATGGAAGTAGTTATTACAGTTGGCTCAGGTGAGGCGGATCTGGCTGGAGCTAATATTGACCAGAGAACCTGGCACCGGTGCTGGCGCAAACGGGAACGCTCATCTGAATTAGCCGCGATGATGTGATAGCTGGGGCGCGGCATTCAGTGATCTGAAATGAAAATGGTTGCGTGCAAGAATGCCAGCCGCAGGAAGTAAATCAAGATGTACAGATAGCTTTGGTAGCCTTGCAAATACTTTGTGTCCACGGACATGTTCGTGTTCCTGATTTGTGTATGCGTATTGTGTTCTCTCGTTGGGGATTAGCACCATTGGCCAAATATTGTTCCTCCTTTGATATGGATGCATTTTATATTGATGTCGGTTGACGTTTTTTCCTATGCCGCTTATTTCTCTTGATTTGATACAGATGAATTCGATACTTGGTGTCAGGTGACGTTTTTTTTCTGTCTTCTCGATAGAATGTGACTCGAATTTTCAATTGTTCGCCGGCCTAAGTCAATCGGCTATCTGTGCGCTCTGCCATAACTGCCTTAAAGACTAAGATAGTGGTGTCGCACTTCCTCATTGATCTAGGCTGTCAGCCTGCATATTGAGCCGAACTGCGCCAGTGTCCGACCGCACCACTGTCGGCACCAACGTGTCCAATCTCTCGTCACACTGCACGCACGATGCGCCGGTGTTAGCGTCTGGCTAAATCAGTCACCGACTATGCCAGTGACGTGCCGTGCTGGGGCCCGTGGTTCAGATATCTGAGTGGCAGCGCGCAACATCCAGTCATGCCGCTAGCCGACCCTGTCATTGCCCAGGTGTGCCAGTAACTGACCAGTCCTGCCATTGCGGCCCTTCCAGTAACCAGCCATTATAATGATAGATAATTCCACTGGTGCAGCGTTCCAGCATCGAGCCGTTCCAGCAACCAGCCCTCCCGGTAGCCAATGATGCCAGTTGCCTACTGCTCCGGTAACGACCGTCCCATCAACGAACCGTTCCAGTAGCCGAATGTCCGGCCAAAGGATCGTTCCAGTTGCCGAATGTTCCGGCAATGGACCATTCCGGTATCGGACCATTTCAGTGACTTTCCAGTCGCCGGCCTCGGCAGTTTCCGCCGCAGCAGTGCCCGTCGGTACTGAGGCGTGCGTCTACCGCCGCGTCCCGGTCGGAATTACGGCCGGCGGTTTTTGTGGCGCTGTGTCACCCGGCCTCAGCCCAGTGCGGCTGATTGTCGAGTCGGCACTAAATCTGCGCTGCCGAGCACCGCGTCGCACGGTGCCGGGCGACGCGGTGGTGGAGGCGGAGCAACTGCCAGCCCGTCTGGTGTTGCGAGGGACACGACAGATGTGTACATACACTGTCGACAGACATGCGTCACACGACAGATGCGTGCGCACACTGTCGACAGATATGCGTCACACGGCAGATGCGTACACACACTGTCGACAGATATGCGTCACACGACAGATGCGTACACACACTGTCGACAGATATGCGTCACACGACAGATGTGTACACACACTGTCGTGTGCATCATGTTTGTCTTTGCTCCGTTACCTTTTTATTGCGTATGTCCCACTCAGATAATAGAAATTCTGGTGGTGGTTGTGATTTTACGACGCACACAGCAGCTGAGGTCATGTCGTCGCCTGCCTCTCAATCTGGAAGGAAGTGAGGATGCTGCGGGGAATCGAACCCCGTACCTCTGGCTTTCCGGACGCTTAGCTTAACCACTGAGCTATCGACGCCCGTGCATCGAAATTCATTTTCTCGAGCATCAGGCGTGCATGAACACGCACTTCCTATCTTAAAGATGTAACTAAAATGTCTAAAATGCATCTTGTATGCATTTGTTTAACATTATTTAGGTCTGTGTACAGCATGGTTTCACTTTAAATCCCATAAGTGCCACTCGACATGCCAGCTGTGCTTTAATGAGGTACCCATTTCGTGGATGCACTGATATAGGCCTATGTATGATGAAGTTGATCTACTAAAAATACCCGTTGAATGTATTGGATGGCGTACTATATATTATGTTTGATTCGTGTGGCATTTGTTTCGAGCCGTTTGGTAAACAGAATGTGTATTCTACGCAATTGTAAATAGGACACTGAACTTTAACGTGCACAAGTAAAATATTACTTCATCCACGTTATCACTTGATGTGTAGCTAGCGGAACAAGCTGGGAGTAACGTATACTTGTGAAGCCTTTGTATAGAATGGTGCAATCCCAATAAGCATGCTTCAAGAGGCGGACTGTGTTGGTGAAACACGCGTCGGCTGCCGTATAGCGCTGACGCTGGTAGAATAGTGTGCAGCGTGGGAATTGGTGCGTTTCTCAGCTCCTTAGCTTTAAAAAATATCGCCCCGCATCCATTGTATAATTATTGCGGTCAATTTAGGGAGGGTGGGGGAGCATTCAAGCCAATATAGTGGTGGAAGAAATGGACAAACCCAGCGTGTGTGTCGCATGGCCGACCGCCATCTGACGGCCATCTGACCGTGCATTCCTGCCGCAGCTGGACAAGGCGTTCAGCCTAAAGGCGAAGCGTCCCGGCCGGCCGGGCCGGCCACACTCTGAGCCCGACCCGGACGACGTGGCCGAGCAGCAGCACCAGGCCTACATCAGCGGCATGCACTCGGACGAGGTGGAGCACGCGTTCGAGAAGATGCTGGTCAGTGCGACTCGCTGCCGGCGGGCGGCTGGGGATGATGGTGGTGCTGGTGCTGGAACAGTGGGTGTTGTGGGATGGCGAGATGCTGGTGCTGGAGCAGTGGGTGTTGTGGGATGGCGAGATGCTGGAGCAGTGGGTGTTGTGGGATGGCGAGGTGCTGGTGCTGGGCAGTGGGTGTTGTGGGATGGCGGGATGCTGGTGCTGGGGCAGTGGGTGTTGTGGGATGGCGAGGTGCTGGTGCTGGGGCAGTGGGTGTTGTGGGATGGGGGCTGGAGCAGTGGGTGTGTGGGATGGCGATGTGTGGGGCGGTGGGTGTTGTGGGATGGCGAGGTGCTGGTGCTGGAGCAGTGGGTGTTGTGGGATGGCGAGGTGCTGGTGCTGGACCAGTGGGTGTTGTGGGATGGCGAGGTGCTGGTGCTGGACCAGTGGGTGTTGTGGGATGGTGAGGTGCTGGGGTGGTGGGTGTTGTGGGATGGTGAGGTGCTGGGGCAGTGGGTGTTGTGGGATGGCGAGGTGTGGTGCTGGACCAGTGGGTGTTGTGGGATGGCGAGGTGCTGTGCTGGACCAGTGGGTGTTGTGGGATGGCGAGGTGCTGGGGTGGTGGGTGTTGTGGGATGGCGAGGTGCTGGTGCTGGAGCAGTGGGTGTTGTGGGATGGCGAGGTGCTGGTGCTGGAGCAGGGGTGTTGTGGGATGGCGGGTGCTGGTGCTGGACCAGTGGGTGTTGTGGGGATGGTGAGGTGCTGGGGTGGTGGGTGTTGTGGGATGGCGAGGTGCTGGGGCAGGGGTGTGGGATGGCGGGCTGGGGGGGGGTGTGGGTGGTGCTGGTGCTGGAGCAGTGGGTGTTGTGGGATGGTGGGTGCTGGGTGGGGGGTGTTGTGGGATGGCGAGGGTGGTGCTGGGGCAGTGGGTGTTGTGGGATGGCGAGATGCTGGTGCTGGGGCAGTGGGTGTTGTGGGATGGCGGGATGCTGGTGCTGGAGCAGGGGTGGGTGTGTGGCTGGGGGGGGGGTTGTGGGTGGCGGGTGCTGGTGCTGGAGCAGTGGGTGTTGTGGGATGGCGAGGTGCTGGTGCTGGACCAGTGGGTGTTGTGGGATGGCGAGGTGCTGGTGCTGGACCAGTGGGTGTTGTGGGATGGTGAGGTGCTGGGGTGGTGGGTGTTGTGGGATGGTGAGGTGCTGGGGCAGTGGGTGTTGTGGGATGGCGAGTGGTGCTGGACAGTGGGTGTTGTGGGATGGCGAGGTGCTGATGCTGGACCAGTGGGTGTTGTGGGATGGTGAGGTGCTGGGGCGGTGGGTGTTGTGGGATGGCGAGGTGCTGGTGCTGGAGCAGTGGGTGTTGTGGGATGGCGAGGTGCTGGTGCTGGAGCAGTGGGTGTTGTGGGATGGCGAGGTGCTGGTGCTGCAGTGGGTGTTGTGGGATGGTGAGGTGCTGGGGGGTGGGTGTTGTGGGATGGCGAGTGCTGGGTGTGGGCAGTGGGTGTTGTGGGATGGCGGGATGCTGGTGCTGGAGCAGTGGGTGTTGTGGGATGGCGAGATGCTGGTGCTGGAGCAGTGGGTGTTGTGGGATGGCGAGGTGCTGGTGCTGGAGCAGTGGGTGTTGTGGGATGGCGAGGTGCTGGTGCTGGAGCAGTGGGTGTTGTGGGATGGCGAGATGCTGGTGCTGGAGCAGTGGGTGTTGTGGGATGGCGAGGTGCTGGTGCTGGAGCAGTGGGTGTTGTGGGATGGCGAGGTGCTGGTGCTGGAGCAGTGGGTGTTGTGGGATGGCGAGGTGCTGGAGCAGTGGGTGTTGTGGGATGGCGAGATGCTGGTGCTGGAGCAGTGGGTGTTGTGGGATGGCGAGATGCTGGTGCTGGAGCAGTGGGTGTTGTGGGATGGCGAGATGCTGGTGCTGGAGCAGTGGGTGTTGTGGGATGGCGGGGTGCTGGTACTGGACCAGTGGGTGTTGTGGGATGGTGAGGTGCTGGGGCGGTGGGTGTTGTGGGATGGCGAGGTGCTGGAGCAGTGGGTGTTGTGGGATGGCGAGTGCTGGGGGGTGCTGGAGGCGGGCTGGACCAGTGGGTGTTGTGGGATGGCGAGATGCTGGTGCTGGAGCAGTGGTATTGTGGGATGGCGAGATGCTGGTGCTGGAGCAGTGGGTGTTGTGGGATGGCGAGATGCTGGTGCTGGAGCAGTGGGTGTTGTGGGATGGCGAGGTGCTGGTGCTGGAGCAGTGGGTGTTGTGGGATGGCGAGGTGCTGGTGCTGGAACAGTGGGTGTTGTGGGATGGCGAGATGCTGGCTGGACATGGGTGTTTGGGATGGCGAGATGCTGGTGCTGGAGCAGTGGGTATTGTGGGATGGCGAGATGCTGATACTTGAGCAGTGGGGGTTGCGGACGAAGGGCCACCGGTGCTGGCGGGGGAGTTGTGAACGACGAGCCGCCCCTGTTAAAGTGATTATTTGTGATGAGATTGGGTTTTCCCCCTGGACCAAGAAAATATAATTTTGGGGGCATTCCAGCTCAGGTGTTAAGTTGTTTTTATTTTTATTTGCGACAAGGAATTGTTTTTGTCTTTCCAGCTAGTTTCGGATATGTTTATCACACATCAATGACATTGCAGTCGGTTTCAAACAACTCTATTCGTCGTTTGGCAAAAAGGAGTGGTTAATTGTCCAGGGAAGATGACGTTCTGGTTGACAGGCAATCTAGGACAGGGCCATGTTTCTAACCCTGATTTGAGATGCTGTCGAGACGAGGTGGAACAGGTCCACGAAATGATGCTTGTTTGTCTGGGAAAGAGTATCTGTATGGGTTGGAGTGGGGGTGAAGGAAGTATGCACGGCGGGGAATCGGTGATATGGATGTGGACGATACGCGGCCAAAACCAGGACAAGGCGGAGATGCTGTGAACGGCATAAATGTCTTCATTTATAAACACTACGTGGCAGAGTAGCTGGAGCGCGCAGACTAACATTAAGCTACACACGATAAAACCACACCTTGGAGACTGGCCATCGTGCTACCGCCGGTCCAGAAGTGACGAGGTGACGCTGTGCAGACTGCGCCTCGAACACACACATACTACACACCAATACCGTATCTACGGGCTGCATGACCGACGCAGTCGATGCGCCCCTAAACTCCAGCCTTACCTGCGGCGGCGAGGGACCTCAGTGTCCCTGCTGTTTAGGAAACCTGACCGTACGTTATGTACTTCGCTCGTGCTAGCAGTTCTCAACAGAGCGAAGGTTGTTTTATGGAAATAATACACGGCTCAACACATATCGTGATGTCCTGGCTGGCGACTCAGACATAGTTCATTATGGGAGCATATTCTGATTTCTGAGAGCGATCTGTTTTCGGGCCGTCTACTCACCCCGGTAACACCCGTCCGCATAGCTAACTGAAACACGCTTTGGTCGAAGCGCCCTTAAACTCAAACAACTAACTAACTAAGTATATTCTTCGAAGCTGTGGTGGGAGCGATTATGTAGTTAACTTTATAACAATCTAACGATTATCCCACATTTAGGGTAATGAAAAGCGGTAATTTTTGTCGGACGAACTTGCCAGTCGTGAAATCACATGCTTTTTTGTCATGTATTGAATAGTTTACATAGCCATGTTTGAACTGTGAAGACGTTCTGTATTTGTGAGCACGGCATCCGACTCCTGCGCAGGACGACATGAATCTCACCGAGGAGAAGAAGACGCCTCTCCGGATACAGGACATCGAGAAGAAACGCAGCATGCTGTCGATGCACTTCAAGGGCTCCGCTCCGGTAGGTCTCGGCCATAAGACAGTAACTTGCTGCACCGTGGTTTTCCACCAAAAACTCAGACAGCGACTGTCGCAAGTGCCAACGAATAATGAATTATACGCCGTTTGTCCGTCTGGTGTCACATTTTTCTTGAAGTCTTGTATGCCATCTCATGCTGCATGTTTACACTCACGGTGGGACAAGTGGATGTGTTTTATATGAAGACTCGTATTTATATACGTGATAGCAGTTGAGCCTGCAGACCGACGTTAATCGAGTTAATAAGGCGCTTGATTTGCAGATGATGGAAAGATATAATGTTTATGTTTGTTTATGTGTAGTGTGTCAGCCCCATCTAGTTGTGACTGGGAAAATGCAGTACATTCGCCACGACAGTTTTGCCGAATACTCTCAGGTCAGCCAGACTGACGTGACCGTGAACAAGTTTTGTCGTAGCGCAGAAAGCAGCAAGATGAATATATCCCACCGACAATGTAGCTCATTCGCCTCAAAGTAAAATTAGTTTCTTCAAGCCTGTCGAGGAAAATAGTTTGAACGTTGCTTGAAAACGCTTGTTTTGGGCGTCTGCCAATATCGCGGCAGCTGGAGCGACTGTGGCTCAGCGACAAAACCGGGCGTCTGGGAAACCAGAGGCGCGGGGTTCGATTCCCGGCAGTGCCCGCCCTTCCTGTTGGAGTAAGAAGAGGGCGATGCCGTATTTCCTCAACTGCTCTGTGCGTCGTAAAGCCGCCAGCATGGAGCGGCATCGCGACGGACTGGGTTCTGTGTGCAGCCGGCTGGCGGCTGCACGGTGTCGGGCGGTGTGTCGCCTGCGCGCGCGAGTGACCGTGTGACGGGGTGTGTTGCAGCGGCAGCGAAGTCGGTTCGTGACGCCGGCCGACTACATCAACTACTTGGCGCAGCCGGAGCTCAGCGTTCAGAAGACCTACCAGTGCGTCGAGTCGCTGCGCATCGCGCTCACCAACAATCCGCTCACATGGGTGCAGGAGTTCGGCACCAAGGGGCTCAAGTCGGTGCTGTCCATGCTCAACGAGTGCTACCGCGGGTCAGTGGTCCGTGCTGTGCAACTTTTCGGTGCATATGAGTTGTTGCAGCGATGTCGGCTATCTCGGCGATCCATTTCCATTATTGTCGCGAGTCAAAGTTGGGCGCTTCGCGGAGGCTACGAGCTGGTTGGATTGAATCCGTGCCGCGGGGTCTACGGACAGGGAGTGAATGATCAGAACTGGTCGAAGCGCCCTAAAGCCCAAATAACTGCAGGCAGGGATGTACGTGTAGCGCGTAGCCGGTTCAGCGGCAGTCTGAGCTGGCGATGGCTAGGGTTTGGATACAGCATGGCTGGCGAGAATCAGTGCTGGTCTGCTGGAGCCAGCCAGGCGCTGCCAGGGCACATCGCGGCCGTGACTGGCCGGGCCCAGCGACGATCGCAGCTGGTCTGGGGCAGAGCCAGCCCGCGACGTATGCGGCTGGGGTGGACGCCGGGTCAGGTCAGCCTGACCGCTGCCGTGGCAGTCGGAGCTGGCGCCAGTCGTGGCTGGCGCTCCGCCCGAGAGCTGGCTCGGCAATCAGTGCGTGGCCGGTTCGGTGCTAGATCGCGACACGAATTGGGCGGGTTTTGATTTGTCGCGACGTTCGGTGTGTCGCGATGAACGTGTTCAGTTTGTAACGTGGAAAAGTATTTGGAACAGATAACCGGTGATGTAAAACTCGAGGATTTCAACACCTCTGCGGTTCTAGGTGTGATTGTCGCCGTTGTGCACATGCGCATATAGCCCATCGCTTACGTCGTAAAAAAAAACATCTCGAAACATTTCAACTGGGTGGAGGAGTTTGGAGGCACATCGACTGCGTCGGTTATGCGGCTTAACTGGGTCGCAGTAGGGGCGTAAATCTTCAGTTTGATCGCTCTGGTATCACATAAATTGCTTGAGCAGTAGACCGGGCTTTGGAGTATTTGTGTTCGGTCCCAAAAGTATCACTGGCAAAAGCCTCCGCAGTAATTTCCTAATATAATGTGAACGATGCCCTGAGTTCAGGTGCCGGAACAGGCCCGGCTATAATCCACCAACTGTCGGGTTCTTATTCACGATGCTCACGGAATGGAATGGCGCTGGTCCAGAAGTCGAACTTTCCACATGGGTGCTTGTCTGGCACTTGGCCCCCAAAATATGTGTGGGATTTAACACGAGGCTCATGGGCGTTCACTAGAAATAATGCTATTAAAATATTGTCTGCCCTATTCCTAACAATTCAAAAGTTCTGCTCCTGCGCTGACAAATCGGCATGTTAGGGGTATTTAAACGCGCCTACACCTGCAGAACAACTAGGGTCTCGCAATTCTCGTCGGGGTGGATGGGACTAATATGATGCATGCTAGACCATGCAAGTACCATGCACATTCTCACGGAGCGTCCGTGTACGGATTGTTATGCAGGCGCATCTCGTAATGCTATTCCAGATGATGCGATTAAGTGTAATGTGGTCTGCTGAGAATTGCCAATTGTTCGTAGTGTAGGTATGGCGTCCGGCAGAAGCAATGAAGAAGTGCCGTTGTGGGTGCACCGTTGGATAAAGATTGAGCTTAAATGCAGCCGGCAGCTATGCTAAATGGAATCGTTTTCAGCACGAAACGTCCTGCTGTATTCTTCGATATCGTGCACCTTCTGACCTGTCGACGTCCTACTGCACCATTTCGACGTTGGGACACCTGGCAAAAAAGGCATTAATTTAGCCATTGCATCACATGGATCGTCATCTCTGGTTGTCGAGTCTCCCAGAGCAATTTGCCGGTGCTGTAAATCGCCGTGAAATGTAGCGTGTTTCCATCGCAAACTGATCTGATCTGACCTGACGCGCCCCACCTGCAGTGACAGCAAGTGGGACCGGATACAGCTAGAGTGCGTGCGCTGCCTCAAATCCATCATGAACAGCACGGTTGGCCTGAAGCAGATGCTGGAGCAGAAGGAGGCCCTGACGATCCTGGCGCGTAGCATTGATCCATCCCTGCCGCAGGTTAGTGATCCACCTCTGGCGTCAGTCAGCTGCAGGGCCTTCCCGCAGGCTAGTGATCCGCCTCTGGTGTGTCAGCTGCAGGGCCTTCCCACAGGCTAGTGATCTGCCTCTGGTGTGTCAGCTGCAGGGCCTTCCCACAGGCTAGTGATCCGCCTCTGGTGTGTCAGCTGCAGGGCCTTTCCCCGGCTAGTGATCCACTCTGGTGTGTCAGCTGCAGGGCCTTCCCACAGGCTAGTGATCCGCCTCTGGTGTGTCAGCTGCAGGGCCTTCCCACAGGCTAGTGATCCGCCTCTGGTGTGTCAGCTGCAGGGCCTTCCCACAGGCTAGTGATCCACCTCTAGTGTGGCAGCTGCAGGGCCTTCCCACAGGCTAGTGATCTGCCTCTGGTTTGTGTCGGCTGCAGGACCTTCCCGCAGGCTAGTGACCCGCCCTTGCGCATGCCAATAGCCTGGCTTTGTGGCAGATCGGTGGTTGGGGACGAGTAGTCTAGGGGGTAAGTTGTCCGTCTCACAATCGGAAGGTTGTGGGTTCTAGTCTCACCTGTCGCTACTCTTCGTCCGCGGCCAATCGGCGTGAGAGATTGGCGACAGTGCATGACGCAACGGTCGATGTGTCGTAAAACCAATAGCCGCACCACAGATCGGTGGTCCAACCCTAGTTACAGTTAGTTCAGTGGCCCGACCATGTCACAGGTTAGTGACCCGGTCGTCTCACATATCAGTTTTCCCAGCCTGACAACGGCTGCCTTACTATAGGCTAGTAACATTGCCCTACCAAGGGTTATTGGCAAAGTTCTGTCACATGTTTGTGTCACACGTTTTGCTCGGGTAGTGTGACGGCACCGGCAGATATAAAGTCGTTACCCAGTCAACAGTATTGCCAGCACGACGTGCTGGCTACTAACTGCATACGCTATTTGTCCACCCTGTACGGGAATCTTTATCTGTTTTTTTTTTTAACTGAAAACTGTTTATGTGCCCTATACTGAAACGATGATGGAATCAATTTCGTGCTGGTGCGAAGTTACCCGGAATTAACCTACTGTGTCATATATAGAAACATCTACTGAAACCAGAACACTTGTGTAAGACACATTGGAACGTTCCCTAGAAATGGCACGTCCTGTGCGTACTTGACGCCGGCGCGTCTGCTGCCGAAGCGTTACTTCAGTAGCGTGTACCAGAGCCTCCACTGACACTCAGCGGCGCTGTTCGTGTGTGGAGGTGTGAAGCTGACGCGCACGTGTTGCGCCACCACCAGGTGATGCAGGAGGCCGTGCGCATCATGGCGGCCCTGGCGATCGTGCCGCCACGAGGCCACGCCTGCACCCTGGAGGCGGTCACCATCAGCGGCGAGTTCAACCAGCGCGAGCGGTTTGCGCCCATCGTGCAGGGTCTGATGGACCGCACCAACGACCAGCTGAGGGTGGGTGCTGGGTGGCTGCCCGCAGTGACGACGACAGCCGATTGATGACGGGAATAACCTAGTCGTGGGTTCGAGGAACTTTTTTTCTCTGAATTTTCAGCAGCCAGACATGTGGTTCAAGTGATAAATCATTTTTAAAATGACCTGAGATCAACGGCTTGAAGTTTATGTTAAATTGATACCTGCATGAAATATGTCCGTTAAAGTGACAATTATGTCATCCTTATGAAATTGGGTTGGCGTAGCCGAGAGTTGATCCGTTCTGTTATTTTCTCAGTTTTGCACTCTGCTTTCAGAAGTCACATTTTAAAATCCAGCCCTGGTTGAGGTTGTTTGTGGGGTAGTTCTCCAGGGTCGTGGAAGGAGTGTGCTGGTAATCGTGGTTGTCCGATGCCAAGTTGTTACGGTCATGCTGCATTGCTCACATGGCTATGCTACTATTGGGAACGACTTCTCGCTTTTGTATATTGATCTTAAATGATAATTTAACTTCAGTGGTATTTCAGGCAAAATTGATTACGAACCTCATCACGTCCCTGAATATATGGGCGCTGTACAACCACTGCAGTTGATGCGCCCTAAAACCCAAATAACTAACCAACGTCCCTGAATTTATTGTCAGGTGCATGCACGACTGGACATGGTCATCTTCATATTCAGTACTAAGTATGAACGTATTTAGTACGTGTATGAACATGCCTATCTACACCCCGCCCCGTTACTCTCCCTCGCCTTGTCACGATCCGTCCTGGTGATGACGTCTGCGCGTGGCCGTGGTCCTGTGCTCACCCTACCGGCTGGTCGCCGGGCAGGTGTCCACCCTGCTGCTGATCAACTCGCTGGTCAGCGCCCCCGACGACCTCGACTTCCGGTTACACCTCCGCAACGAGTTCATGCGGGTCGGTCTGATGGACGTGCTGGAGGTGAGACGTTGGATGTACCGGGTGCCCTTGTTCGTCCGATTAATGGGCTTGTATTTGGTCTGAAAGTGTGGTCCTGTGTGCTTCAGGATGCAGTTGACATACTAGAGCATGCCCCAAGATCGTACAAGCCCTGCTGTAAATGTGCTCATATCGTTTCATCTTCGGCAAGATGGATGCAGTGTTGTTTGCCGTGCTTCACATGGTTGAACTGACTAACCAACGGCTTCCTTGTGCACTGACAGTGTCGGTTTTGTATAATGTAGATTGTTAAACCCCTGACGATTCGCAATGTTACTGTTTCTTATAGCCGAGCCATCTGTGTTTCTGGTGACATCATGACGGTGGTGTTGACATCCACCCCTGCTGCCCAGTCGATGGAGACGGAGCAGGTAGACGACCTGCATACGCAGTTGAAGGTGTTCAACGAGCAGCGCGACGACGACTACTACGAGTTCTGCCAGCGGTTCGACAACGTCAAGCTCGAGCTGGACGACATGGAGCCGTGTGTGGAGCTGCTCAAAAACTCGGTCATGAACTCGGCCTGCGAGCCGTACCTGCTGTCAATTGTGCAGCACATGCTCTGCATCAGGGACGACCATAGCGTCAGGTATGCGCGGATGTTGTGGACGGTGTAGGTGGAAATAGCAGCGCAGGGACTAGCATAGTGTCAGGTATGTGGGGATGCTGCGGACGGTGTTGGAGGAAATAGCAGATCAGAGGCGGTCACAGAGGTAGTGTGCGGGGATGCTGTGGACGATGTTGGAGGAAATGGCACAGCACATGGACGACCATAGTGTCAGGTATATGGGGATGCTGTGGATGGGGTAAGAAGAAGGGGCAGGTCAGGGACGAGTGTGTTGTGAGGTATGTGGGGATGCTGTAGACAGGGTAGGAAGAATGGCAGCTCGTGGACGACCACAGCGTGAGATGTCTGGAGGCAATGCGGCTGGATTAGAATGGAGATGCAGGACAGCAGGGACGCTCACAGCGTCAGGTGTTGAGACGCTGCGGGTTGGGGTGGGGAAGGAGCAGATCAGGGACATCAACGGTGTCAGATGTGTGCGGACGCAGTGGATAACGTGGGATGGAAGAGGGATATATGGACGACGGGCATAGCATTGACACCGCAGGTAGTTAGAAGGGGGACAGGGAAAACTGGCAGTGTTGGGACATTCATTTTGGAAGTTTTTCTACCCAAAGATGTGCACTACGAAGAATAACGCACTTTGTATGGTGTGGCATGGTGATGCCTACATGGCAATGTAGGCACGGATAGTCTCATCGTGGTCTTAAGGAGCCATTATCTATTACTGGGTATTAATTTCATGTTTTAGGGCTAGTATAATTTTGCAATTGTGCGGTTGCAATAATTTTGCTGGATCCAATCCGAAAATCCAGCTTTCAGAGACTGGGAGCTGGCTCATTAGGCCCGCCCATTAGCGTTAGCTTGTATCTCGTTGGATTGTCATGTCGTCTTCGTTCAGTTGCTCCCTGCAGTTGTGAGGTACGACGAACAGCTCAGTTTGTCAGGTGGTCTCTGAGAATATATGTGCTGCGTGAGGTGCCGTGCTGTGCGGCGTGCGCCTCACATGGGTGCAGGCGCTGGGACACGGCCGAGGCGTGCCGGCCACACCGCAGCCGCCGCCGGCCGTCACTGACCAGGCTCGCCCCGCCGCAGGGTGGCCTACTTCAAGCTGATCGAGGAGTGCGTCTCCCAGATCGTGCTGCACAAGTCGGGTGTCGACCCGGACTTCCGCGGCACGAAGCGCTTCCAGCTGGACGTCGAGCCGCTGATCGACACGATGGTGGAGCGCAGTCGGCAGGAGGAGCAGCGCACGTCCGGCGAGCTGAACCGCCGACTCGAGGAGATGCTCACCAGCAAGCAGGAGATGGAGGCGCTGCTCGAGTGCTCCGAGCGGCGCGTCAAGGAGCTTGAGCAGCGGCTGGCCAGCGGCGCCGGCCCGCTCGGCCAGCTCGTCATACCGGCCGGGCTGCCGGGCGTGCCGACTGGGGGCGGGCCGCCGCCGCCGCCCCCGCTGCCGGCGGGGCCAGGTGGCATCCCGCCGCCGCCCCCGCCGCCGCCCGGACCCGGCGGCATCCCGCCGCCACCGCCCATGCCGGGCATGGGGCCGCCTCCGCCGCCACCAATGCCCGGCATCGGTCCTCTGCCGCCAATGCCGCCCGGAATGGTTCCTCCTCCCCCGCCGCCCGGCATGCCCCGCTCGCTGGCGCCCGTCCAGCTTCCATACGGCATGAAGCCGAAAAAGAAGTGGAGCCTCGTGAAAAATCTGAAGCGTGCCAACTGGAAAAAGGCGAGTACAAATAGGAAGAATTATGTACTGTGACTAGATGGAAATTTGGCGAAGGGTGAGAGCTTAGCCAATTGTTCAATGTTGCTGGACTTTTGGGAAAATCATATGTGGTGTGGAAAATAATGTGGTTACAAGCATGCAGTTTATTTATGTTTTCAGTTATATTGATGGAAAAGAAAAGAGCGGTCTGGAGTAATGCAATGATTCTGGTAGGGGACGTTTAACGCCAGGTTGCCGAAGCATTCCATGCGGAATCCCCATTTCATTTAGGTGTAACCATAGTCACTACGTGCTGACGACCAATTTAACGGACACTTTGACTTGGACATCACGACTGAACTTCGTGCTCTCTTCCAAGCGTCTTGCCCTGCCGACTACTTCATGCCTTTTTTTCGTAGCCCATTTGGCCGTGCTGACCGCACTTCCTGCCTTCTTCTGCCACCCATCATTTTTCCGAGCTGACTGAACTTCCTGCCTTCTTCTGCCACCCATCATTTTTCCGAGCTGACTGAACTTCCTGCCTTCTTCTGCCACCCATCATTTTTCCGTGCTGACTGAACTTCCTGCCTTCTTCTGCCACCCATCATTTTTCCGAGCTGACTGAACTTCCTGCCTTCTTCTGCCACCCATCATTTTGCCGTGCTGACTGAACTTCCTGCCTTCTTCTGTCGCCCAGCATGTTGCCGTGCAGACTGAACTTCCTGCCTTCTTTTGTCGCCCATTATCTGGGCGTGCCGACTGAACTGCGCTTTTCCGTCACCCACCATCTAGCTGCACTGAGTTGCGTCCTGTCTTCTCTTGTCGCCCGTTGTCTGGCTGTGCTGACTGTACTTGTTGCCGTGTTCCGTGACCTGTCATGTGGCCGTGCCGGCTGGGCTGTCCCGGCACACGCCGCAGCTCAGGCTCCCAACGGCTGTGCTCGTCTGCTCTGAGCCGGGACCGGCCGGTCTGATCGGTGGTGTCCATCTCAGGTGATGCCACAGCACCTCAAGCAGAACTCGTTCTGGGTCAACGTCAACGAGGAGAAGCTGGCCGACGACGACATCCTGCAGGGGCTGCAGATGCGCTTCTCGTCGCGGCCTCTGGCCCGTAAAATAGACGCAGACGGTATCAATAGCAAGACAAAAAAGGTGAGCCTGTCATTGCGGCAGATGTGGAGTTGCGGCACGATCGCATGACGCCCAAAATGACCATGGCAGTCGACGCGCCCCTAAACCGCAATTCATCATCATCACGATCGCAGGACGTGGAAGTTGGGCTCTTGAAAGGACAAAACAGACCATTATCTGTGAAATGAGCATGTTGGATGAATTGCTGGTATTCATTTATGACACTAAATCGTGTGAACGCGTGTTATTACAATAATTTCGGGCTCCGTTTGATGCATCTGTGTGCGGCGTTCGGTTGGTAGCTTCTTCACTTACATGAATAGCATTAATCCGCCTGAATTCGTATATGAATCCTGGTGATTGGGAAACTGTGACTTTTGTTGCAAAGTTCCATGCTTCATAAATTTCTGGTGCTTGATGGAAGACTTCTGAAGGATAGGAGTGACCCGCGAGCCTGCTGGTGGGCCTTTTTCAGGTTCTCGTTTGGCGGTACCACGAGTTGTCTCTTAAATTGATGTCTCCGTAACTTAACATTGTTCTCCTTCGTTCCAAGAATAGTCTGGTGGTTCGGGGGCCTTTCTGCCGGAGACCACCCTACCAATTCGCCTCGCTTCGCGCTCTGCACGTGTGACGCGCCACGTGTGACCTAAAGCCCTAATAACTGACTGACAGAGCAAGGAGCTGCGCGTGCTGGACGCCAAGGCCGCGCAGAACCTCTCCATCCTGCTGGGCGGACCGTTCAAGCACATGACGTACGACGAGGTGAAGACGGCCGTGTTGCGCTGCGACGACTCGGTCCTAACGGACAACCTGGTGGAGTCGCTCATCCAGTACTGCCCCACGCCGGACCAGCTCAAGAAGCTGGAGGCCTACCGGCCCGAGTACTCGGACCTTTCCGAGGCCGAGCAGTTCGCTATCACGGTGCGTGTGTCGAAAGCTGGGGAATGTACTATTACGGTATGTGTGTCAGAAACTGGGGAGTATGTATGTGTGTCGGAAACTGAGGAGTGTACTATGACAGTATGTGTGTCAGAAACTGAGGAGTGTACTATCACAGTGCATGTGTCAGAAACTGAGCGAGTTCGCTATCACGGCTCGTGCATCAGAAACTGAGCAGTGGGCTGTCACTGTACATGTGTCAAATTTCTTAGTGAGCCATGTCAAGAGTCAAGTGTGGCAGAAGTCAAGGAGTGTGTCAAAAGTCGAGGTCGTCATCACGGTGTACGTGTGTATGCAGTGATCACCCTAACGGTATGTAGCAATTGTTTCACATGTGTTCTATCTTGCTACTGCTGTACACTGACCGGATTGCACTTGTTTTGTTTCAGATTGGATCCGTGAAGCGACTGCTGCCCAGGCTAAAATCAATGAGCTTTAAACTGCGGTTTGCTGAAATGGTGCAAGATGTGAAACCGGTATGCATTTTGTTATTTTGATGGATTGCACCTTGGTTTATGAAAGTTACCATTCACAAATAATGTGTTGAAGCAAATGTATCAAATATTGCATGGCTGAAAAGAAAATGTTATGATCTGAAACATTGGTGTATAGAACCAACAAAATCGAACCATATAGGGATATATGGTCACGAAGTACTTCATGGAATTTGGTTAAACTTAACTATGTGTGTGAACAGTAAATTTAAATGTATAGATACCTAAAAGGAAATTTACCCAATGAGGAGGTTTGTGCGTGACTTGCTAAACTTGTGAACCAACACCATCGTACCTAGCCATCGGTGGGAAAGTATTTGCCACATAATTTTCCCTTTGTGTTATCTCCACATGATGTGAGCCACCCATAGCGTGGCCCCACCGTAGTGACTAGGTATGCCACGTCACATGTTGGTAATCCATGTCACGCTGTGACCCGTGGCATGTGGCTTTCCTCAGGCGGTGGTAGCTGCCACCGCCGCCTGTGAGGAGGTCATGTCCAGTAAAAAGTTCGCCCGCCTCCTGGAACTGATCCTACTCATGGGAAACTACATGAACACCGGCTCACAAAACGCGCAGGCTGTCGGCTTCGAGATCAGCTATATCTCGAAGGTAGGTTCAGTCGTGGTGGCAAGGTGGCATGCTACAATCGGTTGAATTTTTACCCGCACTGTTCTGAGTGACATTGTACTAGTATTGGTGTTACCTGTTTATCACGTTATGCCCCTCTTTTACGTCCGCGGGAAACATCGCGGTGTAATCGCTTCGTTTCATGTTTGAACATTGTTGCAATATGCGACAAGGAGAGCTGATCACGAGACACGGACGACTGAGACAAAGAGGCTCATCCCTCGCCGATCACCCTGCTTCACTTGCAGCTAAACAACACCAAGGACATGGAGAACCGGACGACGCTGATCCACTATCTGGTCGAAGTAGTGGAGAGCAAGTACCCGGAGCTGCTGAACTTCGCCGATGAGATCAGTCACGTCGAGCCCGCCGCCAAGGTACACCTCGCAGAATCCGTGTATACCGCTTCCAAGTCTTACTTCCAATCATTGTATTTTTTATTCCCCCCCCCCCACCCCCGCTGTTGTACAATGGGTGTACCGGTTTCCTTATGTCTATTTTACCCCTGTGTGGATAGATTTGTGAATAATGATCACACAGGTGATCGTTCGGGCCACATTAATTATTATATAAAACGGAGCTGTGCGCAATGGTGTTTGTACCTGTATCGCTAGTTTTATGGTGGAGCTCTTGATCAAAACCTGAACAAACTAAAGCAGTGGTCCCTTGTCGCACGACCAATGTTGAATCTTCGCTGATTATGAAAAGGCTGTAGACATGGCACGAGGACGTGACTAGCTGTGAGTGCTCGCATTCGTCGCTTCCCCACCGAACATCCGGCGGGAAGCAGTCGGTGCGGGTCTGGTCTGTCCGGCTGCTCCAACCCGCCCATCATAGCCAGTAGGTATCTACGGGAACTGGAGCACCGCGAAGCTGGTCTGTGGCGCGCACCTATCGATGGCTTCTTGCAGGGCAACCCCTCCCCTGGCCTGAGTGGGTTTGGTATTTCCAGACGGTAGCCTCCCTCTCCCCTGTCCTCAGTGGGTCTGATATTGCCCGACGGTAGCCTCCCCCTCCCCTGGCATCAGTGGGCCTGGATTTCCAGACGGTAGCCTCCCCCTCCTCCCCTGGCCTCAGTGGGCTGGGCGATATTGCCCGACGGTAGCTTCCCTCCTTCCCTGGCCTCAGTAGGCCTGGCATTTCCCGACGGTAGCCTCCCCTCCCCTGGCCTCAGTGGGTCTGGCATTTCCAGACGGCAGCCTCCCTCCTCCCCTGGCCTCAGTAGGTTCCTCCCTGGCCTCAGTGGGTCTGATATTGCCCGACGGTAGCTTCCCTCCTCCCCTGGCCTCAGTGGGTCTGATATTGCCCGACGGTAGCTTCCCTCCTCCCCTGGCCTCAGTGGGTCTGGCATTTCCCGACGGTAGCCTCCCTCCTCCCCTGGCCTCAGTGGGTCTGATATTGCCCGACGGTAGCCTCCCTCCTCCCCTGGCCTCAGTGGGTCTGGCATTTCCCGACGGCAGCCTCCCTCCTCCCCTGGCCTCAGTAGGCCTGGCATTTCCCGACGGTAGCCTCCCTCCTCCCCTGGCCTCAGTAGGTCTGGCATTTCCCGACGGTAGCCTCCCTCCTCCCCTGGCCTCAGTAGGCCTGGCATTTCCCGACGGCAGCCTCCCTCCTCCCCTGGCCTCAGTAGGCCTGGCATTTCCCGACGGTAGCTTCCCTCCTCCCCCGGCCTCAGTGGGTCTGATATTGCCCGGCGGTAGCTTCCCTCCTCCCCTGGCCTCAGTGGGTCTGATATTGCCCGACGGTAGCCTCCCTCTCCCCTGGCCTCAGTGGGTCTGATATTGCCCGACGGTAGCCTGCCCCTCCCCTGGCCTCAGTAGGCCTGGCATTTCCCGACGGTAGCCTCCCTCCCCTGGCCTCAGTGGGTCTGGCATTTCCCGACGGTAGCCTCCCTCCCCTGGCCTCAGTGGGTCGTGGATTGTGTGGTGGTAACCCCCTCCCATACACACATGTACACACACACACACTCGATCCCATGGATCCAGTGTGCCCGAGAATTGTCCGGCGGCTCGTGGTTTGAGGCGGCGCCAAGGTTTCGCCGGGCTGATGGCACCACGTGGTATGTTGGCGTCCTCCGCAGGGGACTAGTAGTCTGGGGGTGAGTTGCTTGTTTCACAGTCGAAATGTTGTGGGTTCGAATCTCACCTGTCGCTGCTCTTCGCCCGCGACGAGTCGGCGTGAGAGATTGGCGACGCTACGTGACGGTCGCTGTGTCTTAAAACCAAGAAGCAACAACAGCAACAGCACCAATGGCGTCCTCGGCAGGTGTCGCAGGAGCAGATCACCCGGCTGATGCGCCAGATGGAGTCGGCCACCAAGAACCTGGAGACCGACCTGAAGAACAACAAGGTGGCCATCTCGGCCGACGACCTGTTCCTGGACGTCATGAGGGTATCCTTTGTCGATGGAACGCCGGGCAGCGGGGTGTTCTGCTGAAGGGCGGCGAACCGAGCGGGTGATTCGTGGTGGTGTAATTTCTCTGTCTGAAGCGCTCTGGTTAGCGTTTTAGACGAAGAGCTGGTGAATACGGGAGGCGTGCTAGGCGAACAAAAACGCCTGTGGATGAATGCTAAGAGTTGGTTTAGTGCAGGTTTTCTATTTCCGTTCCATTTTTATCGTGTTTATACTCGCTCTCCATGTTGCGTTTGTGCTGAATTGACTCTACCGGGATAAGTTCGGTCACATCCATTTGGTTGCATTAAAACAGCATCTTTGACTTCAGCGCAGTCTGGAAGCCTGTAGGGACGACGCCATATGGCCTCGGCTACTGAATACGGTGTAAAGCCACAATCTAATCCAATGGAAGCCTGTAGGCTTAAAGCAAACGATCGTGTATTCAAACTTCTCATAGCACTGGGTCTCTGTATAAACGATTTCACTGCCCACACGTTTCGCAATGTAATCTCTCGGAAGCCATGTGCCGGTGAGACCTGCAAAGCCATTGCTGTTATTACATCCTAAAGCCTGAATACTCAGCGAAATGAAGCTATATGCGGTGTTTCCTTGACGAGTGGCGCAGGACTTCGCGGTGACGGCGAGACAACAAGTGGACATCCTCTTGAACATGTCGCAGAAGATGACACAGCTCTTCGCCGGCATCGCCGAGTACTTCGTGTTCGACAAGCAGAAGTATGTAATGGAGGACTTCTTCGGCGACGTCAACACGTTCATACAGCACTTCCAGGTGGGTGGAACAACGTAGTGCCCTTCCGGTGCATTGACTGTGACTGGTTTCTTTTGGATTTGCGCTTTCAGACTTCAGGTACCTTGGTAACTAGGTATCTGCCATATTTGCAGTGCGGTTCGTTTCTAAGGACATTTCCTCTCCGTTTGTTCTGTGGTGATTGTCATTGAAGCTGTGAGTATGCAGAACACTAAACAACGTTTAACCTAATAACGTTTTGGTGTGTCGGCTAAGTCAAAGAAGTTTAAAGTTTCAGTGTTTTTTTTTCACAAGGGGCCATGAAGATGGCAGTGTAGAATAATGCAAGATGTAGCCTGGGCATACAAACTTAACGGAAATGTTTTCTTACCCTTGTCTGATGTTTTCATCATTTTCTTTGCATGGAAAGTATGTTCTGCAATGAAACCGTATCCGCTAAATAGTGCAAAATATAGGTGACTGGAGTTAACTGCATATATATATATATATATATATATATATATATATATATATATATATATATATATATATATATATATATATATATATATATAATATGTCTCGGCCGTAACTCTGGTATTTTATCCTTGAGTGCCTGCCCGGTACTTCCTTGCCATCTTGCACTATTCACAATAAACTTTGTTGTTCATCCGCACAGGTAATGGGGTAGTTTTAGAGCACAGATGATACAATGTTTGGACGTTAGGTGGAGAAGGCTCGAGCCCTCATGTCATCCCCTGAATGCACGTAAAACTCACGAATGGGACATTCCAGCTGACGGCGCGGATCACCTGGTGCCGGCTTAGCTTGTCGCTGAGCTGTTGCCGTGCGGCGGTGTAGCTGCGCTCCCTGTGGGGTTCGGTTGGTTATCCTGGTCTGGGGATTACCGTTACATCAGTACTGTTTGGCTACGTAAGCGCTTTTCTGGCGGTGATGGTTGTTGGACTTACGACTCGTTGACTGTTTTTGGTCGTATAGCGTCGACAATATCCCAGCCGGTTGGTCGCAGGTGAAGAGCAGCTAACGCTACTCTTGGGACTCGATCCCATAACCTTTCGATTGATAGACGGCCACACTACTTCTAGACCACTCTACTAAGCTTTTCCGGAAATAGTACCCTCGAAACTTGCCATGAAGACATTGTTTACCCCTAGATGTGGTAGGATTCCTTTAAAAATGTCTTGGAATTAGGTTTCCTTTGATATTGAACTCGTTTGTTAAACATTCCTATTAAGGCATCGATGTGTGTACTTTAGTGTAACATGTAAATAGCCTTACATGTAAAGAAGCTTAGATTGTGTAACGTTTGCATGTAGGTAAAGCATTATCACGATGCATATTATATGCTTCAAAATGAGCTTCCTTACAACAATGCAAAAATTTCATGAATTTTATTGTATTTCGGTTGCAACTCATGTTCACTACGTTCAAAGAAGTCACTACTCTTTCATACTTTTCCGGCAATCAGTGTCGAAAATATGTGTCAGCATTCAGTCGTCGTGACTTCTTTGAGTGTATGTGAGCATGGGTTGTATGGGAAATATGCCATTCATGAAACTTCTGCAGCATTGTAGTGAGGTTATTTTAGTAGTATATGCTGTGAGTGCATGTGCAATTTAATTGTCCACAAAATATATAACAGCGGTGACAATTTGACGAGCTTACTGGGATGCTGTAAGCTTCAACAAACAACGTCTCAATGACGTCTATGTGATAGTGTGTGACGTCACCAATTTACCCGCACACTATGGGCAATTTGCTCGTCTTGTCCATGGACTAGATGCCTCGCACATTTCCCGCACATTGCCGAAGATCGGACACACCACTCTATAGCCGTTCGGTGATGTAACTCGCTCGACCAGCGGACGACTGGCGATATGTTTGTGAGAGTTTTCTGCTGGTGTTGAATGGCCTCTGTCCGAAGAGTGCGGAAGTGGAGGCACGGGATGGATTCCGGCACAGCAGTGTTAAAATGATGGTTTTCCGTCAGGTGTGAGATGTCGAAACTAGTTCGGTGGGATATTGAAATTCGCAATGGAAACGATGTCTCTTAGGATGACTTGGAAGTTCTTCCAGCACAGTTTTCATTCAACAGCGCATCTATGCGTGCACCTTTTCCCTTTGTTTTGAGATACTTAATTTAAGGCTAACTATTTTAGCGATAACGATGCAAAACACCTACCCATAGCAACTAATTGTATAACAGACCACACCATGGGTGGTCTACAATGTTGAGTTCAAGCATAATGCTCATCAACAAGATTCTGTTATATATTGTGATGGAGACTTCATAAAGACCAATCGCGAAGCACGTGTCGATACTTCATTGGTAGGGATGTCGATTCAATGTCCAGAAGGTGGTATATTACACACTGTTTCACGAATAATGTATCACCGCGTCACAGACGAAAGCTGACGACATCCGACACAGACGAATGTGCACTGACGGGCGCCGACCCGCCACCAGGGTGCCTACAAGGACAACCTGAAGCTGCGCGAGACTGAGGCCAAGATCGAACGGGCGCGCGAGGCTAAGGCCAAGGCGGAGCGGGAGCGCTCCGAGAAGCGGTCAAAGAAGCTGGCCATCGAGGCCATGATGAACGCGCCCGACGACCAGGAGGGCGTCATGGACAGCCTGCTCGAGGCGCTCAAGTCGGGCTCGGCCTTCAGTCGCGAGCAGAAGAAGAAGCGGCCGCCGCGCGCCGCAGGAGGTGGGTGGCGGTGTTGACGCTGTCGGAGCGACACGCCGGGCAGAGGTGCTCTGTCGTGCTCAGCGTCACGTGCTCCCGTGCTCACGTGCTGGTGATGAGTGCGGCGATCAAGCCGTAGCTTTCCGTATCGTATTCTTCCGTTGTTCTATCGATCATTTGCCGTCCGAACGTTGCGCGTGTTGTGCCTGTGCATTGGCCGCTCCCGCCAGTGACGTACTAGCTGTTGATTTCAGCTTTCCGGACGGCTTTTGCAGCGTCAGCCTCATGCCTCTGACTGGTGAAGTGGCGGTTGCTCCGCTGTTGCCCCGTGCGTCAGCTTTGCGTGTCCGTTGCGCGTGTGTCCGGTGTGTGTGTGAGCAGACTTGCCGGACCGTCCGGCGCCCTGGTCGGCTACCTGACCCTAACCGAGTCTGATGTTCGCAGCGAGAGTCAGTCGCGCTCAGCTGGGGTAAGCCGGCAGCGGTGTTTACGCATGCTGTCCGCATGGGCCGGTGCGAGCCGTACCGTTGCGCCTGCGCCTGCCGCCTCCGCCTAGGCATGCCACTGACGCACAGCAGCACACGGACGGACCCCGACATCACTACACGGTGGCAGGCTGACCAACCTCACCCACACACGCGGACCCCGAGCGACAGTGGGCCTGTCGTGAACGGTGCCCGACACAAACGCTAGCATCCTCGCGGCTGTGTTGACGGTACTTGGTATCGGGGCAAAGCGTGGGAACGGAGTCGGTACGTCGGGGCCAGCCACGGGTTTGTGATGACATTTTCGGAACTGCCGCTGCACGACAACCGTATGGGCGGATGTTACAGCCACTATTGTCGCTAATTCGGCCATGTTTTACAAGATTGGTGCAGGCTTGTGCTCCCGTTGGATCGAACTTGCTTCAGTGACAAGGGAGCACCGTGCGCTAAACTCATCCTTATGTTGCCACTGGGTGATAAACGGGTAAGAAGGAAAAAATGCCTCCGTAATTGTATCATATGACCAGCTCATGCGGTATATTTATATAATTTGATAAGCTGATCGTTGTTTTTATGCCGGTAAAATGTTGCCAAATTAATTCGGTCTCCATCTCATTTTGCTTTCGGAACGTTTTCATCCGTCTAATTCACTGTTATCGTGATGTTGGGGAGGACATGGTCGGGTCCTGCGCACACGTTCGTAAACAGCCGAACACAGCCGAGCCAGTTCTCGACCGCATCTCTTCACGGCAACGGCCGCGTGGTTTTCACTTCACGCTTGCCCCTGGGACACGGCGCACGGCCCAATGTCAACACGCCACAGCCGAACCGTGGACAGACACGCCTTCCGACACGACACCACGCTGGGCTCAGTTTGGCGACCGTCTTGGCTGTCTGCCTGGCGCAGTTGACTGCTGGGCTTGTGGTGGCTGGGCCACTGCTGCTTGCTGTGTGGCTAAGTCATCTGAGCGACGTAACCGTCCGTGTTCCAACCGCTTTCAGGTAGTTCTGCGCGTGATCGAGAGCCCGGTAGCGGGTGTGATCGGAGACGTGGTGGTGTCGCGTATTCCGCTGGCATGTTAACGCGATATTTTGAGCAGGGCCCGCTGCCCCGCGCACATCGATAGTGGCCGTTGTGTGTGGCGCGTGCGCACCACACTCCCGGTCGAAGTTGGTTGGCAGATATGTCGCAGAGAATTGTCCTGCTCTCGCTGTTCTCTGTCGATAGCGTTCTCCGACTCGATAGCGTACCTCGAGTTCTCCCTGTATGCTGTAGCAACGGAGCATAGATGTTTGGGGGGACATAATAGCGGCATGTGGAAGAACGGCCGACAAAGAATGTCATGCGCTTTCTGCGTGCATTATGCTACTCTAAGAAAGAGCATAACTTAGGTTGAACTGGTCAATTGCTGTTTCCATAGTGACGAAAAACTAGCTGGGAAATTCGGTAGGTGAATTTCAAGCAGGGTATGCACAATGTTTGTCAGCTGCGCGCCAACGTGCGGGAATGCCAAGTCGTGCCTCGGTGTGCCTAGTCTGGTCTGGGTGTGCCTGCCGAGGACGATGGCGCCTGCGAGCGGACGGGACTGGCTGTCGTTCGGGGGAGCATGAGCACCCAGGGCTCGTGTTGGCTGTCGTTCGGGGGAGCATGAGCATTTATGGCTCGTGTTTGATGTTGTTGGGAAGGAGCATGAGCACTGAGTGCTCGTGTTTGATGTCGTTGGGATGAAGCATGAGTACTGAGGGCTCGTGTTGGATGTTGTTCAGGGGAGCATGAGCACTGAGTGCTCGTGTTGGATGTTGTTCGGGGGAGCATGAGCACTGGTGCTCGTGTTGGATGTGATGGAGCATAGAAGGCTCGTGTTGGATGTCGTTCGGGGGCACATGAGCACTGAGGGCTCGTGTTGGATGTCGTTCGTGGGCACATGAGCACTGAGGGCTCGTGTTGGATGTCGTTCGGGGGCGCATGAGCACTGAGTGCTCGTGTTGGATGTTGTTGGGATGGAGCATGAGTACTGAGGGCTCGTGTTGGATGTCGTTCGGGGGCGCATGAGCACTGAGTGCTCGTGTTTGATGTCGTTCGGATGGAGCATGAGTACTGAGGGCTCGTGTTGGATGTTGTTCAGGGGAGCATGAGCACTGAGTGCTCGTGTTGGATGTCGTTGGGATGAAGCATGAGTACTGAGGGCTCGTGCTGGATGTCGTTGGGATGGAGCATGAGCACTTAGGGCTCGTGTTGGATGTCGTTCGGGGGCACATGAGCACTGAGGGCTCGTGTTGGATGTCGTTCGTGGGCACATGAGCACTGAGGGCTCGTGTTGGATGTCGTTCGGGGGCGCATGAGCACTGAGTGCTCGTGTTGGATGTTGTTGGGATGGAGCATGAGTACTGAGGGCTCGTGTTGGATGTCGTTCGGGGGCACATGAGCACTGAGGGCTCGTGTTGGATGTCGTTCGATGACTCGTGTTGAACGTGCCGCCCGAGCACCATGCTAAACACGGAGAACACGATCCGTGATGAATTGTTGCGTGGCAATCTTAGCTGGAGGTTGTCCCTTGTTTGCATATCGTTAATTCGTGTCTCCCGGTGGTCACTGGCAAATCGGCCTAACACGCCGTGGTGCTGTTGTGCCCAGTTGGCAGCTTGCGCGCCGTCCGGTAGTGCCCATCTCACTGCCCATCTCACTGCAGTTGTAGCTCGCAGAGAAGCATGCGTCTAACAGGCGACAACAGCCCAGTGTAGTCCGGCTCGCATGTTTGTACTCGCGCAACAGCTGGCTGCTCTTGGGCGTGGCTCGCCATCCAGCGAGCCGCCCGGATAACTTTAAGGTAGCTAGGCTGAATGCAGCTAGCATTAAACAACTGTGCGTGACTTGTTTCGCAGCTACATGTATTAATACGCCGCGGATGTCGACTGTCGTATCCCGTCCCTCCCCTGATGCTTTCGTCAGCAATATCACAACTTGAAACCGGTAACGTCAGTACCATTCTGAGCTTTGCTTTGGTGAGGCGATGGCGGGCGATAACGGGCGGGCCTGCCCAGTGGCCCGGCGACATTGTGCTGGGACACACGTGTGGGTTGGCTGCCGACACAAGTTGGCCGTGGCGGGGCGCGTGACGCCACATACACGTGTCGTGAGTGATGGTGCCGGACCCCGGAACCTCCCCGCGCCCGTCCGTCGGTCTGACCTGTCGGCTGTCGGCTGTTGCAGCCGAGAGACGTGCCCAGCTCAACAAAAGTCGATCGCGGAGTGGTCTGGCGGCATCGCCAGGTAGCCGGGAGCTCGTCAGAGGGTAAGTGGCCGGTGTGGTCAGTAATGGCGGTGCGATAGGCCACCGGGGATTCCGGCCGGCGCAACCCAGCCACAGCGAGGCTGTTGGAGGGGGTGGGGTCACTTAAGGTCAGCAAACCCAACTTACGGCGATGGTAGCCGTTGTGTTAGACACCTGCCACGGATGGCCAGTATGTATGTCCGTATGCGTGTGCTGTGTGTGTGTGTGTGTGCGTGTGCGTGTAAGTAAGTAAATGTATGACCGCGGTGCATATCATATTCGGGCGGGACATCCACGCGAGATAGATGAGCGGGGCGGAAAATCACCAGCTGCACGCCACAAGCTGAGTTTTGCTCACCGAAGCAATGATGACTACGCTCGATCACCGCGCATGACTGAACAACAGACTTCCTGAATGCTTTCGGCGGGTTCGGTGCATCTCATACTGCCCCCTGTGCAGCAGTGTCAGTCAGGGTTAGTCATTCATATTTTGTATTTTGATTTACACGTAGATTTGCAAAATATGGTCTTCGTCTCGTTTTTTGTGGGGGGGGGCATCACGACATCCTGGGCCCTTTGAATTCCTAGTCCTTTCCGTACCTAATTATGGCTTGTGATCTAGATGTAATTAGATTAAGAATAATAATTGATGCATACTAACCCAATAAAGTTACACGGAACCTCAGTTGTCTTTAATGTATGTGCAGTGACGTAGTGGAATGAAGGCTCCTGTTGACAGAAGTGTCCCGGGTGACAATAATGATGGACAATAATATTATCGAGCCTGATGTCAGTGTGTCTCTGGCTGGCTGTCTGCGCAGGGTGTCTGGTCTTCCACAGCAGCGTCGGTGCACATCTTGCCGGTCCGCCTGTGGCGAGGGTCGGCAGGTCTGTGACCGGGATCATGGGCTATGAGACGTGCACCTGGGGATAGTGGTCAGCAGGTATTTGGGACCGGGTCAGGGGCTCTGAGACGTGCAGTTGGGGATAGTGGTCAGCAGGTATTTGGGACCGGATCAGGGGCTCTGAGACGTGCACCTGGGGATAGTGGTCAGCAGGTATTTGGGACCGGAGCAGGGGCTCTGATACGTGCAGCCGGGGGCAGTAGTCAGCAGGTATTCGGGACCGGATCAGGGGCTCTGATACGTGCACCTGGGGATAGTGGTCAGCAGGTATTTGGGACCGGATCAGGGGCTCTGATACGTGCACCTGGGGATAGTGGTCAGCAGGTATTTGGGACCGGATCAGGGGCTCTGATACGTGCAGCTGGGGATAGTGGTCAGCAGGTATTTGGGACCGGATCATGGGCTATGAGACATGCACCTGGGGATAGTGGTCAGCAGGTATTTGGGACCGGATCAGGGGCTACGAGGTAGTCGGCTGAGACGGGATGTGGTCAGCAGGTATTTTGGACCGGATCAGGGGCTCTGATACGTGCAGCTGGGGATAGTGGTCAGCAGGTATTTGGGACAGGATCAGGGGCTCTGATACGTGCAGCCGGGGGCAGTAGTCGGCTGTTGTGTGATACCGTGTGCGGCGACCGTGTCAGTGCACGTCTGACGCGGCGACCGTGTCAGTGCACGTCTGACGCGGCGACCGTGTCAGTGCACGTCTGACGCGGCGCTCCTCCGACAGGGTCAGCACGGACGAGGAGCGCGATCAGGTGGTGATCGGCGTGCGCAAGCGGTCCGACGTCGAGTCGCGCGAGCGCGTGCGCGACACGCGCATCGACGACACCAACCGGCTGCTGCAGCGCGTGCTGGAGCTGGACTCATAGCCGGCGGCCGGCCGGGCGCCTCCCGTCCCGCTCTCTCTCTCTCAGGTGACCAGCGTGGTGTGTCGGCTCGGAGCAGCCGCGGTGTAGGCCGGCCTGCTGTGGCTGGCCTGCTGTGGCTGGCTTGCTGTGGCTGGCCTGCTGTGGCTGGCCTGCTGTGGCTGGCCTGCTGTGGCTGGCCGGCCGTGCCGCCGCCGCGCTGTCGGCCCGCTGTCGGCCCGCCGCTGACGTTAGGCGGGGTGCTGCGCCGGGCGCGCGCGTGCTGCGGTCGCGTCCCTGCGAGAACGTGCGGCCCATGCAGGATGCCGCGGCGTGCGCCGCGTGCGCAGCGACGGCGTGCTGCGCACGTGGCGCCACTATTAACGGCAGCTTTTAACGCGTCGAGCGAGGCTCTCGGTGCGTTGATCCAGTGCTTCGCATGTGGTACCTGATTTTTCCGACTGACGCGACTGTGAGCTCTGCATCTCTCTCTCGCTCTCTCTCTCTCCCCTCGGCGGCGGGTCTGTTTGCGGGCGTGTGCACGCACTGGCGTGGCCGACCGTGCTGCCGGAACAGCAGGATGTCAGTGGCCAAAGCCTCGTTCAAGATCGGCTCTTGCGCGCGCGCGCGCGCGACCGTGAGCGGCGTTTGTCCGTCTGGTTGTGATGCGGTGACGTCGGTAGGTAGAATTTTCGAAGCCGTCCAGTTCGCGATCAGGTGATGCTGCGCTATTGTGCCTCTCCGTACAGGAGCGTCCGAGTCGAGCGGAGAAATGTCATCGGCAGTGCGCAGTTTGAAAGTTTGTGCGTGTTCGGATTTCCGATGCAAATGCAAGCTCGCGAGCTCGCAGCCTGCCGCGCGTGTCCCGTCGTCGCTTCCAGACCGCGTTTTGTCTCACTATACGTTGACTGAGACGGGAAATGGGACCGTGTCTTCAGGAGCATTCCGGCCAGCGAGAGCTGAAAATCCAGTGCCTTGAATCAGCATTCCTGAATAATGATATTTTTGATGGTCGGTCGGTGTGATGGTCACGTATATGGATCCGTTGTTGTGTTTTAGGCCGGCACTAACCCGTCTGCGATGCGCCCTGCTGCCGATATTTTGACGCGCTTGCAATGCCGGCGAATTATATATTTACATTATGTTGGTGTGAAGGTTGTTGCAAATAACACTTCGGACCGCCCGCAACCGGGCACAAAAGTCGGGCACTTACCGGTGGCGTCTCGTTTCGTCCGGTACGCTTTCGCTAATCCTTTCTCTAGTCCATCCTACTCTCATAATATCATGACATGGCGATGCTTTGTGTGGATGCGTCCGGGGCACCTGCGTAGCGCCACTTATGCTGAGTCCGCAGCGGCGGCCGCCATGATATTGGATGCAACCGTCTTGTCTTCCAGGCCTGTGCTGTCTGTGCCTCGTTGCCGTGTTATTGGACACTATGTTGACATTTTTATCGAATGTACTTACGTGTCCAGTGCTGGTTATGTGTATTTTACCGCTTGTGTGCAATAACATGAGCCTGCTTTGTTGCGTGCTGTTTGACACGAACCCTTTTGTGACACATAATTTTTGTAGGTAGGAATGGGTACATCTGGCCAATGACGTCGATGTGCCCTAAACCCAAATAACTAACGAACTTGTAAAGTCTGAGACGATCTACAAGCCATGAAGAGAGCACGGTCATGATGTTTATACGCCAGGACATGACTGGGGTGTCTGAAGACATGTCAGTAAAGACCATTTATCCGTGTGCACAATGAGCAGTTCACGGTAAAATGAAACAAGTACTGCTAACCATACTGGATTCGAAGCATCTCTCATCTCACCACCACCAAAGTAGTGCGCAAGCATGCTAAACAATGATGGGCCATTGGTTTGGCACGGTTATTCCAGGCACAGAATAAGTGCTACTGGCCATGGGCGTCGCCGCTGATTTTGAGCAGGGGGCGGTAGGGTTTTCGTTGGATTCACGCAGCGTCTAGACGTAAAGATAGATATACAAGGGTTTGGTAATACTCCGCTCCAACCCCGGGCGCTGCCCGTGCTACTGGTCTGTAATATGGACCGTCGCTGACGGTGACTGACTCGAATGGGCTTTGCGTGCTTGCCACGTCCTACCGGCGGCAGTGCTTCGCGGCTGCTGGACGGGCGCCTTGGGTCAGTTAGCTGGCCGCGACTCAGCGTGGATCACGCCAAGCAAACAGCAAGCACACCGGAAGCCTGTCGTCTTCCGGCGACCGGTCACCGCACAGCTGCTTCTTTGCTTACCCATTACAAATGGCAAAACATGAAGCGTGGGACTCGGGAACAGGCTGAAAACGATTATGCCGGAACTGAGGGAGTGGTGGTTGTTGGTTTTACGACACGTTGACCGCTGAGCCATGTAGCGTCGCCAATCTCTCGCGCCGATTGGTCGCGGACGAAGAGTAGGGACAGGTAAGACTCGAACCCACAATCTTTCGATTGTGAGACTCACTTGCCCCTAGACTACTCGAACCCGGACTGAGGAAGTGGTCGCGCCACAGCCAAGTCAAGAAAAGAGGTGATATTCTGTCGACTGTGAATTGGTCACTGCTATGCTACCCATCGTTATCTGCTATGCGGAAGCAAGCCACCGCGATGCCCTCGATGTCTTGCACGTTTTATCGTGCGCCATGTTCTGTGCTCATTTAGAAGATGCGATATGGGACGCATGCGACAGAGTTCTTTTATAAGTTCAGGTGTCCAGGCATACTGACGATAAATCTCAAATTGTACGTAATGGCGCATTTTTTCATTTCCATCCAGAAATATAATTCTGGACCATTTACACACAAAGCTGAAAGAAGTATTCATTACATTTCTCCTAAAGATGGTTTAATGCGCAATCAGTGGCGTCGCCACGGGGGGGGCAGAGGTGCAATTTCCCCCTGCCGTGGACTGCCCCCTGAAATTTGAGGAGGCCCCCAGGACGAAAAGGGCCCCCAGGACGAAAACGAAACCCCCAGGACGAAAAGGAGGCCCTTAGGACGAAAAAAAAGACCCCCAGGACGAAATAAGGTACCTCAGGACAAAAGGAGGCCCCCATGACGAAAGGAGGCCCTGCAGGACTAAAAGGAGGCCCCCAGGACGAAAAGGAGGCCTCAGGACGAAAAAGGGCCCAGGACAAAAGAAGGTCGTCAGGACGAAAGGAGGCCCCCAAGACGAAAAGGAGGCCCTCCAGGACTAAAGGAGGCCCCCAGGATGGAAAGGAGGCCCTCAGGACGAAAAGGAGGCCCCCAGGACGAAAAGAGGCCCTCCAGGATGAAAAGGAGGCCCCCAAGACGAAAAGAGATTATACAAATTAGGGGCCTCCAGGAGGAGGCCCCTAATTTGTAAAAAGAAGTCACCTAGGGAGGGTAGGAGGCCCCAGAAATCAAGCGAGTGCCAAATATTGCACAGAGGCCCCAGGACAAAAGGCCACCAGGACGAAAAGGAGGTCCCCATGATGAAAAGGAGGCCCCAAGGACGAAAAGGATGCCCTCTAGGACGAAAGGAGGCCCTTCAGGACGAAAAGGAGGCCCTCCAGGACGAAAGGAGGCCATCCAGGACGAAAGGAGGCCCTCCAGGATGAAAGGAGGCCTCCAGCCCTCAGGTCCCATTCCCGAACCATACTAAGGGCCTAAAACAATAGGAGGCCCTAACACATGGGGCCCCTTCGGGAGCAGGAGGCCCCTTTCGTCCCCCTGGAAGAATTTCGTGGCGACGCCCTGTGCGCAATATGCGCCCGATATGGTTGGCGCGCCCATAAATCCCAGTGACTGACCACACTGAGAACCTCCTTGAAGAACTTTCACCAAATACTCTGTTAAGAACTTCACCAAAGTCGCGAAGGGTTTGCTCTAACCGCATGCAACGTTTTTTGCAAGAACAGAGGGCTCTTGGGCGCCCAGTGATCTAACAAAGGAATGGCCAAAAACCCTCATATAGGTCTTCTGCAACAAATTTACCAGTCGCTTCTTTTGAAAGATGTTTCAACATTTTCACCTCAATGGTAATTCTTGTGAAGGAACATGGCCCAGGTTCTTGAGTTCGTAAACAATGTGTGCGCGCATGCAACCCAGCAGTCTCACAATCGGAAGATTGTGGGTTCGAGTCTCACCTGTCGCTACTCTTCGCCCGCGACCAATCGGCGTGGGAGATTGGCGACGCTATATGACTTAACGGTCGACGTGTCGTAAAAACCAATAACCACCATGCATCCCAGCACAATGGTGACGCCGACTTGGGTGTGCGTGCGTCCTTTTGTGCGTGCGTTAGGGCGCAAGGCGATACCCGTTTGCCATTTCTCTTCAGTATGTGATTTATGATTGCTCCGCATTGAAGTGATAGTTGTCATTGTCTCCACGTGCAATATATTTCAAGCTTAGGATTTGGATTGGGGGCCATAGGTTCCCCGCCTAAAACCCCGTGGTTGCCTTGGCTTGCTGGGTCTAGGGGTAAGCTGCTCGTCTCACAATCGAAAGATCGTGGGTTCGAGTCTCACCTGCCGCTACTCTTCGCCCGCGACCAATCGGCGTGGGAGATTGGCGACGCTACATGACTCAACAGTCGACGTGTCGTAAAGCAAATGACCACCACCACCACCACCATCTTGGCTTGCTCAACCTGTCATTCATTGACCTTGACCGGGATGCTGACAGCATTTCGCCAAGGCTTGGTGCCGTGTATGTCATGAAGGTTTGAGGCGCTGCCGGAGTTGTGTGGCTTCCATGTGAAGGGTTTATGAGCTATGTTTTTGTTTGGTGAAGGTAAGTTTATGTTCGCAATGGTATGACGTAAGTTTATTTCCTTGCTAAGTTCTTGTTTTGCCCGACCTACCCCACGATTTTTTTTAATTCCCAGAATGTCAGCTACTTCATTTTGTAAAAAAAAGATCCGTGGAATTCGTAGGTGACAATTTTTATTCTCATTGGGGTCCCGGAAACATGGCATGGCATGCAACACTGTAAACATTGCACTGCTATAGACCATATATATTGCACTGCTATAGACCATACGCATTCGCACTGCTATAGACCACCTAATCATGCATCTATATGCAGTATGTCAAGACGTTATTGGAAAAACGTCGATCCAGTCTTCTGTAGGGCTTAAGTAAACGCTTGTAAGGGCTCGCAATCTGTCGTAAGGACCTGTGCGAATTCGTAAGAAGCAATACCCGGTCGTAAGCGCCTATAGACGTTCGTAAGTACCTGTAGACTCGTGAAGTTCCGTAGAAGTTAGTAAGGATCCGTAGACGGTCTGAAAGCCCGTAGACGTTCGTGAGGGCCTGTAGACATTCGCTAGCACCCATAGTCGTTCTTAAGGGTTCGTACGTGCCTGTACGAGCCCATGAGCCTCATAGGGTCCCCATACCTTGGTAAGGGCCCGCAGACGTTGATAAGTGTTAATAATAATAATAAGTCGCCAGTAGGTGTTCGTAAGGATACGTAGTTGTACTTAGTGGACCGACAGCAGCCATAAAAAGTGTGGTTCGCATTTCTATCTGTTATGGCGATCCCGTAATTAACTATGCACAGGCCTCTGGCGCGAGCAATCGGGCAGAGCTAGGGGCCTGTGGGAGCCTAATGAGGAGGAGGCCACCCCTTTGGTCACATCTCTTTGCCAGGATACAGGATTTTGTTAACCTGGAGGCCACTGATGGTGTCAAAACGCGTGCAAAACGACATGAAATGTCAGAGGTTGCAGCATATCATTTATTAAGTCTTGCTTTTTGTGGGAAGTGCAAAAACTAGTTGGGCAAATCCCGACAGTCTTGAAAAATGGCGGGAATACACTTCGGGAAAGGTCTTGCCATGGTCACCGCTTAGGCCACAGGAACTTTGAAACCAATTATCCGCCTATGTATGTATTTATATATATATATATATATATATATATATAAATATATAAATCTGCATACAGATATATAACATGCATCATCACATTCTGTGCATAGTTGATCACTTGGAATTAGATGTGAATGCGGCGCCGGCAATTCACGCATGTGCATACTATTATTGGCAAAATACCTCGTGCCAAACCGAGTAAATGCCAAATTTAACAACTATGCAATTCAATTTCAAACTCCCCGCTAGCCACTCAAACAGTGTAAGCAGAGAGCGGCGGGTGACTGCCACTGAATCAGTGTAGCAGAGAGGGGGCTGTCACTACCGAATCATTGCGGCAGGGGCGGCTGTCGCCACTGAATCAGTGTAGCAAAGAGCGGCAGGTGACCGCCACTGAATCAGTGTAGCAGAGAGGGCGGGTGACCGCCGTTGAATCAGTGTAGCAGAGAGCGGCGGGTGACCGCCACTGAATCAGTATAGCAGAGAGGGCGGCTGTTGCCACTGAATCAGTGTAGCAGAGAGCGGCGGGTGACCGCCACTGAATCAATATAGCAGAGCGTGGCGGGTGACCGCCACTGAATCAGTGTAGCAGAGAGCGGCGGGTGACCGCCACTGAATCAGTGCGGCTGAGAGCGGGTGACGCCACCGTCTGTCGCTGCGCGCCGCTCTGCAGGCGTCGCCTCCACTCGCGCGCCGTTCCGTAGCACGTCTGGGGGCGGGGCCGGCGCGGTCGTTGCGGCCGGCGAGTCGCCACGCAGCGGTACTCAGAGGCGACGGCCGCCAGCGCCGCTGGTGCGCTGGTCACCGCCGCGCTCGTCACCTTCTGATTTGTCGGCGGTCTGCGGCGCGGCATGAAATGGCTCTGGAGCGCCGGGTGGGCGGCGCGACTCGTGGGAAGTGGCTGGCATGGCTGGAAGACGTGAAGCGAGTCATTGGGAAGGCGGCCACTACCGAATTATGCAGTATAACATCGGGCCAGTTTGTTATCCTTATATTGTGTTTATGTTGCTTATTGCGCTTAGCTTAGCCGGACCATTCTACGAAATATATAATTGTGCTGCAATAATTGAATAAAATATCAATGCTTTCCAGCATTCCCGCTCTATAATGTCACGAAGGGAACATGCTAGACCCAGGAAAAAATGCAGACAGGAAGATGGTGCCGACTCGAACTGCCATTGTGGGGCCAATTCGTGAAGTTAATGCCAAGGCAAAGTTATGCTAGGTGGGAAATGTGTCCTACATTCCCTCTCTTAAAAAGTACTCCTGATTTGGACTCTGCGCAGTCGTTCTATTTGACAGAGGCTTCGAGCAGACTAAGCCGGGTCCGTAACATGAAGCTAACATCATTTAAAAGTTTTTGTTCTTAAGGGTTGAAATACAACTTCCGCCACGTGAGTGCGCTGGCATACCCTTAGATCAGAGCATCAGCTGCGCGGAAATATTTAGGGGAGGTGCTCGAGCAGTAACAGTTACGAATGATGTTCTCGGACCACTCGGGCGGATTGAGCGACGTGTCAACATTTCATTTCCCCAACAATGACTGAACAAGCCGTAATAGTTGGACACTACCGAAACGGCTCAGCGTCTTCATAAATCCAAAGGTTGCGGAATCACACCAACCTTCAAGTCGTGACGGGGTGTCGTGGTGGACTTTGGATGGGGTTGAGACGGCACGACAGGGGTTTTGGGTTGTTTTTATGCAAAACAATTCTCCTAAATACTCAATAATTCTTATATTGTTAAATTGCATAAAGCTTGGAGCGACCAGTCCCCTAGGGCTCTGATATGCTATGTTAGCTGGGATAGGTAGGCGTGCCCGCTCCAAGGGTCACTCAACACTTCCACTCTTATCATTTCTATTGGGTCGGAGTATGGTGGGTTTCGGTGGTAAGCCTGATTACGTCTAAGGACGTGAACTCTTAGTCAAAGTTCCCCGGTAGGCCACGTCCACCAGAGGCGGATGTCTCAAAAAGTGTGCACGTATGTGTGTGTAGAGAGCAAAACCCTTTTTGAAGTTGATTTTTACGATGCGTCACCATAGCACTAATGCTAGACTCTCATGAATTGTGGGGTCACCATACCCCCTCCTCCTCTGTTCCCCCACCTATGATGTTTACTCGTCTTGCCAATGCCGGTGGATTCAGGAACGGTGTAAGTGGCGAGGGCAGTGGCATATCCAAGGGGATAAAAGAAAACAACGACCATTATCTGTGTAAGATATTGTTATAATATCATGTCCAGGTCCTACCTCATCCAGATATGATAGTATTATTTTGATTGGCATTAATTTGTACACAACTCGAGCCGACTCAAAACAGGCTGGCTGTACCCACACTTCGCGGTGAAGGCGGAGACAAACATTTGCCTTCGCATGTGGTGATTTTAGCATTATCTATATGATGCTGTTTTGTAAATAATGCATTTAATACGCGCCATGGAGGGCCTCTGAAAATTACTCGCACTGGAGAGGGAGCGGATTCCGCCCCCTAACATCTCGGCTCCTAGTAAAGCTAGAGCAACAACATTCGCAGGGTGGATGGGGACGGTAGTGATCCTATTGTGTGCAAATATCACGACCTTAGGTCAATATTTTGAAGGTCAAATGAGGTAAAAATAGCACAATTGTATGGTTTTGCGTGGCTTGGCTTGTCATTGTTATGGATCGCTGTGATTGTGTTTAAATGCTCCAAAATTGGCATTAATGATGTTTTAGACATTACTAATGATGCAATACATGTGCCAGATCCGCCATTTGACCTCAGGTCACCTATATAGCAGCACTTTATTAGGTCATTGCCTGCTCCAGTTACCGGAACTGGGCTGCCCACCCCACTGCTCCGTTGGGCGGCTCGGCGCAATCTGCTTCGCAAGAAGGGAGTGAAATACATAAATATAGTATGGAAACGCTTAGGCACACAATGACAAACAGTAGATTTCTGGATGTGTAGGAAGTAACATGCAAAGAGACATCAATCGCATAACAGTCATTTGCATTTATGATAACATTCAAGTTGACCAAGTTTGGTTCCATTAGCATGTCATGAACATGACCAGACATGGCCTCGGCGACCTAACATGACTGCTAAGTTATATAGCATAACAATACGCATCAAACAAGTCGCTAGTGTCGTCAAGAACTCTTCCCTTTTGCCAATATACGGGAAGCGCATCAGCGCCAATTTTTGTGGTCTGGCTTCGCGAAATGTGTTTGCTTTAACGGCCCCTAACTTGGAAAATGTTCGGCCTATTATAATTTTGCTTGCTTTAAACAATGCGCCGGTCGTTTCTAAGCAGGTACGTAAAGCATGGCGTATATAGGCCGGTACAATATGGAGTTATGTACGAACAATAGGAGGGATGGGCGGGTTTCACCCTCCCCTCCAGGGCGAGTGGTAGCCTGTCATGAACTTGACCTGACTTGACCTCGGTGACCTGACATGACTTTGAAACAATATAGCATGACGATATACATCAAATAAGTCGCTAGTGTTGCCAAGGACACTTCCTTTTTGCCGATATACGGGAAGCGCATCAGAGCCGATATTTGTGGTCTGACGCTGGTAATTTTGTTTTATTTTAACGACTCCTAACTCGAAAAATTTTCGGTCTCTTTTCGTTGTTCTTACTTTAAGCAACTCGTCGGTCATTTCTAAGCAGGTAGACGAACAATGACGTATATCGGCCAGTAAAATCTGGAGCTATCTACAAAAAATCGGAGGGGTGGGCGGATTTCGCCCTCCCCATCAAGGGCGTGTGTTAAGACAAGATTTGCTCCATATGAAAGAGGAAAACATTAAGTAAAGTCCTGCCGTTCTTCGACCGCTTGCTATCCAAGATCACTTACACATGACTCGCTACCCAAGATCATCACGCCATGTTAATGCAAGGAGTTCTTTAAACACTAGTGTCGCTAAAATAATTTTATTATACACCAGCACCCTTATTATCTGCAACAAATGGACATTGCCCTCATTGAAAGACATCATTGCGGAGTTATTTCAACTTTAATCAAATTTGACGAAGTATAGCGGCAGTGTCAGTTCATCAGGAATATCTTCATTCAAACGAGCGATAAATTCTGAGGAGGTTCCAGGGGGGATTTTTAGTCGGTGCCATCCTTTGATCAAAATATTTCATTTCACATGCGACCACATCATGCTTCTGGCGTTTCCCATGCTTAAGCTATACGGAAATCCGCTAACATGACAACCTTAGAACAAAATTGACGAATACCAACGAACATTATACTGGAGTCTCAGTGGCATCGGCTGATAAAGAAATAATGAATGTATCCATCACAGGTGGGGCAAAATCTCTAGACAGCATACGTTCCTTGTTTTAGACAATTATCTTCAAGATGTTGCATCTAGCGGCCGCGGCCGCCACGCGACCCAATGGCATGCTTACAGTTCGAACATCCGCCGCTAGGTGGAAACGAAGCGTTAGCAGTAGCGTGGCCGCACATGTCCTCTATGGACGATTCATAAACTGGTGCCAACGTAACATGAAAATTTCACGCACAGCAATGTTACATGTGCACCTTTATTCACTTTTTATTCTTTATTCACTCGTGGACTTTCATTCCTCAACTTCATCAATATCAAATGACAGGATTTAGGTAGATGCTACGATCTTGTTGTGGATTTCGTCAAGCGTTAAACGTAACCTCCCATATTCTTAACTGGTCAGCGATATTTGTATTTTTCCGGCTCCTTCCTCCCTTTGACCACGAACCATGCCACAATCAATGGCGTAGCCGGGATTTGTCCCGGGGAAGTTATGTTGCTCGTGCTGTGCGCAGCAAAATCCAGTGCTCAAATGGTATGACTCATCCTGGTGTGGAAGGGTAGAGATACCGCCCTCTTGAGTTTGTGCTTGGAAGTCTATGATGCAATTTGTCTTGGTTAGACACATGTGATCAGGAAGTTCTGACAAGCCTTGCTTCTGTGGTAATAGTTTTTTAGTGCTACACTTGATCCGGTCGAAGGCTCGGGATTGCTTATTCGGCATAGTATCACCAAAGTAACGTTTGTCAGAGACTTGGTGTGGTCTGTGTCTATCGAGAAGAGCTACAGAGCACACGGGCCCAAGCTCCCCAGATTCAGCCCTCGCTCCCACCAGGGGGTGGGTCGGGTCATTTGACCAGACCGGCCACACGTACCACACTATGCAGGACCAGCCATCTTCCCAAACTGACACCCTCGTGACGTGGACATTCAACTTGTATAATCCAGACAAGTGCAATGCTGAAAGGTACGATCGAGGAAATTAACGGGGAAGAAGTTTCGGTGTAAAAAACATGATTTAGATATGCTCACGAAGATTCCATGGTGTTTCCGTCATGGCAAAGGCTTGGCACAGATGAAGTTCCTGCCTGCAGGTCAAAGTAAGTTTTCGAGCTTCACCTGCTATCAATCAGCTACTTCTAAATACCGCGCACCTCCACACCATAACGATTACGCGCCCCAATTTCCTCGTTCCCTGCGGCATGCAACGCACAATAACAGCAAATTGTTTGCGCGTCTACACGTGTCAATGGTGTCTGCTCACGACAGCGTGTAACACGGTGCGCGCGCGTGCCCGGGCCCGTGACGCCGCCCGTGACGCCGCCCGTGACGGCTCCCGGCGGGTCGGCGCAGGCGCGTGACCCGCTCGGTCCGCGCCGCAGACGCCGCCGTCACGGGTCAGGCGAATCCGTGTCGTCGCGGCTGACAAGACACGTGACTGGTGGGCGTCACGGGTTACGCGGGAGAGCGTTCCACGCTCCGGTGGTGGACCGGTGCATCTCGCGCGCGGCAGACACCACTGCGCGCTGGTGCAGTGCTCACCGTCCGCCGGGCATGTGCCCACCGTCTGCTGATCAAGTGCTCACCGTCTGCCGATCAAGGGCTCACCGTCTGCTGATCAAGCACTCATCGTCTGCCGATCACGTGCTCACCGTCTGCTGATCAGCACTCATCGTCTGCTGATCAAGTCCTCACCTTCTGCTCATCGGGTGCCCACCGTCTTCTGATCAGGCGCTCACCGTCTGCTGATCAAGTGCCCACGGTATGTTTATCGGGTGCACACCGTCCGCCGATCAAGTGTTCACCGTCTGCCAGTCAGATGCTCATCGCCTGCCGATCACGTGCCCACCGTCTGCTGATCAGGTGCCCATCGTCTGCTGATCAGGTGCTCACTGTCTGGTGATCAAGCGCTCACCGTCTGTTTATCGGGTGCTCACCGAGCGCCGATCGGGTGGCCACGGTCTGGCGATCAAGTGCTTACCGTCTCCTGGTCAGATGCTCACCGTCTGCTGATCAGGTGTCGCCGTTCGCCGGGTGTGTGCTCATCCTTGATGCCAAAGTAGTCGTCCCTGTTTGTCAAGTAGTGTCCTAATTTGGCCAAGGAAGCACTTGCCCAATGGGCGCTGTATGACCAACGCAGTCGATACGCCCGAAAGCCCAAATAACCAACCGAAGCACTTGCCCTCTGCTCACCGGGCCAGCGCACGTTCCTGTCGGTCAAGAATGGATTGAATGACTGCTTGTCTGATCAGTCTTCTTATGAAGTGTTCACCTTCCGCCGAGCAAGTGTTCATCATTTGCTGGGAATGCCTCACCATCTGAGGTGAGGTGCTCACGACTCCCACCGGCTGTCGGCTCCTGCTCACGGAGCCGACATCGCTGGATCTCCGGCGATCGGTGGCCACTCCCGGCGAGGCATTGCAGCAGAGTCCACCGCGATCCTTGGCCGGCCAGCCAGCCAAAAATCGCGCTGACACACCCGACAGACAGACGCTTCGACAGAGCCCATGTGGATAGCCGATGGGGGAGCAGCTGGACTGAGGCTGACGTCGGCCGCTGTGCTGCCGGTGGCGGTGATGACGCTCGTGCCGGCGATGGTGACGGCGGTGGCCGTGTGGTCGGCTGTGGGCACTCAGGCGCTCGGCGAGACGGCGGCCGGAGCAGCACGCGCCGCTCGCCTGTGGCTGAACACTGGGGCAGACTTGCCGGCCAACGTCGGGGCCAGTCGCTTACGAGAGGCCGGGAAACGGGGCTCCACACTTTCTGCAGAAGACGGTCTCCGAGAGACTGGAATACGGGAGTCCACAGCGCATGCAGAAGCCCGCCTCCGAGAGGCCAGGAGACGAGGATCTACATCTGCAGAAAACCGCATCCGAGAGATCGGAACAGCGGGGTCAACGCCTCTGGCAGGCGAGCATCCCCAAGAGCCTAGTAGACGAGGGTCTATACCTTTCTCAGATAATCATCGCTTGAAGATGTTGCGAGAGTTCACACCCACAGACGACCATCCGTTGGAAAGGAAGCGAGTGTTCACATCTCTCATAGAGGACCAGCTCCGAGAAACTAGGAGACAAGAGTCCATAGCATTTGCAGACGACCACCTCCAAGAGTCCAGGAAGCGAGAGTCCGTTTCAGAAGAGGAGTGTTTCCAAAATACCAAGAGAGAAGAGCCTTCTTTTGCTGAAGAGGACCGCCTGCAATCCATCACTACCCAGGTGCAGCTGGTGCGGAAGAAGCTCTCCACTCGGCTGGCCAGTGAAATGAGGTAGGCAGACCACGTGGGCTAAGTGCTGACGAATTAATTGCGGGAGGTGATGCCCAGCTTGTTTGGAGAACTCACCGTCGTATGAAGTCTACATCCAATATCCAATGCCAAAATGTTGAAACGTTTGTAACGTAGTGACCCCTCCCCCCCCATAAAAACAGCGGTCTGTATACCGCTGTTGTCTCTTCATCTTCCCTGTATGTGCAGCTTATATATGTACAGACGGTATGTGGCAGAAGCGAGCACATTTGGATAACAAAGTGCACTTCTACTACTTCAGAGGGTATATTTCGGTTGCAATGTAAATCAGGTCACAGTTAATCTGTCGCGCATGTTCAGCAGGAGATAAATTCGGTCCCACCTACCATCATCTGTGATGTGTTTGCTGAAATTCCATATTTTAGGAGACTAATGTATCCTTTGGGAATTTTCGGAGGGCCAATTGAACACGCTCCGAATTGTTCAGATAGATAGATAGATAGATAGATAGATAGATAGATAGATAGATAGATAGATAGATAGATAGACGAGAGAGAGAGAGAGAGAGGGAGAGAGAGAGAGAGAGAGAGAGAGAGAGACAGAGAGAGAGAGACAGAGAGAGAATGAATGAGTGATGGTGTGAGAAAGTAAGAAGGTGAGATAGTGAGAGAGAGAGAGATAGAGACAGAGAGAGAGACAAAGAGAGTGAATGAGTGAGGGTGTGAGAAAGTAAGAGGGTGAGATAGTTAGAGAGCGAGAAACAGACAGAGACACAAACAGAATTGCAGATAGAGTGAGAGAGAGAGAGAGAGAGAGAGGGGAGAGAGGGGAAGAGAGAGAGAGAGAGGGCCAGAGAAACAGACAGGGAAGGAAAGAGATGTCTTCAGCTGCTGCTGCTACACGCAGATTATGCAACCAGCGAGCGCTATTTTTTGTTGGCTAGAGCTGCTGCGCGGCTAGCTCAGCGGAATTCGTTCAGTTTTACATTGCCTTTCCAGTGCACCCTTTTCGCGCGTTTTGTATTTTTTGTCTAGACCATGGCAGGTGATGTAGTTGCGTCGCAGGAAGAGAGCTAGTCATTTTCACCAAAATCGTGGATATGATCTATGTAGCGTCGTGGCATGTCGCAACATAGGTCTACAAAGATGAGATAAATGCAATAATATATCAGAGATCAGATTCAGATAAGCGCAGAGATCAATGGGGTAGGAATATAAAAGGGCACTTCAATATTTGCTCCAAGGAGCGCATTCGTACCGCTCATAATGGCTCATAATGGCACCGTACGCCGATCACAAGCTAGGCCGATACCCGAGCCCGTGCACTGTCGTGTCCACGTTTTCTTAGGTTCACTGCGAGCGAAGCTGAATTCTCCGTCCAGTCGGTTGCCGTGTAGATGTGTAAGAAACAAACTCATCACGAATGCATGTGCCTCACTCGAACGTAGTCTTTCGGAAAGTAAAACTCGAGTCAAATAGTTGCGGCTCTCCAGTCTTTCTTTTACACTCTGAATCTGTTCTACTGCTTTTTTTTAAACAAAAGTAAATTAATTGTTGCTGTGTTGCTACTGGAGTGTAGGTTCACCGCATCAACCACATCAGCTATGCAGCTCGTCACCCAAATTGCCACTTCTATGGCGGAAGTCCCTCCGAAATAGTTGTCACCAACCGAAGGTGGCCCAAGAGAGCTAGAAAATTAGTTTTTGGAGGTGAAAATTATCATCACTAAGGGACAAAAGAATATTTATGAGAGGATATGGAGCCGATGTCCTGCCGATGCTGAAAATCCCATGTCTTTGCCACGCAAATGTGTAGCTAATGAGCTTAGGCGCGTAGTGCATAGGTGCGCATCATTAATTCATTGGCAAAATCATCTGTAAGAAAGTTGAACTGTAATAAAAGTATGACAGTCTTAGTTTAGTCCTGCTATTTTTTTCAAGCGCGCCTACGCCCATGAACCTTTTCTCTATTCTATTCCGGAACCGGCATCCGAAATGCCATTTGAACCTCCTCCTGCTACTCCTCCTGCGGAGAAACCCTGCAACCATTCTCGGCGAGCATCGCAACTACGGCTGCCCCCACCGCAAGGCGGGACAGCATCTTCATGACAAGCTTCCTTCGTCCGCAGATCCTTCGACGACGGCGGCTCGTTGGCGACGCTGGCCGCGCTCAAGCTGGGCGTCATGCTGTTCGACGTCGTCGGAGACGAGCTCGCCGTCGGCGACGACGGGGGACGCGGCGCCAGTGCGGACGCGGGCCTCTGGGACCGCCGGCACCGGCAGCCGGCGGCCGAGACAGAGGCGAGACAGGTGCGCCTGCCGGGACCTGGCCGCGTCGGCGAGTACGTCAACAGTCTGCTGGAGATCGGACTCAACATGATCACCGTCTGGATGTACGGGTAGGTGGCAGAGCTGGGGCGGGTTCGTGTCGGTCGCAGCAGCCATCACCACCGCCGTTCGGCCACTTGGCGTTTGGACCTGCACGGAATGTGACACACACGGACAGACAGACAGAAAACAGTCGTTTCCTCATACATTAACACATCGCATACGGACGTTTGGTCATCCCACCCAAATGGGGCACGGATACAGAAAGCATACACAGTCATCACAAGCGCATCCCTCGCCTGATTTTATTAATTGTGGCCTAGCTCTTATCCACTATATCCAATCGTCCCCATGTACACCAAGCGTCTTTTGTCGACCGCTTTCAGCCTTATCCAGTCCCTTTCTGGCCCACTCGGATCCCCTGTCTGGTTGGTTCTGAGACTCCCTAACTCTTACTCTGCCCGCTTCGACTCTCCCGTCCTCACTGATTCGTTCCGACTCTTCTCTATCCTCCGTGACTCGCCCCGAGTCTCTCCCGCAGTCCGCTACGACCTTTCCCCGCCCTTACTGGTCCGCTCCCACCCTTCGCCACCCTCCGTGACTCGCCCCGAGTCCCTTCCCTAGTCCGCTACGACTCTTCCTCGCCCTTCCTGGTCCACTGCCACCCTTCGCCACTCCCGTGGCCCGCTCCGAGTCTCTCCCCCAGTTCGCTGTGACCCTTCCCCACCATGCCTGATCCGCTGCCACCCTTCACCACCCTTTGTGATCCAGCCCCGAGTCCCTCCACTAGTCCGCTACGACCCTTTCCCACCCTTCCCGACCCGCTGCCAGCCTGATCCCCGAGGCCCGCTCCCAGTCTCTCCCCCGGTTCGCTGTGACCCTTTCCCACCCTTCCCGACCCGCTGCCAGCCTGATCCCCGAGGCCCGCTCCCAGTCTCACGGCCGCGTGTGGTCGGCCGACAGGGAGGCGGACACCGAGTGCGGCCGGCGGCTGCTGTGCCAGTTCAACCAGCGCGCCGGCCGCCAGTCGCCGCTCCACTCTGCGCTGACGTACGCCGGCGGCCTGCTGCTGTCTCTGCTGCTGCCCGACACGTCCGCCTCCGAGAACCTGCTGGCCATGCGGCTCGGCCGCCGGGGCACCGACTGTCTCGCCGAGTTCGAGCTCTGCGACGTCACGCTGTGACCTTGGCTGGTCGTGGTGACCGGCAGTGACCCCTGTGCGGCGCTCGGTCACGACGTGATTCGTGGCAGCTGCTGCGATCTCCCCGGCGACGATCTCGACCACAGCTCTGGTCTCCCTGCCGATGGTCTCGGCCTCAGTTCGAGTCTCCCTGCCGATGGTTTAGGCCGTAGCCCAGGTCCCTTTGATGAAGCCCAAGCCACTGCAGCTATGGTCGCCCCGCTGAAGCTTTCGACTGCAGCTGTCGATCGGGGACGGTGTGCTGCATATTGGTGCCAGATCGGTGTGCCAGATCATTAAACACTGTTCCCAGAGAGGGGTGTTCACGCTGGACACTGGTCCCATAAAGATGTATCCGCACTTGACACTGGTCCCAGATTGGTGTATCCGCACTAGGCACTTGTCCCAGATTGGTGTGTCCGCACTGGACACCGGTCCCAGATTGGTGTGTCCACACTTCACACTGGATTCATATTGGTGTGTCCGCACTTGACACTGGTCCCAGGCTGGTGTGTCCGCACTGGACACTGGTCCCAGGCTGGTGTGTCCGCACTGGACACTGGTCCCAGGCTGGTGTGTCCGCACTGGACACTGGTCCCAGGTTGGTGTGTCCGCACTGGACACTGGTCCCAGGCTGGTGTGTCCGCACTGGACACTGGTCCCAGGCTGGTGTGTCCGCACTAAACACTGGCCCCAGATTGGTGTGTCCGCACTGGATACCGGTCCCAGGTTGGTGTGACCGCACTGGATACTGGTCCCAGGTTGGTGTGTCCGCACTTGACACTGGTCCCAGGCTGGTGTGTCCGCACTGGACACTGGTCCCAGGCTGGTGTGTCCGCACTGGACACTGGTCCCAGGCTGGTGTGTCCGCACTGGACACTGGTCCCAGGCTGGTGTGTCCGCACTGGACACTGGTCCCAGGCTGGTGTGTCCGCACTGGACACTGGTCCCAGGCTGGTGTGTCCGCACTGGTCCCAGGCTGGTGTGTCCGCACTGGACACTGGTCCCAGGCTGGTGTGTCCGCACTGACACTGGTCCCAGGCTGGTGTGTCCGCACTGGACACTGGTCCCAGGCTGGTGTGTTCGCACTGGACACTGGTCCCAGGCTGGTGTGTCCGCACGGACACTGGTCCCAGGCTGGTGTGTCCGACTGACTGGTCCGGCTGGTGTGTCCGCACGGACACTGGTCCCGGCTGGTGTTCGCTGGACACTGGTCCGGTGGTGCGCACTGTCCGGCTGGTTGCGCTGGCACTGGTCCGGCTGGTGTGTCCGCACGGACACTGGTCCCAGGCTGGTGTGTCCGCACTGGACACTGGTCCCAGGCTGGTGTGTCCGCACTGGACACTGGTCCCAGGCTGGTGTGTCCGCACTGGACACTGGTCCCAGGCTGGTGTGTCCGCACTGGACACTGGTCCCAGGCTGGTGTGTCCGCACTGGACACTGGTCCCAGGCTGGTGTGTCCGCACTGGACACTGGTCCCAGGCTGGTGTGTCCGCACTGGACACTGGTCCCAGGCTGGTGTGTCCGCACTGGACACTGGTCCCAGGCTGGTGTGTCCGCACTGGACACTGGTCCCAGGCTGGTGTGTCCGCACTGGACACTGGTCCCAGGTTGGTGTGTCCGCACTGACACTGGTCCCAGGCTGGTGTGTCCGCACTGGACACTGGTCCCAGGCTGGTGTGTCCGCACTGGACACTGGTCCCAGGCTGGTGTGTCCGCACTGGACACTGGTCCCAGGCTGGTGTGTCCGCACTGGACACTGGTCCCAGGCTGGTGTGTCCGCACTGGACACTGGTCCCAGGCTGGTGTGTCCGCACTGGACACTGGTCCCAGGCTGGTGTGTCCGCACTGGACACTGGTCCCAGGCTGGTGTGTCCGCACTGGACACTGGTCCCAGGCTGGTGTGTCCGCACTGGACACTGGTCCCAGGCTGGTGTGTCCGCACTGGACACTGGTCCCAGGCTGGTGTGTCCGCACTGGACACTGGTCCCAGGCTGGTGTGTCCGCACTGGACACTGGTCCCAGGCTGGTGTGTCCGCACTGGACACTGGTCCCAGGCTGGTGTGTCCGCACCGGACACTGGTCCCAGGCTGGTGTGTCGCACTGGACACTGGTCCCAGGCTGGTGTGTCATTGGCACTGGTCCCAGGCTGGTGTGTCCGCACTGGACACTGGTCCCAGGCTGGTGTGTCCGCACTGGACACTGGTCCCAGGCTGGTGTGTCGCACTGGACACTGGTCCCAGGCTGGTGTGTCCGCACTGAAATGTGTGGACACTGGTCCCAGGCTGGTGTGTCCGCACTGGACACTGGTCCCAGGTTGGTGTGTCGCACTTGAAGACTGGTCCCAGGCTGGTGTGTCCGCACTGGACACTGGTCCCAGGCTGGTGTTACACTTTAACTGGTCAGGTTGGTGTGTCCGCACTGGACACTGGTCCCAGGCTGGTGTGTCCGCACTGGACACTGGTCCCAGGCTGGTGTGTCCGCACTGGACACTGGTCCCAGGCTGGTGTGTCCGCACTGACACTGGTCCCAGGCTGGTGTGTCCGCACTGGACATCAGAAGATGGTCAGCACACTTGAGCATGCTAGTGAAACTAGCTGTTTGACGGCACTATCGAAAATGTATGACCGGTGACTAGGTAAAGTGACTACTGCAGATGCCATAAGTAATTGCCCTCCTCACAACCAACCAAACTTACAGTGGTTCACTCTTGCAGCTTCGAAGATCTGCTCTACCCCGCGATTCTATTGCTATCTGACAGAGGAGTCGTATTATGACCAGACAGGCACAACATTTCTGCCCCATATAGCAGCAAAAGCAGTATTTATGTTTCTTCCCACGTGGAAAGTGTGTCTTGATACGCGGATTATGATGGATAGCATTACCGTTGTATTGAAATAAACTATATTGTCGCTACGTTATCAAATTGGGTTTAATGATGAGAAATTGGCAAGCTGTGTAGCAAGCATAGCAGAGCAAGCTTGTATGGTGAGTCACCAGGCTCGAGACATGACTCTTGACTTCAGCCCCTGGTAGGAGTTGCAAATATTTTCAGGGATGCTTTACCATTCATTGCAACAACCCCTGCACGCTTTCAGGGGTGCTTTCCCATGGGGTTCTATATTAAGCATTAGTGGTGCTCGGCAGATTTCAGGGGTTTACTAGAAGTCCTAAAATAATACAAATATCCATCTTAGCTTATATATGTATATTATATATATATATATATATATATATATATATATATATATATATATATATATATATATATATATGCATATATAAGCGGCACATTGAGAGAAACTATATTTCCACCACAAAACACAATTATGATTATGAGAGAATTATGACATGTCATCCCGACAATTATGTCATCCTGAAGAAGGCCTTTGGCCGAAACGTTGATGATGTGTTTTGTGGTGGAAATATAGTTTCTCTCAATGTCCCATTTATTGTATAATTTGTCCAGATATTATTCAATATATATACATATATATACAAATCTGCTCTATGTATATATAGACCAAGGTTTACAAGCCTTAGCGCGACAATCTATGGGCCAAGCACCTTTCAGAATGGGAGGGGGCTATTTGCCATTCCTCTATTTCTTTTCTGTACCCTACTGACCCCGACACAAATATGAAGAAAGAACGCAAATATCACTGAAAACAAATATACAACCACGCCTGCAAGATGGTACGATGTCCTACTACCTACAACTTATGTCCCTCAACTACCGACAATAGTGAATTCCATGTGCCAAGACTCGTAGGTCCCGTGATAGGGGCAGGGGACTCGGGTGGGACGCATCACACTCACTCCGGAACAAGGAACAAAAATACCGGGCACTAAATAAAACGTCTTCGAAAAACGCCTTCGAAAACGCGCCGATACATAAACAATACTAGCGGTGTATGAGAATTAGCAAAGCTATAAGAAAAAGATTCGGGTCTCAGACGTGTTCCGGGCCCGTAACAAAAATTGGCTGGAGCCCTAAAACATGTACATAGAAAAAAAAACGCAACGGGTAAAAAATGCGAACACCTAGGTGGGGTAACGGCTCGGTATACAATCTTGGAGCTTATTTAACCAAAAAGATGAGGTGCAAGAATGCTGAGTGTGTCTCTGGATTTCTTAATCAGGGGAAAATGTGGGAAGAAGAGAGCTAATACGTCGAATTTAATTTATCGATTCTTTTTTGTCAAACCAGTCGCCATACCAGGCTCTCCACATGTTAAATTTGGCGCAATACTATCATGTGAAAGTAATTAGCAGAACGTGGGAGACCTGACAGAAACCAGAGAAGCGCACGTAGAGTGGCGAACGCATAGACTGCGCAAGGCGGGTGTACCCTTTCACGAACGTTGGCATGATGGCGACCGGGCGTTATTAATTGGAATGTCCGATATTGACAAATTTTGCATTTTTGAGTGATTTTTTTTTTCAGGTGTATGAGTAATTTCAGCAGTATGAGGTAACTTTTGAAGGGAAACAAAAAAAACTTCAAACAGGATGTGGGGAGTTATGGTTGAAATCCGATAATTAAGAATGGTGGTAGATTTGGTCCCCTCCACAGGACAGTGAATTTGGCAACTAATTATTATATGACAAAAATATAAAGAACCCCTTTCAAAAAATATTGTTTGAAATCCACGGACTTTTTCAATGGGCGTAGGTGGACACCTTCCAAATCAGTTTGCCCTATCTCGCAAATGATATGTACGACACTGCCATGGCATGACATAATTTGGCCTGTTGATGGCTATGAGCCGCCGCAATGGACGGTGTACTTCACAGCCCCGGTCCGACATAGTGGACGATGTGCTCCGCGGCCACGATCCGCCACAGTGGACGGTGTGCCCGGCAGTCCCGGTACATTGCAATGGACGATGTAGTCCACGGCCCTGATCCGCCACAGTGGACGGTTTGCTTCGCGACCCTGATCCACCACAGTAGATGATGTACTCCGCGGCCGTGATCCGCCGCAGTAGACGTAATGCTTCGGAGCCCCAGTCCGTCATAGTAGGTGTGCCACACGGGCCCAGTTCACCACAGTGGGTGGAGTACTCCGCGACCCTGGTATGCCACATTTGACAATGTACTCCGCGGCCCTGGTCCACCACAGTGTACGGTGTGCTCGGCGACTCCGGTCAGTTATGGTGGACCATGTGCTCCGCGGCACCGGTCCGCCAGAGTGGATGGTGTGCTTTGCGGCCCTGGTCGGCCATAGTAGAATGTGTACTCCACAGCTCCGGTCCGCCACAGTGGACGATGTGCTCTCCGACCTTGGCCAGCCACATTGGACGTCAGGGTTGAAAAAAACGGTCTTTTCCTGGATTTTTGCCATCCATTCGCAAAATTATCCTCCATGTTGCTTCCTACATGCGTTTTCAATTTCATGTCTGATGGCATTGTTCGACAACGAATTGCTCCGTGGTAAAGTGCTCAAGATTCACCTGAAACTTCAAAGTGAGATTTTGATAGCAAGGTTTGGAGGAAAATAGTCCATAACTAAACACCGTAGTCCATAACTCAAAAATTGTCCTCTCCTCATCCAGGATTACAAAGCATAAATCCAACCCTGGTAGACGGGATGTACTTGACGGTCCTGACCAATCAAGATGAACGGTGTAGGATTAGTCACGGCTTTGCATAAACTTTCTGAACAGTTTTGTGTGCATTAGTTGTCACTTTCTCCGCATTCTACCGTTCACCTTACTATTAATGGATACGAATGTCACACATGCATTAATATTTCCCAATTCGTCGCAGCCATTGAATCTGCTTTAGACACAGCTGCTCTTGTTGTGCATTTCGATCAATGGATATTGATGACATCAGGAAAACAAATTTTCAGCAGCGAGACTGACCTTATTTCCACTCAGGTAATGATTGCAGATGCTGATAGCATTGCGACCAGAAATTATTTTGGGTGCGGCACTCTTGTAGCCTTATTCGTATCCCCCGCACCTATATGAGAACTCTTTTCGTATGCCACGTGTTCCTACTGTCCAACATCTTGCACCTGTAATGTGTTCTTTATGTTTTATATTTGTTTCACATAATAAGGTCCAGTCACACGGAGTCGGGTTATCTCGGATCATTGTTTGTTCACACAATGTCATGGTATACTACATCGGTGGCTCTAAAACCGAATTGAGATTTCAATTCACAAGGAACAGTAGCATTCGGCATAAGACGACATTGCGGGCACAATGTCGCCCGTCGCCGTTGCTGACGCGCGCAAAAATCCAAACTCCACACAAAGGACGGCAATGTAGAATATTCATAATACTTGACCTGACCTAACACCATTGACCTGGACACATGTTTGAAAACAGAATGTCTATATCATTCTTTTATCATGTTCTGTACGAATTTTTTTCTCCTTACTGCAATGAGAAGAGAATTTGACCTGACCTCTGTTTAGTAGCCTTGACCTTCATTATAATTTTGGGAAAGCAGAGTTATTCGATTTCATGGAAGAACATTGTGATCTGGATTTGGTGTTGCTATGCTTCAACTACCGCGAGCATGTGTTAACTACTGCTGTGTTATTGAAGTATTATTATTTGTACTAGCTGTATTACATTCGATATGTATTGTTTGACTTCGTTTCACCGTTGTGATTTATCGTGATTTACACCGAGATGCCATACTGGGTAAATGACGATGCATCGTGATTTCCATCGAAGTGCCGTTTGATGTAAAAACCACTCGCAGTCGATGTAAGCTGGTGGCGCTGCCTGTGCAAATCTACTCAGATTGTGATGTGCACGGGCAGCCGTGCGACTTTGCAAACTTTCGCGGAGGTGTTGAGCATCCTGAAAATCCCTCCTGCAATAACTTGAGGGTTTAGCATGGGTTCACATGGAATTGATCCAGGGAGGGATCCAACAGCTGGGCGTGAGTGAACTAAACAGCTTTCACCATTTCGAAATAAAAGTCATCAGATCTGAACGGCTTAAGTCGTTGAGTCTCTGAACCAATATTCATGTCTTTAAATGCTCTTAGATATCAACAAAGTGACATTTTAGTTCGTAATTTCGACAAAAAAAAAGCTTCTTAATGGGGGGAGGGACAGGACCCAGTTAATCTTCCTTTGGATCCGCCGGTGGATTGAACCCCACGGTCCTCGAAATTACTTTCATATATGCCCCTTTAACCGATCATTTTACCGAGAGTGCGCAGTGTTTTGGAATACGTCCGCATAAGCATCGCCACACCAGGTTCGCCCGTGCGGCATACCCTAGTAAAACAAATATATGGTATTGAAATTTATTCTCCATGGGACATATGGGATCCCATATGACCCATGCCCCAAAACATGGATTGCCCCATGTTCAAAGCCAAATCCCATTGAAATATACAGAACCCTATGGGAAAACTAGAAACAGTCCCATCGTAGAATTGTGGTCATTCCGTGTAGCGTACCGGAACCCAGTCACGACTGTTAGGTGCCCGATCCCTCAGGCATCCGGCTCCGAGCACGCTGCATGGGACTACCATACACTGAGGGTCATATACAAATGCACTTCAAATGGACTCGCACTCGCTTCCATGCTTCTCAGGGTTCATATGGGGCTCGACATGTTTTTAGGATTGGTGCATTTTTCGGGGCCCCGATAGGTTATTGAGTTCCAGGTACGATTTGTTGCGAGTTTTCGGTCAATCAAGAAAGCTGAATGTTGCCGCCGCTCACGTTCACAAAATGAGATCCCTCTGACACGACAGGAGAGCCGGGAGTCTCATTTATCCTCACTCACTAGTTGTGCTGGTTATTGGGCCCCTGCGCTTCTTGACCTACCGTCGTAGGAACCATGAATCATCCTGTGTCGCCTTCTACACATCACCATCTAGTGAACAAGTATTGTTTGATTGACTTTTCCAGCCCCCCCCTGAACACATGATTCATGTATATTGTTATGCTCGACCAGGCCTTTTCACACCCGAGCTGAACAATTCGGAAGGCCGTGTCTGCACACCCCTCCCCCGTTTTGACTGCGCTGCAGCACCAAACTATTAGTTACGCAGCCAGCCAAACTATGCCCAAAACTGTCCCAGATTTAAGACTAAAAATTGCGTTTTTGTGGCGGTTGGCTAAGAGCGTCATACAAAGAATCCAAGGTAGCTTCATATTCATGGGGACTCTATTCCGCTTATTTTCTCACCAAGGATGATCAAGGGCATGCTACATATTCTGCAGACAGTTTTTTGTTGGGCATTGTCCTGTGTACGAAGTCGATGCGCTCCTACATCAGGACCGCCAGGGGCAACAGGATGTATACGGTTTCATAGTTTTGATAACTGTGCCGAAGTGCATGGTCATTAACCGTCTTGAAGCATCTGTTATGAAAGTTAATCCACGGCAATCAAAAGGAATTAACAGCCCTCTATCCAACATATACGCACAAAATTACCGATCTACGTCTTTAACCAGGAAGTGTCAACGCCAGGTTACTGTCAGTTACATGTATCATCAACCCAGTCAAACCAGACGATGCCTACCAAAAATATGTCTCTGAAATATGCACAATTCTGCATACGTCGTGAGAAAATATACGAATTTGGTTAACCTACGAATATCAAACTACGTTGGGTCTCATTTTAATGCCCATGGCGCTCTTTACCATAGAGCGGAAAAAAACGGGATTGTAATACTTTTTCTCGTGGATGTTTTGTAACCCACGATGAGTATATACCGCTTTGGGTCATTTTATTTTAGTTCTTGGTGTCATTCAGAGCGCGTTGATGCCCATCATATCACATGTGTTCCCAAAACCAGTCACCGGGATATGCAGCACATGACTGAACATCTGTGGTGAGGAAAGGATGCGAAGTCTACTGACCCATGAATATCAGGCTCGTTGGTCCTAATTTCCATCGAGTCTGTTCAATTATTTCAATCCAAATCAATTAGTTCTAGCATTCAGGGGACACCCCTTCTAACCACACTCCATCCACATCATCGAACCTCAGGCCCATGAATACACGTTTCCATTCAAACGTTTCGAACCGATTCGGTGTCTTTGGCAGGTCTTAAACATACTGCATGCATGTCTACCACTTTCATTCGCGCAGGCGGGCCAGGATGTAGCTTCCTTTATCTGTGGAGGCAGGCCATCCGAGTGAAAATGAAGGCACGCTTTATCATTGGTGGGCTGGATTAACATGTTGCGTTTAGAAATGCGTCATCGACTATCACTTTCATACGAAGGGAATATATTCACGATGGTGATTAATATATGCCAATGCTGATTTTTATATCAATCAATCAATACCAAATCAGCAAAGGGTATCACTATCCCGCAAAATCGATTTCGCCTTTGAGCATCCCAGGGTATTATCACATGCAAAATTATCCTGGATACGTGCATGCATTTCCTTTCCTCAGACGATACCCAATTCAAGTCTTCTCTTCTTGCCAGAAACAGCCTTCCCGCCCAGCATATGCCACGTTCAACCGTTCTGCGCGGCACCATCCACCGAACTGGCACCTATCGACTGACCCCGGAGCGCTCAGGTCACGTGCCGTGACGAGATAATCAGGGTGCTGGCTCGCTGGCCCTGAATCGACGCCCGATGGACTGACAAGCTTCACAACAAAGCATTTATATTATATGTATGCATAAATAGAACACACCTGAACCACAAGGCACTGCACCATACCAAAAATAATAACCTGTATTCTCACCTTTACCTCAAGCCAGCAGCCATGCTCCGAACAAAACAACGCCATGACATAGGTCAGCCAGATGACCATCCCCGACCGACATGCCCGGACAAGTGAAAACCACAGGACCCGCACCAGCCCAGGCGGAGCCACTACAGTTAGTTATTTGGGCTTTCGGGCGGAGCCGCTACAGCTGATCTGCCGGCAGCCGGTGCTACGCATCACCGCTGCGCTTATCCACCCACGGCAGCAGACACTGGCGGACGCCCTGTCGGAACGGCGTGTGCTCGCGCACGCCCAGCTGACGTAGTCGCGTGACGTCCATGCGGCAGTCGAGGGGACGCCGCGCGCCGGCCGGCGGCGGCGCCCGGCCGGCGGTCACGTGGTCGGCGGCCAGGCCCAGCTCGGCGGCCATCTCGAGCGCCATGGCGTACCTGGTGAGCGCCTGCTCGCCGCTCCACTGGAACACGCCGCTGACCTCCGGCCGGCCCTGCGGCCATCCGGTGGCGACGGTCACGCACGCCGCTACCGAGTGGGGGCTTGTGGGTGTGAACGCAGTGACTGTACGTACCAGACGGCGACGCTGGGCACAGGTGTGACAGGGCACAGGCCTTGTGACACGGTGACACAGGGCAGTGAACAAAGCGTCGCATAGGACACCGCCATGTAAAACTGGACAAATGCTTGCCCTGCTTAAAATAGAAACAGCGAGCATAAGCTTCCATTATCTTCCGAATTATTGATCAGAATTCTAGACGAAAAACTGTCGAGTCTTAAGCAAGCATGTCAGAATTCACAGGGAATCGAGAGCGGGGGGGAAATCTGGAAGAACGAAGTTCTTGGAGGGGAACAAAACCTTGTCATCGTATGCGACGGCGCAACCGTTTGCAAGTGGTGATCGTAGCAGCTTGGTTCGCAGTATCTAGAAACGGCTATTCGCCTTGCCTTAATCTCAAAGGAACAAGTTCGTTTTAAGGTTAGCTCACACGCATACGGTATGCACGTGCGTTTTGCCAGTCTTGAACAGTCTGAGTGCGAATGACAAATGCTGCTGCTCTCCTTGCAACTGGAATAACTACATAAAAGGTACAGAACTCTCGCTAGCAACAGTTTTAGCAACGAAAGCCATAGCTAGCTTACCAAGACCATGTCCTGGACGAAGTAGGTGTTTGTAAATGATATATTAGTTTATGAATATTAGCACCCTTTGTTAAGGAAAACTACGGATATACGCCACCTCGAACTTCAGCATATAATTATACGACTTTCCATAGTACGTTATTTTATCTTATATTGGCACATATTGTACGAGGGACGCTTACATGCATGTGTGTATGTATATGAACATGTGGGTATTAATGCATGCATAAATGTATGCATGCACGTCAACGATTTGAAAACAGGTTTCTCAAATCCAAGTAACAAACTAACTGGATCCGCAAACACTTGTGCCTTCCTTGTTAAATTCCGTAGTCAGCTTTCGACTTCGACGTCAAATCTAAGGATTCCATATGCATAGTTAATTATAGGTAGTCAGACGTATTCTATCTGCGTTTATGCTAAATCACGTTCACACTTTTTACTCGTACTTGATTCCTCCTCATGCTCTCATTCACCTCTTCATAATCCTAAGTTGTTAGTTTTGGGGATCATATATAATTTATAACCAAGACATTTAAAGAATGCATACCTACATCCCAGTGCGTTCCCGAGGACGGGATTTGGATGTCAGTTGTGACGTCGGCTGGGAAAGTCATCAGCAAGCATCAAACGGAGCTCCTATCCAGACACGGCTGCACTCACCTCACGCTTCTTGTTGATCAGCTGGCGGCATATAGCGGCGATATCGCGCACGTGAGATGGGTAGCGCACTTCTATGTCCGACAAGGTGCTACCGCCAGGCGGCGGCTTCAATAAACAGTCCAAGAGCACCGTCACCGCCGACTCGGCCAGGAACTCCACCGGGCCGTACAGCAACGGCACGCGCAGCACCAGCGAGCCTGCACACAGACATGCGGCACAGGACTGATTTGACGAAAGGATCACTGACGTAGTTGGCGTAGGTCGCCAGTCCCCGATCGGTATGTGCTGTCGACAATCTTGTCAGTTGTTATTTGTTATTAGCATTTGCATTTTTAATCTGGACACCAGTCTCAATAGAATGCTAGAATCAGTGTGCATATATCATATCCGAAGACATCCAGTCGAAAGTAAGGTTTCTCGCTGTCATTCATCTTTATTGAGGTAATGGCGGACCTGCATCACACTGAATATGATGTGGACAACAACTGTTGCTATATTTGATGACCAAACTGTGGTCCTCTGACCCCGAACAGGTGCAATGGCTCCATAGACTAAACCATAGTACCAACAAAAGCTAAATCGGCCGGCGAGTTAAAAAAAAATATGTAGAATAGTTCTAAATGTAAGCAGATAAATGATGGGACCTCCATTTCCTGGCAGCCAAATGTACGGCTATCAATGCAACAAGTGCCACGGAAGTCACGTGACCTCAGATCACGAGGGCATTCTGTCACAATGAAATGGAGTTAAAGATGCAATGCAATGATGCAACGAATGGACTAGCCATTTTCGAGTTCATAATTGTACGGCATATTTTATTTACAATGTTTTGCGATTGAGATATGAGCAGACGCCTTCGCAGGGTGTCCTTGTTTGCTCAATTGTTTGGATTGCGCAGATTATACCGTTGCTCGAACAGTAGAGAAGAAAGCTGGGCAACACCATAGGTACCTGGGCAGTCCTCGATATACCTGGGCAGCGTGAGAGGGTTTCCTTTTCGCCGTCCAACTTGGTCTTCCCGTACAGGTTGACTGGGTTGGGCGGGTCATCTTCCTTGTACGGGGCAGATTCGCCGTCGAATACATAGTCTGTGCTAATGTACAGTAGCTGGGCCTTCAACTTGTCTGCAACAGGCATATCATAAGCGCCGGAGAAAAAGAAATCACGGGGTGGTTGCAGTGAAGTGAACATAAGCAGCTCATGGATGTCATAGTCATTTACGAACGAAAGATAGCCTAAAACAATTACAGAGGCATCATTTTCTGCTGTTAATATTCGCCTGGAAGATGAAGAGTTAGAGACATGCAAGTGACCTGGCATGATCTTGAAACAATATAGCACAGCAACATGCATCAAACAATTCGCTAGTATTGCCATGACCACTTACCTTTTGCAAACATACGGTAAGCGCATCAGCGCCGATTTTTGTGGTCTAATGTTACGAAATGTTTTGATTGACGGCCTCCAAATCGAAAAAAAAACCCACTATTTTCGTTTTTCTTGTTTTTAGCGACGCGACGGACATTTCTAAGTAGGTACACCACACAAAAAATGGTGTACGCCGGCCGGCAAAATCGGAAGTGATTTACTCAGATGAAGCGATGAAACCATATTCGTACAGAGGAAACTCACAGAATATACATAGCAGATGCATACAGTTCTATCAAAACAATTACTAAAAATAAGCCGACGCACACTCATAGATTAGTGAACTGCGACAATAGGTGAATTACGCTGTAACAATGCACATGAAAAAAATATGCTAAGGAAAGTATATCAACTATATTTGATCTCCAGTTTCCATCGATGCGCAATTCAAGAAAGCAATGCTTAATGCATCTATTCAGCACTACTCCATGTCCAGGCACCTGCTCCATACTTGGAATCATTTGGCACAGAACATTGCTGCAGACTTTGAAGCAGAGTATGAAATAGCATGCAGCCTGTACAGGGACGTAGCCAAGGGGCGGTGTGGTTGGTCGATCCCACCCCCTCCCTTGGGCTCCTGCGGAATCGTGGCACGGCCCGAATGGCCGCGCCACGGGCCTTTATGTAATCGTCTACGAAGTCGCTTCGGCGGAGATAGAAAGGTCAACGACACTTATTGGCCACTGAGGCTGTTGTCGGCCTCCTAAGTCTACGGGCCCTCACGAACGTCTACGGATCCTTATGAACGTTCACGAGCCCCTACAAACTTCTGCGGGGCCTTACGAATGCCTACGGATCCTAACATACCTACTGGCTCTAACGAATGCCTGTGACCCCCTATTAACCCTCTTCTGTCAGATCCTCACACCCCGTCTCGAGGGGGGGTCGATAGAGACCCCCCTTTAATATCCAAACTAAGCGTCGCACGAAAAAAGGTGTCGTCGAAAAGCGCTCGACGAGTAGGGCCAGACACCCCCCCCCCCCAAAAAAAAAAAAAATCCCCAAAGTGACGTCACTAGAGGCCCTAGAGTTTCACGACTTACACTATGTTTGTGGCTCTGGGGGTTCATTTTGAGGGATTTGAGATAAAAAATTATTTGGAATCAGAAAAGGAAAGCGAAATCGACTGGGGCCATACAATTTTTGGCCACCAAAAATACTTTTTTAAATGTCAAAATTCAGTTTTCATGCTTTCTTTAATTTTCCTCTTCTAACGGGCAGAGCGGACCGAGAGACATTGTTCGAAGTCAACTTGCTCTAATAAAAATGCTTATTTTAGCCAGAATCTTCGATTTGAACTCAAATAGGCAAATATGCAAAATCAAATAAGTAGTCAAAAACGTAAAAATGATAAATTCCTCTCGTACGTTTTGTTGCATCCCTAAAGATAGCAAACGCTGAAAGTTTCATTAAAATATCTTTATCCGTTAAAGCGTGAAGACTGGTTGAATTTTTTTTTAGGTGACCTCATTTGATCTCAACTAACTCGCTGACCCTAGATGACACGACTTGAAAATTTTGACACCACATGCCAAATTGATGTGGACGAAGGCATGCCAAATTTCGGCGCGCTACCGCGCGCCGTTCTTTCACTATCTGCGGAAAACCTTAAAGGAGGTCAACGACCCGCCCTCGAGACGGCGCGGGTTGACGTTCACGGGCCTAATGAATTTCCACGGTCCATTACGAAAATCTACTGCCACTTACGACCCCCACGAATGTGTGCTGGTCCTTACAAGCGCTTAAAGGCCGCTGCGGAAATATACGGGGTAACTGGTTCTTCCGAACATTTACTGGTCCATCAGAACGCCTACCGACTATTACGAACGCCCACGGGCTTTTACGATGTTTGCGGGCCCTTACACACGTACATTGGCACCGACAGACTCCGCATTATTGGTTTACAACAATGCCATGTTTACACGAAATTTGCGGATGAAGGGGACTAGATTATCCGGATCTCAATGAAATCTTTTAAAGATACAAAGTTATTTTCGTAAGGAGGAAGGGCCCTTTCCGAAATAAGGTGGCAGAAATCCTACGACCTCATGATTGTTGGAGACAGTCAGGAACCCTTTGCAAAATACTGAACGATTCTTGACCACGACCCCGAACCTATTTTGTTCCGTTTATTTATTTTGTTTATTTGTTTATTATTTATTTTGACCCCGAACCTATTTTGTTTATTTTGTCTATTGTTCACAATCTCCAACAGCATATTGTGTCCTTTACAGAAGTCAGTAGCTAAAAAGGTAAGGTAGGTTCTGATGTGAATATTATAAAGAAATGTCGAAATATTTTAGTATTATTAGGTATTGCATACTGAAATAATTCAACCATAGCAAGCGACAGTATGTGGTGAACGCATTTGTAAAACATCCACGACTTGATTGTTCCTGTACCACAAAAGAGAACTGATGCATTGCTTCATAAATACTTACTTTCTAGGATATACATTTTTGGTTATTATTTTAACATAATGGGACTAGAAATAACACGCATGAAAATAAATAATTAGTGTGAACCTCAGCTTTCGTCCATAGCAATGCAGAATTATATTGCTAGAATCAAATTTCATGTTTAAGAAGCCATGAGGTTGAACATCTGAATCACGGAGCAACGATTTGACTGTGAAACAGAACCATTAACTTCCTGGCACAAAGCAATCCGAGAACACTCTAGAAGTTAATATTCTGAATGACAAAATCCAAGAACGCCTTTTCACCCTGCTCTCGCACCATTACAGCCTGACCGATCGCGACTCAGATGCCACTGCCACCTACCGGCGACGTCGGCAATGACGGCTGTGGCGTCCACGTTGACCTTCCGAGCTACGACCGGGTCGCCCTCTACCTTGTCCGTGAATCGGATCGCCGCCGAGTGGATTATGACATCTGGTGCCAGCTGATTCAGTTCGGAGATGAGCGTGGCACTGTCGAGCAGGTCCACTGACCTGAGACCGTCCGACACCCTGCAAACCGATCGTACACCGCGCGCGGTCACGCACGTGTCGTAAAGCAACGATAAAATAGTTGGCTCTCCATTTTCAAGGGTAGCGGCTCCAGATAGCGGGACACCCCTCCGGGAACGATTCCCGAGTGGTTTCCAAGAAAAGGGGTCTTGAGGGCCTGAGGAAATAATCTTGGATTTTCCCCGATGTACACGTCTAGATTTAACTACGAAGAACGAGTAACATCAGGGCTGGAGATCTATCACGAAGCCAGGGAAGCCCAACCCTTTTTGTGGTGTCTTGTTTCATAGGGATTAATTAACATGCGGGGTACCAGATCCTATCCATACCAGGGGATGGGATCTGGTACCAGGCGCGGTACCAGATCCTATCCACAGTAAAGGCATCGTACTACCGTCCTCCTCCCCACCTGGCCCGTGGGCGCATGAGCGTACCATGAGTATAATCAAGTCATGGCACATTGCTGGAATTCAACTAGGTACGTATCACTCCGGTATCACATATCTGGCTACAGCATTGCTAGACGCGACGTAAATCTCCCTTTGGCGTTAGGAGTATGTGGCTGTGCACAGTAGTCGCACATAAAAAGCCGTTCACTGCCTGGTAAATGCCTTTCCCGGTGATTAGAAGTCCGCAACTCTCTGAAAGCCCGTCCCACGAGACTACATGACAACATACCCGGAACGCCACCACATTAGCGGAGCAAACATGTCCTCCCTGAAAACTATATTGCCACTACCGTTTCATCGCCATGTCCATCTCGTCCATCTGTAGCAAAAACATTGGGCTTTTACAAAACACTTCATTTTCTTATGAGGCGTCGCCGCTTCCACACCCAGTTGCGGGAAGACGGAAGTGCAGGCGGTACGTGGCGCGGCTAGTACACCTGGAACCCGCAAATCTCGAGTTACGCAGTCACGGGACAGACGCTTAACCACTTCAACAACGCACTGTATGGCTATCGATTGACCTACTACATTCTATGTCCGCTAAATTGAAAAATCTTCTTCGCGTGGCAGACATTTTGCATACGAAATTAGTACTCGCTAAAGATAAATCGGGTAACTAGATGTCTCCAGTAAAAACGGACTTCATATCTGTGACCCATAAAACCTTCGTGATGCAAATGTGTCGAGAAACAAATTGACCACTCTCCATTTTGTGGAACCTTAACCATTGATAATTTCAGCCGTGCATCAAATGGTGGACGGAAAAAGCGGCTGGCCCTCCAAAACTTTCCGTGCGCTTCTTTACCATTTTTTTATTGTGTTGGATTCGTTTGATATGTCAAGCTAACTTAGTAGCATTCTTGATGTTGACTTTGTTGTAGTTTGTGGTGTCGGCCATATGTTCACTTGCTATTGTTGCACGTTGTCCTTAACCCTTCCTCCATGTAAATTATGGGTACCATATTACTGCGAGGATTACCTCAAGGTAGAACATCTAATTTTACCACGATGCTTTCAGCATGCCAGCACGATGCTTTCCGCCCAGTCTGATCCCTGCACTACGCAAATATTCGACAAAGAAACCATCCAACAAGCGTCCTTGATCAGGAACTTATTCGGTACGACACGTGAGATACAAGGGTGCGCTGCATGACATTAATGGAAGCGCAAGTAGCCAAAATGTATGGAGAACAACAGTTTTAGCTGGTTGTTTAAATTCAACACCAGGTTGTTGTTTATGATATTACCGAATAAACTTGTGAAAGCGAAATGTCTGATCTTGAGTGCTCCCTGGGGGAGCAAACCATAAATGACTAGAAAATGGTATTGCGACAGGCATGGACATTGCACGTGTCTTAGCCCAGGCAAGAAATGCTGGATATACGTGATCAGAAGAGGGGCTAATCGAAAAGCCTTGCTTGGGGAGGAAAGTTCAAAAACATTAATCAGATTTCGAAAATCTCGCCGTAGTTGCACAGTCTAGTCGTAGGGTAAGTTTAAGACAGCATTTATGCCATAAAATGTTTTTAGATTCCAGGAACATGAGAACTTAGTGCAAAATGTCTGAAACGTGAAGAAGCGGAGAAAATTGTCCGCGCGCTTCACGCGTCGATTTTTTTCTCTTAAGTTTTGCGGTTGCTTGGGTATTTCGTGGTGAAAAATATCTATTTGTCGTTGCATTCAGCGCATTTTTTATTGCTCGGGCTACCCCTTGGCTGCGCCTCTGATTATTGATTAATCAGAGCGTAGTCGTGAGAATGCTAGGGGTTCTACTTGTGGGCCACCAGTTGAGCCATCTGCCATCGAATGGTACTTCCTATATCATCACTTGGAGAATTACAACACTACGCTTTCATTGTATTCCAACCTTTGCTTGATCGCTACGCACAACTTCAAAAGAAATAATATTTGTTTAATCAAACACGTCTATAAGTGAGCGGTGGTGGCGAGGATATTTTCAAGCAGTTCTGTCCATGTCAACGAATGCGACGTTGATGCCGATGGCTACCATACTGCTGCGAGGATTACCTCCAGGTAAAAATGTATTAGAAGTTGAAGAGTGGCATTTACCTATCTTTATCCTTCTCGGTAAACCAAATCTTGTACATAAATCTTTATCCTCCTTCGTAAAACTCACTGCGGAGTATTTTACTATGGATTATAAACACTCACTGGCAGATACAAAAATACGATTTTTTAACGTCAGACACGTTGAACGCGCTTTCAGCAACAGGCTTCGATCCCATGAAAACCAGTAGTTTGTACTTTCCAACACCCTGATGTAGAATATGACTCATGGACTACTGGAGTCATACTTCAAGGTCAAATTAAAGTCACAAAGAGGACGGTACCTAGTGAAAAAACGGTGTAAAATTAAAATGACTTCAGATCGCAGATAACAAACAACATGCAAACAAAACAACTCAAATTACCTTCAAGGTTTGCTAAAAGATTCGGATCCCATTGTAAAATGCTGGTACGGTATCTTTCAACACGCTTAACATGAGCATGGTCTTCATTCATTCTGGTCGTCATACTTCAAAGTCAAATCAAGGTCACAAAGTCGAGGTCACAAATGCAGAAAAAGTGTGTGGCAAACCTAAAATTATTATCAAAACCACGTGAATACAGTGTACATTTGAACACGTGAATTACGGATCTGATGTTATTAACGTTCAAAGACATACTTGAGGGTCAAATAAAGGTCAATATCTGGGGTGCTAAGAGCGGAAAAACAGGCTACGTGACAAAAATAAAAAAATTAGGTGTCAAATTGTATCCAGCATGGAGCTGCAGCCTGTCCCAAAATAATAATAAATCCCAGAAACAAAAACGAGATGAAAAGTGGGCATTGTTCCTCCGGGATGATTGAGATACCAGCTGCAGTGAAAAAAATCGCTGGACTCCTAAAACCCAAGGGAGTGTGCTACATCGCGAAAGTGTTAGCCACCCCGCCGCTCGTTATTCACCTCCGCCCTTGCGATTGACCTGCCGCCGCCGCAGCCTCGGGAGCTGTGAGTGGCCGTCGGGACTGGTCGAGGGGACGACAGACGGGGCAGACGGGGCAGAGCAGGGGCAGACGGGGCAGACGAGAGCGGCACCGCCGTGCTTATTTTCTGCTCTGCGAGTTTGACCCAATACACCGGGGTCCGACTTATCAAGGGCTGCAGTAGATCACCAATTGGCGAGTGGACGAGTGACGAGACGGCTACATCACCTCCACCCCTCGTGTTGAGGATTCAAACAGGATGATTGATACGAAAAAGCATAGCAAGCCGTCTTCCACAGTAGTGAAAACTACGAAATCGGCAACAACGGCAATCCTGATAACCACGTATGATTTTCTGTACTCGCGTCATATACCATATCAAGAATGGTGCAACGGATTCCTGTCCCGCCAACCGCATGCAACAGGGAATCCCGGCCAGGAAATGTGGCGCCAGTGCTATCAATTTCGGCGCTAAGAGATTGATCAGAGTTCACAATGTCGAAACAAGCGCAGGTCGATTACCGCACCATGAACGCAAAGGCTTACGTTCATCCATACACAACGCCGACTGCTTTGGATCGGGGCACGAACATCACACAAAAATTAACAAAAATAAGGATATCGTTTCAAGAGCGCTGAGCTTGCGGTATTGATCCTTCGAGGACATACTAACCGAATAGCCTGAAACTGGATGCATGTTTAATGTACGTTAAACAACCAAGAAACGCCATACTTTAAACAAAACTAGGGAAGTACAATTCACAATTTGATATCAATGTCTCCGTCGCATAGCGATCCGAGGACCCGCCATTGGAGCATGTAATGGGTTAAACACGACATAAAACGATAGTTTCTACCCGTAATTTGCGTCCCATATTACCACTTTCGATTGACCTCGAAGTTTCTGAAAGAGGACTGCGGCTGATTGCCGTCTGCAATCTGCCATCGCTTCAATTATGGTCACAGTTTTCCCGCAAGTAGCGTCCCCGCTATTCGATCTTCATTGAACCTTGACGGTTGCTTTTCGGGGTGGTAGGTTAGGGTTGCTTAGTCTAAGGCAGGATGTAATTTGTTACTGACTAGAATGTTTGATTCTCCCACCTCATTTTTGTGTAATGCACCGCTTTTTCGCAGTTAGCGTCCTCGTCATCGCGGCCTTTATCTGTACTTTAAGTGAATAAAAAATCATACAATCTGTATAAGTTTCCTAAAGACATGGATGACAGCCACATTCGTAATCAGCGTGTTGGAAAGTAGCATGCACCTGAATTTCATGAGGATCAGAAGAACTTGCTGAATTCGTCGCTGTGCACGTATTCAGCTTCACGGACGTGCAGTTTGTGATGGGAAATTTTCACAAGAATTCCTTCCATCCTGCACACATCAAATTCGGTCGATCAGGTATACACGAAAATGTAGCCAAAAAGCTTGGAAAAACGGTGTCACGCAAATGGGGAAACCATCCGATTTACCCTTCAAAATCCTCCATTCTGGGCGGAATTCCTTTCTGGATTCCTCAGAGAAATCGTTTAATCCACAGATGTCGAACGTATGTGGAGCACCATGCCACATCAGATAAAACATTCACAGCCAAGTAGGCCGGCGAGGACGAATCCACTGGGAAAAATCGGCATGACCAGCCCACCCCTCCCATTGTTGCTCCGTTTTAGTGCTAATTTTGGCACCCCAGAGGATTTTGACGGCCTATTCGCAGCCATGTGCACGGCTCTTGTCCAGAGGCAGATAGTTACCCGATATTTTTTTGTTGGTTTTAGGGTCAAAGTAGAAGCAAAATGCGCAACGAATTTTCAAAAATTCACTTGCGTGAATAGCTTAGGATCTGAACTCGGGACTAATCGAATATTTTCTCCATAAAATTAAATTAGTTTTTCCCTTTATCAGGGTAGATCTCATGAGACCACATCCTGATTTTCAAGACTTCAGATCGCATAGATAAAATGACAAATTGACCAGAGTAGGATACAAAAACAGGGGATCCAGATCTCCCTCTCGATGCTCTGGGACCTCTAGCCATGCTACAAATCATGAGTAAAGGTTGATTTTCCTTAATCAGCACACTTGGGGAGGGGAAGGCATGGTCTGATTGGCCCATTGAATCCAAAACTGCCCTCCATTGCCCTTTTCGCAATGCTTTTTTAATGAGGTCAAATTCCCGCAGCGTAATTCTGACGCATTGTTGGTTTTGGTGGTTGTGGCTTTAGGGCGCGTCGATTTCGTATTCATGTTGGCAATTTTTGCACTTATAGCAATCCCCTTGGAAAAGTCGTGGCTCTGTCCATTGACCTATACAAGACTTGTATAGGTCAATGGACATGTCCCCGGGGTTAGCAATGTCAAAGCTTAAACAGCGTTAAACAGCGGGGCTCGAGCCCACCCACTGGTGGATCCAGAAAACCGGCTGTCGGCAGGTTTGGAAGGGCGAAATTTTAAACTGCTTTCCCCGACTTGTAAAAACCCTTTGACTTTGAACAGGTAACATTCGGTGGGTTCGTTGAAGACCAGATTTATCCGACAAAAAGTGTTCAGAGTTGGAGAAAATGCCAATTTAGTGTAAAACTTGTGGGGAAAATCTGCCTAGGGGGCAGGGTACTCTTGTCCATTCCCTAGATCCGTCAATGACACACTACCTAGCCCAAGGTCCCTCTGTGGCTTCGTGGAACACTATCAGAATCTGGATCATCCGATAAACATGTTGCACGCATCTCAAGCTCACACTATGCCGAATTGTGAAATCAGCATATGTACCACGCTGGGTCACCGTTCTGCTTGCCTCTCAGCCTTCCTGTTCAATTTATGCCGTTCACAAACTGCTCAGCACAGCATCCTCCATTGGAATGACGCTACTCACGCAGCTGCAATTCAATATTAACTTAACATCACATCACATCACTTAACATCACATCGCAGGATATGGTGGCTTACCTGTTTTTCACAAACCCATGCACCACAAATCCATTTTCTTTGAACTCTGTCACTAAGGCTCTTCCCAGAAGTCCTGATGCTCCAGTAATCACCACTTTTGTCATCTGCGACAGAATAGGGAAATTAATTTAAGAATTACAAACCCCAGAGATCAGGATAAAACGACGGGAGGAAAAGGAAAACTATGAAGGCCACCCGCCGATTTCTAATGACATTTCAGTGTGCACGGATAAAAATGACACATGCATGGCTTTCCTCTTTCTTTATTAAGGTTACGTTTTCACGCTTCATCAAACGGGTAGCCAGTACAATTTAAAAAGATGGGTGAAAGATACTTTTAATAAGACCAATGCCATGCTTTCTGAAAACATTCACTTGCAAGGTCTTACTCGACTTAAATCTACTTTGCACATAAACATACAGCAGTGATGGTTTGCTTACTGGGATTGCAGGGGATGCGCGAAGCTGGCCACCGCTATCGCGGAGGGCGAGACCCGTGGCGACTACCTTGGTTATTTCGCAGGCATCCCGAAATGACGATCCATTTTCACAACTTAGCTTGATGTCTTCTCGTTTGCAAATTGGGCATATCTGGTTACAAGCAAAGCGGCTTCTTTTACAGTTAGGACAAGAACAGTTTTAAGAAGCACAAGCGTCGACAGAAAGCTCCAAGGAGGTACATTGCGGACATCTCGGCATGGATAGACAGCGGCGGCTGCTATGTCAGGAACATCTCGTCGGGATGGGTCGGTAAGCACCCAGCCTGACGTGCCGAATCCTAACATGTGCACACTGTACCTGGGAACTAAATGTGAGTACGATGTTGTCTTTGACATGTGAAGCCCCGCGTGTGCATGCGTGCGCGTGTTTGCGTGTGTGCGCGTGTGTGTGTGCGTGTGTGCGCGTGTGTGTGCGTGTGTGTGCGCGTGTGTGTGCGTGTGTGTGTGTGTGCGTGTGCGCGCGTGCGTGTGCGTGCGTGTGTGTGTGCGTGTGTGTGCGTGCGTGTGTGTGTGTGTGTGTGCGTGTGTGTGTGCGCGTGTGTGTGTGTGTGTGTGTGTGTGTGTGCGTGCGTACGTGCGTGAGTGCGTGCGTGCGCGTGCGCGTGCGCGGGCTTGTGTGTGTGTGGATGTGTGGTGGATGGAGGGGTCCAGCCTCCTGGCCTATAGGACAACGATCCATGCAGAACCGTGACAAAATCTTCAGGTGTAACGCCTAGTAGCCAATAGCAAGTGATGCCACTTTTTGAGTAGTCTAGCGTGATGAGTTGACACAGTTAGGAGCACCGTTCATTGTTTGCTATTCAATATGTCGCCCCGTACCATCGTGCTAAACGCTTGGTGGCTTCATACAGTTGGAAAGGGCTGAGATCGAGCAGTCTGAATGTTGAACTCGACGAGATGAGGACAGTTGGGTCTCACCTAGTTGCACTACACTACTCAGAGTACACTTGCCTCCTAACACTGGTAACAGGCCGACCTTGCAACTCCACACCAGTGTGACCAGATTCATTTGGTTAGGCATCCGTATGATTCATGAAAAACATACTCCACCTGATATATACTACAACTATATAAAATATGCTCAACCCCACCAAAGTAGAAAAGGCACACCTATCCGGTGAAATGGCACCCCTCCAGAACCAACCAAGTGGCATCTGATCAAGAATGTCCGATCTGTCCATGCAGTTGTGGCTCTTCTAACGGGATTCGGAACAGGCCGAGACCGTGAGTCTATATCTACATTAAACAGGGTGGGAATTAAGGCACTTCTTAAGAGATTTCGTCTCTTAAAACACTTCTGCACTCCGGATTCGTACTAGATAGAATGGGCTCCACGTGTACTCCGACACAAACATGCAGAAGGAACAAAAATACCACACTCAAATCCGCCCATGCAACAGACCGCTATCACACTCTGCGACAATCGCAGTCGCATACCAATACATTCTAACTCTTATTCAGTTTTTACGAGTTACCAGCGAGCTTACCGCACAAGACGGGTGTTTGGGCGGAGTGATCGCAACACGCGCACCCCCACAGAGAGTTGTGACTGAAATGCGCGCGGTCCACGCCCGCCCGCCAAAATGGCGTTGCCATACATTCCACGGTGATATTCAACAGCTGACCAGCACAGACAAGCATGGAGCAAACAGCCCTCGCAAGTGTAGACGCATGCAGCGGAGACGCCCAGTGGGCTCGCTGGAACTGCCGCTAGGGGCGGTCCACAAGGCGGGCTAGGCCCCAACGCATTGGCACAGACAGCGCAATTGCACGCGGACGTTCTTGGCAAACAAGCTGATTGCTGACTTTTTTATTTGGGGTTCTTTCACAATGCTCCAATTAACACAAAAAGGACAAAATCGGAAAAATGAGCGAAATGAGCCATAAATGAACAATGGTGTACATGTGATTTACGCCAGGGGAGCAAGACCTACCACCACTAAAAAGTCGATTTCGATTTCGACAGATTCGATTGAATTTCGACCGCTATGTTGTCAATGGGAGCCTGCTTATTTGTTTAATTAAATACTTAGTGACCAACTGAGCTGTCCTGTGGAGGAGACCCAATTTGCCACCATCGATTCTGAGTCACCGGATTTCAAACCTAACTCCCCATCCTGTTCAAAGGTTTTCTTTTAGTATCCCTTGATAAGTCACCTCAACCTGTTTAGTTAGTTCTCTTCTTCCAACATTTTCTGGTGGCTAAGAAATCCGGAGACCCACTAAGCTTTGATGCATCTCATCTTTTTGGTTAAACATTTCAAGAAGGGCCAATCTGGTAACGGTGGCCGCTCCCAGATTGGCCACAGAACCGATGCCCTAGCTAGGTGTTCTTTTTTCCCATTATGTTTTTTCTTTGTCTACGGATGTGTTTTAGACCACAGCTAATTTGTGCTTGAGCCCGGAACACTTTTGAGACCCCGGCTCTTTGATAGAGTTCTGTTGCTTTCTGTGCACCGACGATATGTTTGAGATAGCAGCGCGTTATTGAAGAACCCGATGTGTTTATTTAGTGTCCGGCCTACTTGTTCATTCTTTATGAACATACCGTTTTGTAAAGGCCCCAGCCTGTTTTCGAGGCCCAATTCCGTCTAATGGCACCGGCATGCCTTGGGGACCTACGTTGTGGGTTCTTTTTAGAGCTCCCGGTGTGCTTATTCAGAGCTGCAATGCATGCTTTAACCCGCGCCGTCTTTCCGGTCAGATCCTCCCATCCCGTCTCGGGGGGGGGGGGCGGTTGAAGACCCCCCTCTAAAATCCAAACTAAACATCGCACGGAAACGAAAGAGGCGTCATCGGAAAGCGCTCGACGAGTAGGGTCCGGATCCACCCTCCAAAACAATAATTTCCCCACAAAAGTGACGTCACCAGGGGGATAGATTTTCACGACTTTTCACGGCTTACATTATGTTTTTGACTCTGGGGAGTTCATTTTGGGGATATATGAGACACTTTTTTATTTGGAATGAGAAAAGGACAGCGAAATTGACCATGGCTATTTTTTTTGCCCCCCCCAAAAAAAAATTGGGGGGAAAATTTCAAAATTCTGAGTTTTCAATTTGTCTTTAATTTTCCTTTTCTAATGGATAGAGCAGACCGAGAAAGGTTGTTGGAAGTCAACCTGCCCTAATAAAAAATGCTTACTTTAGCCAGAATCCTGTATTTGAACTGCAAGTTGGCAAATACGCAAAAGTTATATGAAGTCAAAAAAAAGAAAAAAAGAGAAAAATTCCACTCGTACATTTTGTTGAATCCGTAAGGATAAGCAAACGCTGAAAGTTTCATTAAAATATCTGTATCCGTTAAAGCGTGACGACTGGTTGAACTTTTTTGGAGGTGACCTCACTTGACCTTGACTAACTCGTTGACCCTAGATGACCTGACATAAAAATGTTGAATCAGCGTGTCAAATTGATGTGGGAAGAGGTATGCCAAATCTGGGCACGCTGCCGCGCGCCGTTCGCCTGCTATCCGCGAAAATCCTGGGGGGGCGGTTGAAGACCCCCCGAGACGGGACGGGTTAAGGCGCTGCCGCTTTTTTGCGGGACTCGGCACGCTTTGCAGGGCGCCGCGAATTTTCAGCCTCCCGCTGTTCATCTGGGTCCCCTGATCGGACACTTATGGAACCCCTGCACGACTTTGGGCTCCAGTATGCTTTATCGGGGTTCCGGCGGGACTTTCTGGGCCCAGGCGTGCGATTTTGGGGTGACTCGACGCATTTTTTGGTTACTTTTGAGTGTTATAATGTCAGAGACTCGGCCTGATTTGTCGGGCCCCCAGCGCCACATTTCGTGTTCCATCGCGACTTTTCGAGATCCGGTACGTTTTTCGGAGCCGTACGCGAATTTTGAAGGCATCCAGTAGCATGCTTGGCGTTGCGGAGTGATTTTCCCGGCTCGAACATATATTTTTCAGAATCCCTCCACATTTTGAAGGGTTCTGGCTTGACTTTTTTGGAGTCCAATGCGATTTTGGGGGCCACGCTATGCTCGCAGAGGGAAATTTGTGATGCCCGGACCGGAACTGTTGAGACTACCGACGGAAATGTCGGGTTTTTAACGCATATATTTGGGGGGCTTGACGCGAGTTAGCGGGGAGCGTTGTACTTAACTGTCCCCATCGCGATTTCTGTTGGTTCCAGCGCAAACTTTCTTGAGCTTGGTGCGAGTTTTTTGGTGCCTGCTGTATTCATTTAGAGCACCATGTGCGACTTCTGAAACCCTGAAGCGAATTTATGGGGCCATTGCACGACGTTTGATGACCCGGCGCGATCCTTGGAAGCCCACCCCTCGAGGAGAGGGAGTCATTTTGCTCTTTAGTACGCCACTGCGAGTCAACGAGCTTTTTTCAGGTGATGGCACCCTTTAGAATAGAAAGGTCCTTCGGATAATTTCCTCAGGGATCTGTTCTCATTTCCCAGTGCTCGGATCAATTCGATAGAACCCTTTTGCAGTTTTGGGGTCGAGCTTTTGTGTAAGCCTTGTGCTCTATCTTGTGGGCCCAGTACGATTCTTTCGAACACCGGATCGTTTTTTTTCAGTGCCCCGACACGTCTCTCTTCCGGGGCCCGAAGCGTTTCATTGGGGCCTTTAATGCAATTTTCGTAGCTACAGATTGGCATTAAGGATAGAAATTGATTTGGGAGAAGTCAGCTGCAACTTGCGGGGATCCGGGGCGTCATTCTGGCCTCCGTGTGGCTTTCAATGACAGCGGTGTTATTTTACATTTTTGGGTCCCGTCGTCATTTGCTGAGATCCCTAGCGCGAGTTTTAGTGGCCTCGTCACGTTTTTGGGGCCTAGACACATTGTTGGGGTCCAACACGCTTTGGGAGTGTTTGGAGGGATTGTTGGGACCCAGATATGCCCTAACTTCCCTCCCTGTGTCAGTCACCGAGAGGAGGCCCCACGTAGCCGGAACAAGAGGGTTCTCACAGATGCAGGCCCTCTTCAGATGGAGGCCCTTCCGATAGCCCACGTAATATATAGGTGTGTATTTGTGTATTTATATATATATATGAGGATATGAGACTAAAATGTGTCGTAAGCACTGTTGCGGTGCACCTCAGGCACCGCACCAGTGTTTGATCACCGCTTAAGAGATATTGGTGTGTCGCTGAGCATTTCCAAAACGCAGTCGACACAGGGATACTTCATGGCCTTTGTTTTCATGTGATGATGAAGCCTACTCACCAATACAGGGCTTTACAATTTTCAACTTATTGTTTGTTAGAGTTCCAGGTTGCCTGACGGCTTGCCCATCCAGAAAATCATTTCTCCTATTTCTCGCCCGATGGTGAATTTCTTAAGATATTAACTGTTTGACAATGAGCTGCTGTGATGAAGTAAAATTGATTAAAATTCCCTGGTGGGTGTGCAAACTGAATTATGACGCATGAGGTTTGAAGAATATCTTCCACACAAAATATTCCTCTCCATATCCGGGATTACAATGCACAAATCCAACCTTGCCCACGCATGACAAAAAATGTGTTAGAACAAATCTTCACTGAAAGAAACAGAACAGGACTATAACTCACCTGGTGAATGGAAAATACCTATATTTGCTTGTACAGAAGTCCCATCTTGAAGAATTGTGGAGGAAACGAAGTAAAAGTAACCATTGCGTATGATTGGATAAAAATGTTCTGCAACCATATTAGTACCATATTAACAAAAACCTTCGGATGACGTCCTGCGGGCTCGAAGGAAAACTTCGATATACATTCTAGTAAAGGTATCTTGGCCAAACGTCCGGAGATACGTCGGCGCTGCTGCAGAAGTATGGTCAGACAGCAACAAGCCGAAAATTTCTGGGGACGGGGAAGGGCCCGCTAGAAAGTCCTGGGAAAGCATCACTTCCAGTCAGAGGCGCCTTTTTCCAAGAGAGGCAAGTACCTTAGCGCAAAAATAATCGAGCACATGTGGGGGATCTATCTAGGAATGTTTCGCTTTAATGGCGAAGTGCTCCAGAAGCATGCGCTAAGACGATATCTTTTCCTTGGTGAGCCGATATTGTACCTGGAAATGAAGAAAATGTCCAATTACTCAAAGGACAACTGTCAGTTCCTGTGGCATGCAGGTTTCCCGCCTGCTTCGAAGGAGCTTAGTGTGTTTCAACACCCCATATTTTTTTCCCGCTGGAGTAGAAAAACCACAGCGCGCAGTGGCGCCAAATTTTGGGTGGCTTTTTGTGAACGATTGTGCAGCTCCTGTAAAAATGTTAGCCTCGGGTAAGGTAAGGTCACTAATCTATGGCGGATCGAACAGAACCATCTCTAAAAACATGCGAGCATCAATAATTCCTACTGAGTCTTCATATCTTGAGCGAGGTCTGCGTCACCTAGCGACGAGGTGCAACCAACGAGGTTGCCACTGATTTCTTATCGATTTGTGCACATAATATTTAGTCGTCACAAGTTAATCGCAAAATAGACGCAATCTAGGAAAGCTTAGACGTTGGATCTCACCAGTTAGAATCATATAATGCTCCACTCATTGCAAAATTAAATTCCCAGCGAAATCAACCAGAAAGTCCGTCGGTTCTGATGACATCCTGGACGTATTCTATACCGATGTATATGAGACTACCTGATGCGGGGTATTGGATAAATGTGTCTTAAAAGGTGCCTTTTTCTTTTTTGGAATTTTTGTCCAGAATTTATGAAGGTGACTAAGATGATGGGACCAGTTATTTTATGTGAAAATGCTCACTTGTCAGGTTGTGAGCAAAATAATGAAAAAAATGGCACTGAGTTAGGTAGCGTAGCATAAAAGTTTAAAGTATAACAATAAAAATGGAACATAACCTAACCTGACCTAGCCTAACCGACATTTGAAGGAAAAAAATCCATAAAATATAATATGAAAAATGTCGAGCAGTGCATTTTCTGAAAATTATCAAACTGAAGAAAGAATCCTAGCCTAGCCTAACCTAACCTAAGCTGCTTTTTCAAAAGTCCTTGCTTGACAAATTTTTTCCTGAAATATTTTACAAATTGTACGGTATTATTGTGCTTTAAAGTGGTAACAAGAAGCGTTTTACATGTATTTGCCTCCATAAGGCAAATAAATGAGTTAGGTTTGGTTACGTGCAGATAGTTAAGGTTTTGCAAGTCTGATTTTTTTTTCATTTAAAAAAATCACAAAAAATGAACAGAAAGTAAGTGGTACCATCACCTTACTATCCCCCACAAACATGGTATTCTGCAGAATTTAAAAAAAAACTCAGCACAAAACTACCGCATATTGTCTGAAGTATATCACCCATGGGAAAGCCATCTGTTCCCGGAAATACGGCCCGCAATAATTACTGCCCCTATTTTAAAACCTGAAAAAGGCAAGCTGTCAGTTTCGGCTTATCACCAAACGTCACTCACGAACTGCCCGTGCAGTGGTAGAGATGAAGCACGATTGCGTCATTTCTCAGAAACGACCGATATTATCATCCCGTTCCAGTGGTTTTCGTCGTGAGCGGGGTACAGCCTCTAATACCATACGCATTATTTCCGCACAAAGTGGATTCTTTATACGGGAAGTAACAGTGGCGATGTTCCTGGATTTCACCGCGGCTTCCAGCAAAGTTCACTGTGGAACCACTCACATGGGGATCCGCCATGGTACCCTTGAAACAGGGGCCGACATCTTCAAATGCAGCACCAATAATTGTGGGCGAAAAAAAACCGTTGATATCCACACATAGATTTTCAAAATTGCTCCAGGCAGCAGCCTCACGTTCCGCAACATGTAGAAAATATAAGAAACGTTTTTATTTAATGATCTGATCGATCTTTTGCAGTGCATTACTGACTATCCTGGAATGCCGACCGAAAAAAAAACTGTAAGGTGCAATTCATACCGTTGATTGTATGGGCCATGCACTATGCTTTTCCGGATGGAAAATTTGATAGCGTTTTCGATGACAAAATCCAGGAGCAAATTTTTCCGACCTTGTTTTCGGGAGAAAGCTAGAAGCTTCCACCCAACTGACGATTTTCCCTCAATCCACCAGTGGGCCAAAGCCGATTTTCCTACGATCCAAATAAACACTGTAAAAAGACAGTATATTGAACCATCCAAGGAGACGCCAGGCCACGACACCAAGCCGAAATATTTACACTCGCATTGACAGAAACATTTTACCTGACCACAATGCAGGTAAATTTCGTTCCTATCCCAAGTTAGATATACAATATCCAAAAGCTTTTACGCCCGTCATGCATACGCTTCAATAACGTGCACCAAGACTACCCTGTAAAAAATAGCAATGACTGAACGTAACTTCCCTTCAACTCGGTAATATGCCCTAAAGGAAACCACGCGCGTGATACAAGTAGTCACATTCAACAAAGGATCGGGCAGACGGGTTCAGCTGCATACGAGCAATGGAAAAAGAAGCCAATCAGTGACTGCATCACCAACAAAAATGATAGCGTACATTTGAATGACCCTGATCAATGCGAAAGCTCCCAGTATGGGGCAGACCCGCGTCAGCCTTAAGAAGTGCCCACTGGACTCCAAAGAACACGACAAATTAAAGCCGAACTCCACACACAATGGGTGTACGCCGTCCACAAAATCCAAGCCACGGATGTAACTGCAACCGATGAACACAAACGCGCGCCGGCAAGCACATCCGGTACTAGCTTTGGGCAACAGAGCGAGCTAGACGGCACCATTAAAACGGCAGCTACGTAACCGCCGCTGGCGAGCGACGTCGTGCAGGGAAAGCATTGGACACAGCTCAAGCGGCAATGCAGGGAAAACATTGGACACAGCTCAAGCGGCAATGTGGCGACAGGATCGGGTGCCAGAGGTGAGAGACACGACGTGATCACTCAAGATTACCAACACCACTCCACCATCCTCGCTCCAGCCGTTGCATCCATACACGTCGCTGCCCTGGCTGTACTCATACCAACAGCACACAGTACACGCCCACAAAAGCGCACGCACACGGACACATACGCACACACAACTACGCTATTAACTGGCCTTACACGGTATCTGACATCCGGATATACACAGCCGTCACAAAGCAGCCAAACAAACTGCACGGACACTGATGCCACTGAGAACCCCCATCACGTCAGCCGCCTCAGAAGACACACTGAGATCAGTGAATCGCATCGAAACGTCTTCATCGTGCCAGAGATCGCCGCCACAACCGGACGAGTAATGTCGAGCCATGGTGCCGGATGCCAGGCCGAGACGTATCGACACGTGATGTCGGACGCCAGGGCAATACCAACTCCCGACTTGACATGTCCTTCAGACACCAGTTTAGGTGTCACACATCTCACCAGCCACCAGGAGCAGCTACTCGTGACTGCGATCACCTGGGGGGAATGAAACATGCAGTGAACATGACACCAATATGGCAGGAGTGGACTTGTGCCTGGCTGCAAATGTCGGTTCCCAAAGCTGGGTACTGGTTCCTATATCAGGAAAGAACCACACTCAAGTATACCATGTCGATGGGAGTCAGTGCCAAAGGTCTCAAAGGCCATCAGTCAGGTATACCTCAAATGGAAATTTCCCGCAGGCTTAGGAGAGAATTGACGGATAATCAGAGGGCACACCATTCGACTCTAATACAGAAGCTCAGCCGGAAGCCAAATTCAATGCTTTTGCAAGCCATGTGGAAATTTCATTAAAAATCTGACCACCTCCTCACATATCCTTTGCCCGATGAATTTACAGCTCCATCAACCACAACATTTAATACACACCAATGAAAAAAGCCTGGGAAAAACGAAGAGTAAAAGATTGAGCATTACTTTGCAAAAATAAAATACCAACATTTTGCCCGGCCGTGATTGCTGGACAGGGTTAAAACATTGGTTTTCGTTAGGTGTGAGGCGTCGAAAAGAACATAGCAGGATGTCGAAATTTGACGCATAATTAATGTAATTTAAAATGATTTTGATGTCTTTCAGAAAAAAATTGAGTCGATGGTATAGGTAATAATGACTGGACCTTTATCATTTGTTTTGAGATTCATAATTTAAGAAGAGCTATATTCGGGACAGGGAGAATAATAACTGTCATTAGCTGGTATTGTATGCCATATCACATTATAGATCATACCCTTTCCTGAAATTGCATTGCAAAATGTTCGTGTTTCACGATTCATTATCGAGAGCATGTGCATGATATTTATAAGCGAGATACCATTAGAAAGGAGATTTTAAGGAATGCGATTCGCACATTTAATAAATCGCCAATATTTGTCCTGACCTGGAGGATGACCCAAGCGCCATAAGGAATCACATATGTCATTAGTAGATTGGCACGGTCATGGGTTAAACATTGACACCATTTTGATGCTCTTCGCCCAGTCGTGGGACTATTTCGTTGCATGACTCCCTTTGGGCAAAATATGTATTCGTGCTTTTGGGTTTTCTCCTTAGGTTTAGTCAAGCATCTTTTTCTTTGACGTCACCTGGACGATCATCAAATGATGCGAAATACAATTTTTACGTGTCCCCAGCTAGACAACACCAAAATAATCCCTTTTGATTTTTTGTCCCTGTCTCAATTGGGGCCGAAATGGCGAGGAGCGTTCCCCCATTCCCTCATTCACTATCCAGCCCCCAGGTGCGTCATAGGATGGCAAAATAAGAAATGCAGGCGATGGGTCATATATGGGTATTGGAGGTCAGATTACCTGCTCCATTTTTTCAAACAATGCTAGATTGACGTCGATGGAGTACAAACAGCAACCAACCGCGCATTTTACATGACCAGTGTTAAAAGATATATGCATTTTGATGGTAAAGGACAACCAGCTCAGAGAATATCACAGTCCCACTCACATTCTTCTTCCAAATAGACATAAATCAAGCAGAAAAGAACGACAGGAGTACATTGTTATGACATATTTACTAGATGCAATAATGTTACATCAGCCACCCAAGCAGCTGTTATAATGCTTCTTTTCGACTGATTTTTCCTCATACATTATTTTTAGAGGAACAATGATCCACTCGGATACTTCAGCTCTACGCATAGCACAGCACATCACAACACAGTCAGCGGCTGAGGCGAAAACTCACCTGGCGACCGTGCCGCTGCCGCACACGGTGACCGCCTCATAGGCGACGCCTCGACCATCTTCACGTCGTCGTCGTCGCTGATGTCCGACTCTCCCAGCAGCGTCACCTCCAGCGGCTGGCACAGCTTCGTGGGCGACTGCTGCGTCGCCTGCCTGTCGGCGGCGGCGGCGGCGGCGGCGGCGGCGGCGACGGCGGCGGCGGTCGACCGGCACGTGCCCGCGAAGGGGTCCACCGTGCCCGTCGGTGGGCGCTGCGCAGAGACGGCGGCGGCGGCCCGGTCCGCCGCCCTGTTGCCTTGCCGCCGAAGCGTCGACACTGCCCGCCGGACGGAGCGAGCCGGGCGCGAGGCCGACGACGAGACGGGACGACCGGACGGCGACCTGGCGGCCGGCTCACAGAGGAAGGAGCGTCTCACCACTCGACTGGCCATCGCCGGCTTCTGTGCCGTCTTTGCGCGCGGCGAGACACCGTTGGCACCGGCCACAGAGGTGGCTTGAACCGGCCGAACTGACGGAACGACACCTGGCCGGTCGGTGTGAGAAGAATCCTTGAACAGTTCCATCGTAGAAACATAAGGCTTGAAGGCCAATTTCAGCTTGATAGGCGCCACCGTTTTCTTGCCGACATCATCTTTGGCACGTACCGCAGGTGTTCCATTATTCGCAATCTCAAATGATGGGCCTACAGCCCTAGCCAGTGTTGTTACTTCGGCTTTCTTACGCGCAAATGTCACAGGCTCGCTGCAGGACGACTTAGCCGCCTTTGGTGTCGGTCTGGTAATCGTCCAGCTGGCGGCGAAGCGACAGGACGTCATGCTCACCGGAGTTGGCTGCGTACCTTCGCCGACGGGATCGCTGCTGCTACGCTCTGGTTCGGGCTTCAGCCGGGTGGCGGTGCCGTCATCACACAGAGCGGAGCGGTCGTCGCCGAGCCGCAGCACCACAGGCAGATCACCTCCGCTCCGGCGCCTCGGCTCCCGCCTCGCCGGCACACCAACCGCGCCACCAGCGACATACGAAGCCCGGCGGCGCTTGTGGTCAGTGTCGACAGAGTCGCACGAGACCACCCTTCTGCGTTTTCTTGGTGGGCTGCCAGCGCTTCCAGTGGGCGCACCACGGCTCCCATCGCACATGGTCACTTCGTGTGGGCCAAGTGAAGCGAGAGCGCCCTGTCTCTGTGCGACAGTAGCACCACATACCGCGCTGGGGTCGGGCAGACGGTCGCAGCGCGGGGCCGTCGGGTCACCAGCTGAGGACGGCGCACCCATCGCATGCGCGCCGCCGTCCGCCGTGTCCGCTGCCGGCGACATATGCCTGGCACGCTGCTGCTTGGCCGAGCCGTCCTGCTCATCGTCGGCCACCGCCCCCAGCACCGTCAGCTCGCCGCTGGTGGCACGGCGCACCACCGCGGCGCCGTCGGCGAACATGGCGCGCCGGCGCGCGTCCACTCGCCGCAGCCGCTGCTTGCAGCGCACCCGTCCCCGCGACGGCGTCAGGGTGACGCCGCCCCGCCAGTCGGACGACAACGCCAGCAGGCCCAGCTCGATCTTCTGGTTGAGGTCGGCCAGCAGCGGCCGGACGAGCGAGCCCGGCCCGCCGACCACGTCCACGGGGGCCGTGCAGCCGCGGTCCGGCGCGTTCTGGAAGTGGCGCCCGTCCGAGGCCGTGACGACCACGCGGTCGGCCGGCTCCAACTGCCAGCCGGCGCCGAGCGGCGACCACGTCGACAGCGGCACCACCACACCGTTGCGCAGACACACGCCGTGGCCGTGCGGCGGCCCGCGCCCCGGCCCGGGCGCCACCAGCGCCACCACGCCCACCACGGCCGCAATGTCCACGTGGTCAGGAAGAGCCAGCCGGCGCAGGTCTGGTGTGGGGCGCGCGGGCAGCGGCGCACCATCGCGCAGTACTGTTGTGGCGCAGCAGGAGTCGGGTGGCGGCGGCTGCGGCCGCTCCTTCGGCGCCACCCGGCCAAAGGTCCGCGCCGTGTGCCGCTGTCGCGGCGGGAGTCGCGGCAGCCGGCCAGAACGGACGGCGATGTCGCGGTGCAATTGCAGCAGGCGGCAACGTGACCGCTGCATGAAGCAGTGGCCGCCGGGCCGGTACTCGGGGCAATTGTGCACTTCGTGGAATACACAGTACGGTCGCACTGCCGTCAGTGCGTACCGGGGCACCAGCACGCGCGGATACCGCTTCGCCTCGTTCGAGTTGAGGAGCTTGGAGAGAGAAGCCGGCGCGCGTTCCTGCAAGCTCTCAGCACGACCAATATCACTCCTTTCGCCTGACAGATCAGACTTCGGTGGAAGTACTGTGCTACCGTGTGATGCTTCCTTCAGCAGTGGCGATAGGCGTTCATCTGACTTCGCGCACCTTGATACATGCGTGCTGGGACGACTCTCATCGCCCTCGCATTTTGCTTCGAAGCCTGCTTTTACCACGGGTCTGGCAATCGATGACGTTGCGCCGATTGGTACTGGGCAGGGCTGAGGGACCTCGTGGTCGGATAATTCATCACTTTCCTCCAGTTTGTTAACAGCTCCGTTGCTTAGGTGGGTCTGGTCACCATTATGAGGCGACATAACTGTCGGCTTCTTGTCCGTGTTCTCAGTAGTCATATTCATCTGGCTTCGACATGCTGGAGATAATTCAGACATCGGTTCCTTCAGCTGCAAATACTGCTCTGGCTTTGACACTGGACGTTCACGTTCGCGCATGGTTCCGTTGTCTTCGCTTTTTATTTCATGGCAGGATAATCTGGTAACTTTTTCTCCATCCATTTCATCTGAATCCGGATTACCGGCACTGTCACATTCATTGCCTACTGGACGCAAGCATTGTTGGTTTGTCTGAAATCCTGTACTACTCGCGGCACCACATAGGGCAGTGCTAGCCCTGTCCACGGTATCGTCGAAGCTCGGGACGTCTTGCGGCACGGTCTCTGAACAGCCATTGTGTGCATGACTGGGCTGGTTTTCTTTCTCGAGAACGTCAGGCTTTGCAGAATCGAGACCCCAGTGATCTCGACTATTATCGCGACTGTAAGCGTCAGATTCTGCTGCATCGTCGCCTCGCTTCTGACTTGCACCGTGCTGCAACATCGTCTGACCTGACTGAGCGCGCGTGTACAAGTCCGCTGACGGCGATTGGTCAGGCAAACTCGAAGACACCGTACTGATCGATAACCGATCTTCGTCACACTGTAGCACATGTTTTCCTAGGTCTCCGACAGCTGTTTCCATGTCCTGTCGGCCCGTGTCTTCTTCTGAGTCTGATACCGGCTCACTGCACTCAGACCCAGCGTCACACTCAGACTCACTGGTCAGATCATGGCACTCCACCACGGTGTCCGGCCCCAGGCAGGCCTGAACTTCAGCCTCTCTGCTGGCTCGCCTGCCTTTGTGAGTGCACACGTCGCCTTCCACTGCACAGTTCAGGCCTGCCTCAATCTGGGGCGTGGTCCCTTGTGTAACATCACGGGACACGCTCATTGAATCGGCATCAGTAGCTTCAACGCTGGTGAAGGGGACTTCTGTTCCGTCTTCAGCTGCACACCCATCACCGACTATCGTGCGCTCTTCGTCGACCTGTGTGGCATCACGACGCGGATTCGTTGACTCCATCCCAGCAGTTTCCCCGCTAGCGACAGGAGCTCCGGCACCGTCTTCAACTTTATGACCATCGCCGGTCACCGTCCGCTCCTCTTCTGGATCCACCAGCTGTTCGGCGAACGAGTCGATGAACAGCCGGCGTTTGCTTAACGTGGACGTGGTCGCTCGGCGATCGAGACGGGCCGGCGCCGTCTCGCCACGCAGGGCCGTGGCCGCCGCCAGGGCGTCGACGCGTGCCACTACGACCGTCGTCACGGCCAGCTCCCCGCTGCGCCAGGCGTCCACCCGTCGCAGCACCGCCTCCGGCCGCACCAGTCTGCCCCAGGTGCGCGTGTGCGGTCCGGCACCGAGCGGCTCAGAGCCGCGGATGCGCACCTGCCGGTGGCCAACGTACGCGAACTGGACGCAGTCGGCGCTGCGGTAGGCGTCGTCCCATGAGCGGCGTACGTCCAGCGAGCGATGCATCACCTTGCAGAGCGGCAGTAACTTGCCGGCGCGGTGCACCAGTACGTCGCGAGACGCACGCGCCATCGTCAGGTAGCGCGGCGGCCGAAGTAGGGAGTGCAGCGGCACCGCGTCACCGTCATCGGCGGCAGCTCGTGCCGGCACCGACGCCAGGTCCGCTTGAGAGCGGAGGCCCAGCCACACCTGCTTCTCCAGCAATGTTTTGAACTTAGGCTCGGTCGGACTACGCCACTGAGGTTCGGTCGTCGCGGGCGTGGTGGGCGTCGGCAGCCAGCGCGATTCGAGGTCCAGCGGCGGCTCGGTCGGCATCAGCGGACCCGGCACTGGGAAACTCAGCTTCAACGTACACCGCTCGTAGATGAAGTCATCCAGAGCGGTGCTCGAGAAGACGCCCTCCCGCGAAGGTACCTCACCCTCGGCACCTGCGTGCCACGTCTGCTGCGCCAGCACGTCTGCTGGCAGACGCAGCACGTCACCTGGCGGCGGCGACATCGACACGAACGCCTCACGCGCCAGATCTCTGATGTTGACGTAGCCGCAGCGGGCAGACATGTCCTCTGGCTTAGCGAGCGGCTGTCTAGACGTCCACCCAGTAAGGAGCGGGAGTGGCACGGCCGGGGCAGAGCACTGGTCAGCCGGAGCCGAGGTGAAACGTCCATTAGACAGACGATGGAGGGGATAAATCCGGGCGTACCGCCTTTCTGCGACAGGCAAGCTTGTCAGCAGCATCCATGCGCCGCACGTGTTGGGTGATACAACGCAGGCTCTCAGAATCCGAAGACGTTTGGTCCGTGGCCAGATCATCCGTCACTGTATGAGAAGGTACAAAAGCTGATTTTTTATCCCACGGCTTGCGCATCCGGGGATGTGGACCGCCGGAACGCACCCGCGGTGGCATCCTAGCCCCAGCAGCTTGGCCCATTCGCAGTCCGGTTCTGCCGGGAATTCCTGTCGCTCCCGCCGCGTCCAGCTTATTGAGAGCGAACAGTTTCCGCTTGGCCGAGTTAGCTACGGCTGAGCTCAGCAAGCCGCCGGAGCCAACCGCCACCTTCAGCGCGTCAGACGGGCTCGATCTTTGCTCGGACCTGGCCACCTTTATGGTCTCAGTTAGTATGTCACTGTCGACAATGTCACCGAAAAATACCCTCTTGCGAACAATGCCGTGCCGGCGGCGTGTGACGGCCACCTCGGGCAGCAGGGTGGGCGGGTCCTGGTACACGCACACCACCTCGTCATCGTCCGATGCGGCGACGGCCGGCTCCAGCAGAGGTGGCTTGTCGTAGGGCCGGCCACCACTCACCCCTGGACCCCCATCGCGCTCCGACGGCGGCAGCGTCGGCTCGTCCAATGTCACGACCGGTGGAGAGAACTTCCGCTGCGGCTGGGAGTTGTTCGAAGTTAGAGCTTCGCGATCTGTTGCAGGGCACGAAATAGACCCAGCGCGTTGCTCAGAATTATCTGGGGTATCCTCATCAAGCGTTATAACGGGCGGGAGAAGCTCTACAAATTGCTCACTCTTCTCACGAGTCTTCTCATCCGGTGCTTGAATACAAGTGTCAGGTTGCGAAAATGGTTTAGTGTTTTTCGGTTTGACAAGTTGATGCGCCAAACTAGGTAAGGTGGGTGGACGATTTGAAAGAGCATGCTCAGGTGCAAGCTTACTCGAAGCGCTCTCTGGTCTAGGACTGCCAGTGTGGCTGTTATCTGGTGCCAAGGTACACTGCTCATCAGCTCCTTTTTCTTCATCAGCCGGGTGAGTCAACGGCGACAATAACACAGACATGTCTTCGTCGGCGAACAACTCAGAGTACATTGGTTCCATCTCTTATAATGCAGCGGCGTTAGACGCGCATGGTCGCAAACGTTTGAAGTGGGAATCCAATTTTAACCGATCAACCCTCCGCCATCTTCCAACTTAGCACTTCTTCTTGGTGATAATAATCCATTCAGACTCATTAATTGTACACTAGCATCTCAATCACATGAGTTGAGATTCATCACCTCACATACGCAGCCTGAAAAGAATAGGCAATTAATGAGGAATGCCCAATACAGACACAGTACCAGACAAAGCACAGTACAGAAACAGTAATGGGCATGTAGGTATATTAACGGATATGGCATAGCTGGAATGCCGAAACAATTGTTAGCACGTATAACGTTACACGATGCAGATTGAAAGAATTCTGGTTTTGGAAGTATGCAGATAGAAAACAATGTACATTTCAATAATTGGAAGAGTTCATGTCATCTTTCCCATGCCATGTCTATGCCATGGCATGGGAGTGCCCGTCCAGACCAGTGTCCATGAATTCATTTCTTTTAGACTAATAGCTATGAGTCCATGATGTGAAACACAGTCAAGACGTCAAAAGAAAGAAATATTGTGCATAAAAATGACTAAATGAGAAAAATAGATGTTGCTAGCAACACGATTTCATGCTCAAAACAGGAAAATTGAGTGTTTCAAAAATCAGATCAAACAATGCAGTCAAATGCTATAAACTACTGTAGTCGAATGCAAGCATATCTTATGGAAGCCAGTTCAGCAATTCAAAACCGTGTTCAAGGAGGACAGAACAAAGTTCTATCGGTTGCTTGATTCCACGTAAATTTTGGCATTCCAGGGTACCGATCCAAGACCTCATGTATGCACCTCACATCCTCATTTCAAGTTCTGGAGTTTCATTTTCAGTTCATAGCTGGTCAATACATCAAAGCAACTGGTCAGTGTCGACCACATGCAGATTAATTAATTTCAAAGACTGATCAAACACATTTTTTTAATGTCAAGTTTTCTCAGTTGAGCCAAAATTTCCTCAACAACTTTGCCAGACAAGACAAGACAAGACAAGACTGCCCACACCCCGAGTGAAGTCTACATGATGAGCCACAGCTTCGGATCACCTGAGAAGCTCCAGTGCTGCAAGGGTATCGATGGATAGACCAATCCTGACTTCTGTCTACATGACCTCCGGGTCGCCTGGATAGTTTTAGTGCCGCCACAGGGATACAATGATAAATGCCATTTCACTGACCCAGCAGGATTCTGTATTTTCATATAAGTATCACCAAGCTTGTGACAGTAGTGATGAATCTAGTCATCTTCAGTTGGACTTAGATGATCCAGAAAAGTATGTGGATGAATATCAGATGTATTTTAACTGCAAGTGTACAGATATGCTCTGAGATTTGGAGATGGATCATATAGACATACAGTAGGAGGTAGTGAGTTGGATGCCATGGAAGAGGAAACGAGTTTAGGCATGCTAGCTTTGAGTAGTGACCTTGAAACTAGTGACTATGTGTGACCTTCAAGTGGCCTTCAAGTGACCGTGTGTAGTGTAGCATAGTGTAGTGGTGTAGTGTAGTGTAGTGTAGACAGTAGATGGAAAGAGTGGCTTAGGATGGCGATATAGTTGAATTTCTGAGCAAGCAATTCTTATCAGTTTTTACTAAAGGGAACTTGAGTACACATGGAAACTCTGAAGGCAATACCACGGAGGGGATAGAAGATAGAAGATCTTACAAGAACTATAGAAGCTGTAGAAAACCAGTTGCAGAAAACTAAACTAAATAAAGCTGCAGGACCTGATGATGCACAGGCCATGATATTAGTTGAGGATGCTCAAGTTTTAGCACCTCCTCTTGGTGTCATTTACAAGTGCTCTTGTGAGTATTTTGAAGTACCTGGAGATTGGCATAATGCACATTTAATGTCAAATTTCAAAATAGAAATATGAAGAGTTTGGGAAATCACAGGGCAGTCATTTTAACTTAAATAGGTTGTAAGTTGTTAGAAAAAAAACTCATCAAGGATAATTTTCAGGTTCATCTAGATATGCATAACCTTTTGAGGGATGCATAACATGGATTTCCAGCTGGGAGATCTTGCTTAACTAACTCACTTGAGTTCATGGGGTATCTAATTTGGGTAAGTACCTATTTAAGAGATGTCTAATTAGGGGATATTGATATCAGAGGCATTCCACAGTAATTCAACCGAACATTTTCCAATTTGCCATCCGACCATTTTTGATTTTCTTGAAAAGTTGTGTACCGGGGGTTTCAAGGGCGAAGAATTCATTTATGGCAAACAAAAAATTCCCCCTAAAATATTTCCTAAGATACAGTCCTCGCAAATTTCCCAAGGTCAATGAAGAGGCCTAACTTGATCTTGGGACCTTGAGGTTCAAGATCAAATGACCTCGAACACCTAATGTCAATGCCACCTTATGACCTCATGACAATATAACAGGCACCAACTGACAGGTTTCGTCGTCGGGAGCCACTCTTGCCCATTTTGAAACGGTATGCCAAATAGTGCGAAGTTATCGACGGACAGGGGGCCCAACCAGCATGAGTGTCAGCATTGTGATGCCTAAAAGTACTTTTTACAGGCCGAACCCCACGTTTTTATTTATGTATTTGAAATGGCCTGAATGGGACTCAAATCGTCATCAGACGAGTTATAATTTCAGCAGCCAAAAGGTCAAGGTCACACCGCAAAAGATAGGTCACGAGGTCTCGTGACCTAATAAATTGAAAATCGAAAATCCGAGATAGCCAACTTGTTCCATGATTCATCCCAATTCAACCAAAAAAAAGTTCAATGCAATAGCTCTCTTAGCCTCTGAGTTATGGGTGGTGAAATTTAGGCCTCCTCACTGACCTTGGGAAATTTGCCAAGACTGTATCTTGGGAAATATTTTAGGGCATTTTTTCACCATAAATGAATTGTCCACCCTTGAAAGCCCCGGTACACAACTTTTCAAGGAAATAAAAATGGTCGGACGGCACCCACCGGTTGAGTTACCATGGCATGCCTCATCAGCCATAACAACACACATACCTATGCTGCAAACCAGCATTGCCTAACATAGCACATCATAGGTGATTTCTGTATCTGGAATTGCGTCATAGGGTGTTCGGTATCGCGATCCAGGATCCGCCATTGTGAGCATAAATATGGTACTTATAAATTGGATTGGATTGGATTGTGGCTTTACGACGCACTCAGCAGCTAAGGACATATGGCGTCGCCTGTCCCTCACCCTGGCAGGAAGGGCGGGCATCGCGGGGAATCGATCCCCATACTTACGGCTTGCAATACTATCATCTTAGACACTGAGATGCCCCTATGTATAAGTTGGATACCGTTATACGTCGTAAGGCATGAAGACTTCACAAGTATGCACCAAGAAGCACGATGTTAGTACGTTTTTGGGTGGGATGTTGATTCACTGTTCAGTAAGTGGAGTACTCCACCGTATTTCACGAAGAATATATTACTGCAGTGGGGAGATGGGAAATTATGTGGATTACATGGGATTTATATAGGTGAGTCACACATGTGCTACACATGATTCATGAGTGTGTTACAGTCCCACATGTGTCACAACCACACATTTGTTATTTGATTGTGGGTGCATTGTGAGAGATCAAGTCAATTGGGATTGATGTGCTGGGGTAGACAGCTTGCACACAACTCAGAATATATTATTGCTGAGGGTCTATCAGAGAGAATATTTTTCATCACATACCATCTTTCCTTTATTGGCTTATACAGAATGATCCCTGTGGCTCTTCTTAAAGTGCAACACCTCATGCCTTTATATGATGCTAATATGAAAGATGTTCCTATATTTAGAGTATCACATATGGTCATCAATTCAGGCTGAAAAGGCAGCTAAAACACCCAAATATTTTCAGTCAAGGGGTGGCAGACCGATGGTGATCAATGGCTCCTGGTGATTTAGTGGAGAGTCCCTCATTTAACCCGCGCCGTCTTTTCGGTCAAGTCCTCACACCCCGTCCTGGGGGTGGGGTGGGGTGGGGGTGGGGTTAGTAACCCCCTCTTAAATTCAAACATCACAATCCAAGCATCTCACGAAAACGAAAGAGGTGTCATCGGAAAGCGCTCGACGAGTAGGGTCCGGGTCCGCCCCCGAAAACAATTTTCCCACAAAAGTGGCGTCACCAGGGGGCTATATTTTCATGACTTTTCTTCACTTAATGATGTTTTTGGCTCTGGGGAGTTCATTTTGTGGATATATGAAACAAAATTTATTTGGAATGAGAAAAGGACAGCGAAATCGACCAGGGCTTTAATCCCCCCCCCCCCCACACACAAAAATGAAATTTCAAAATTTTGAGTTTTCAAGTTTTCTTTAATTTTCCTTTTCCAATGGGTAAAGCAGACAGAGAAACGTTGTTAGAAGTCAACTTGCCCTAATAAAAAATGCTTACTTTAGCCGGAATCCTCTATTTGAACTGCAATTTGGCAAATATGTAAAATTTATGTAATAAAAAACGAAAGAGAAAAATTCCACTAATACGTTTTGTTGCATCCCTAGAGATAAGCAAACGCTGAAAGTTTCATTAAAATATCTATATCCATTAAAGCATGACAACTGGTTTAACTTTTTTGGAGGTGACCTCACTTGACCTCGACTAACTCGTTGACCCTAGACGACCTGACTTAAATATTTTGAAACAGCATGCCAAATCGATGTGGGGAAAAGGTATGCAAAATTTGGGCGCGCTGCCGCGCGCCCACTATCCGCGAAAAACCTGAGGGGGTGGTTGAAGACCCCCAAGATGGGATGGGTTAATACATTTAATAAATATGGTGGATAAGTTGTAAGGCTGATGCTTGAAATCAAAGTTGTACAGTACCAGGATGGGGACTGGGGAGGGTGGATCAGGACTGATGATAGTAGGTGTTTTAGATCATGTTTAGAAGTGGGGAATGACGCCAGTAACCAGTGTTGATGGCAGTGGAATCCACACCATCCTTTGGCATGTGATGCTGATGAGAATGCTCATAGGGACATGGTGTTTGTAGTTTCTCTAGAAATTGACACATTAATTATGATCCAGAATCATATTTTTGAATTATAAGCTGTGCAGAATGGGAATAGGAGTTGAGGTGAATGGAGTATGATTAATGCTAGTATGTGTCCTAGATGTTGCTTATCCATGCTTGAGTATGCAAGTAACAAGTGCATCTGGTGATACATAATGGTTTGTTTATTGGTTGGTTCACGACACACTTTATGCACATTCACGGCTAATGGCGCCGCCCACACTGTTTCGCCGGTGGGCCGCGGGATTGGGAAATGTCCTGAGTGGCGCTAGAGTCGAACCCGGGACCTTCGGTACCCATAGCCCGACACCTTAACCACTCGGCCATTCCCGCCCCGTGATACATAATGGAGAAGGGACCTTCTCCATTATGATTAATCTGTAGTGAATAAGCATATTCTGACCTTGAAACAGCTTACTCTATAGGACTTCTCACATTTGATCTGTATGCTAGAACAGACAATAAAACTTGCCATATAATTTCATCCAGGAAGATCCTGAACTTAGATCCTCAGTAAATCCATTGAGGAAACATTTAGAAACTGAGTCCTACATACAGTGTTGGATTTGTACTTTGTAGTCCTGAATATGGAGACCAAAATTGCAATATAATCCAATATGGAGAGACTATTTGTCATCAAACCTGTGACATCAGCATCTCAGCTTACACTTTTAAGTGAAGCTTGAACACTATCATGGATCAGTTCATTGCCAAACAGCACCATTCATTCAACCTCCAAATAAGAAAAAAATGAGGATAATTATCTAGATATGATAATGTTCTGGATACCAAGAAAAGGGGCAGTCTATGTTTCCAATCCTGGTGTACTTTTGCTCCCTATGCTTCCAGCATATAAGGAAAAGCATGTAAGGAACAGGTCTATTATGATCACTATCTCCTAAGAGATCTCCTATGTTAGGATCCTGCACACAGTTTATCCTCATTTGCAAGTTCCATATATAAAATGTTTCTTCTTCTTGTAAATTCATTAATCATCTGACACAACACACACTTCCCAGAACACTTCCTGAAGCTGAGAAAACTATTGTGCAAGGTAGAACAGGTCATGAAGAAATACATGTAATGTCCAGCTTCCATCATGATTGAATAACAACTCAAATATATTAGCTAGTTTCTGCATGCTTAGCCAGTAACAGGACTTGCAATATTGTCTTAACAAAAAGCAGATGCACAAACAAGAATGTTGTTACCAGATCAGTTGTGAACTGTGTAAGACCATATCCAGAAAGAGTAAGCAAGCTGTATGACTATAGTTTAATCAACAATATTGGTATTTGAAACAGGACACATGATATCCCACAAATCATATCATTCATCCATGTCATCATGCCAAGTTGTGTCAGCCTCATTTTCTTGGGAGTGATCCTCTTGGCACAAAGAAAAGCTTAAGAACAAATGAAGGACTACACTGACAAAAAGATGTGAATAAATGTGCACTATGGATGGAAGGTTAGCTTTGCATTTCACAGGAGCATGCTCTGTTGTTTTTTGTTGGAAGGGTGTAACCTTTTCCCATGGTAGTGGGATCTGTTGGTTCCATATGGTAACTTAATAGGGTATTCAAGGTTTTCCAGTTTTGCTTGCATAATGCTGGTATTAGGCAAGGCTAACTGCATGCTGATATGCTGGATTTTTAGGACAGTTTTATTGGTGAGATGTGATTTTGATGAAATGTCACGCATAATACCTTAATCATGTTAATGTGCATTGTTTCTTTTTGCTTAATATTCCTACATTTCAAATAAAAGTAGATGCTAATTTCATATCCAATCATACTTCTTGAAGCCACACTTAACATTCAAATATTTGCCCATTTATTAATTATGTAGATAAAATCACACTGGTTATATACCTGAAACCATGACCACACATAGTTCAACAGAAGAGTAAAAATGGTGTTAACCTGACTGCAATACCCATATAGCATCCCTCACATTCTCTATTCTATTAGCTATATAAAAAAAAACACAACCAATTTCACTTCAAATCATCCCCAGGAAGATTCACAGACTGAAGGTCATGTGAAGTCAGGTTAGAATGCTGGTCTTGGATGATGTTGGAAAGGTCAATAAGCTTGATGATATATCCACATAGGGGTCACAAATAAAGTTGCAGAAGTCAAGGTGATAAGACAGTTAAACACAAACAAGTTTTCAGGAATAGCTATGTCAGTTGTGTATATTAGCTTGTTGTTTTATGATCACCAGAAACTGATGAAATTTGTGACTTGTGTTTTAGTGTTTTATAAACTCTTAGATTTTAATCTCTAATGCAAAAATGTTTTGGGGCAGGATTAATCTGGTTTTAATGAGTTTCTTCACCAATAAACTGTCCAGTCTCTGGCAGGTGAGGTTAAGTTTTATTTTAAGTTAAACATTAAACAAATCATTACAAATGTGTATTTCTTTATAAAGGAAGTTGTATTCTTGCATGGAAGATTAGACTTGTCTATGTTGGGTTAGGTTATATAAATCAGTATATATTTTCAAGTACTTTTTATGCTATATTACTCAACTCCAAACCCCATTTTCAGTATTATTTGGCTCCAAACTGAAAAGCATGCATTTGTAGAGCAAATGAGTGGTGTAGCACCTTCAAAAGCAGCTTAAGTTAGGTAAGGTATTTTAATCTAAAAAATGTTCACAGAATAAATTGCTTTACATTATTTTCTCCAAGGGGATGTTAAGGTAGATTAAGTTAGGGTTGTGCTACATTTTTATATATCTTTAAAGCCATTTATTTTCATACTGTTACCTAACTCAAAGCCCCTTTTGGTGTAATTTTGCCACAACCTGAAAGGTAAGCATTTCAACAGAAAATGAGTGGTGCCATCACCTTTAGTCACATTGATAAACATTGCACTGAAATTATAAATTCCAGGAATTAATAAAACACAAATTTACAAATTTACCACAAATTTTTTTTCTCCAACATATGTATATATTTTTCACCTGCAATGCAGTAAGCAAGTTAAGGTAAGCAATCCAATCTAATCTAATTTGACATAATAAATATGATCTAACACAACCTATCAACCTCACCTAACTTGATAACCATCACCTCACAATCATACATAACACAACCTTGGCCAAACCAACCAGTTTGTGTTGCCATGCTATGCAGGTTCTATCTCAATCTACCTGGGTAGGTAGTTTGGAAGGTATAACTTACAATCATTGCAGTATCCATATCCCAGAGGTCACTAAATAAGTACCTACATTAACTTTAGTAGTTTGACTATCTAGTACCTATGTTAATGCCCCATTACCTACAATGGGCATCAGTCAGTGATGCCCCAAAATGTTGCATCAGCAAAGAATGAACATTCTTTGACTTTCAAGGGAGTACCTAAAAACAGTAAATTTAACGAAGCAACTGAATGGTGTGGAAAGTGATGTACGTAAATACCTAGGTATGCATATATTTGTGGTTAAATTCATCTAAAAGGTGCAATTTTTCCGCGCAATGAGGAGAATCCACTGAGGTGATGTAATGTGCTAGGTAAGTGATAATACGGCCTGGAGGACACTTTTTTAATGTCAGTTTTCAAACATGGGAAACTGGCTTAACTACCCCAGACTTTTCTGAGTTGCTCGGACGCACCGACCATACTCGCCACATACCTACCTAACGTCAGGACTTGGAATAAATGACGAAGTACGGCAATGTCCTGCGCGGAACGGAACCACCCGGAAAGAGGGGGAGTGCGCGGTGGCAAATGCGAAGCAAGACCCTCAGGTTGTAACAAGTTGTAACCTGTCGTGGATATGTATGAATATTTCGAGGCTCGATTCAGGGCTCAGGTACGCCTGGTTCATGGCAGTGTGTAGTTTTATATAACTTTCCAAGGGCTGAAGTCCTCCCAGAGTTGACATGAGCAAGTACTTTACCAAGTATTTTAATTTTACTATGGACCATACTGAAAGTGATGATTCAAATTTCCAAAGCTATAGACGTAGACGGGGGAGATTCGGGCGATACCGCACATCAGCTAGGTAGTGCGTGTCACCCAGTATTTCCCCTCTGAAGAGTATGTGTATATTTCCAAACATTGTCGCGACTTTAACCAATTCCGCTTGATGTGTAGAAGCTTGGCGGGTGTGCGTGTCTTTGGAAAAATTACAGGTTTGTAACGTTTGCAATGCTACATCCTTACGCGACTGATCATTTCCTGGAGCTTCGTTTCTGATGTATAATCTAAAGTGTGCTCAAATGTAATAATTATATTTATGTATGGTTCATTCACTTGACATGTCAAACATGGCTGACTTCAGAATTGCAGGACGCTCACCATGGTACAATCTTTTTAATATCGGACTGTGTCTAATCAGCAGTGCAGCTAGTGAGAACTAAGAGGGCTGGGCCCCCCGTCTTGCGTCTCATTTCTAAGCAAGAAGCGCAACGAAATTTAGACGTCTAAACGTCTAAACGTCTTATTTGCCCGGTGTTGAACAATGACAACGGGGGGAGGGGGCTGAGAAGCGGTGGGCCCAAGCATCGTGCCGATGTTGGTAAATATGTGTCGTGATCCCGAAAAGTAGCTGTGGGCTCCAAAAATTCCTCTTGGGCCCCCAAGATAATTGGGACGGGGTCCCAAATTCGGTGCCCCACTCGAATATTTTGGGTGGAATATTTCCAGGATGTATGTTTAGTGCAATGTATTACACTTATTGGAGTACCGGAGTTGAATAATTATAGAAAATTGTTCCTGCCTGGGTGTAATTTCCCAAATCATCACATTGTATATTTGAAACTACCATCGCTGTCCATGTAGTATGACCTTCCCGAATTAGCTTCGGCCATGGGTCTCAATATTGCGCATACGGACAGCCCACTCTACTCTTGTTGCACTCTACAATTCCCGGACAGGTACCCCGACCAGAAGATAAGCGTCATCTTTCCAGTCGGGGGGCATGCCTCCAGTGCTCTCCTGTATGCGCCCCTTAGGTAGGTGTACTCTGAAGGTATACACAACAATGCTCCTGGTAACTCCCTAGCATAGGTGTAGGTTGCTGAAAATTATTGGGGGGGGGGGGGTACAATACATGAAGGCAATGACCAGGCTCAAATGGATTGGGGGATACTACATCAAGATTCAATATTATAAGTTGAAATTATTTCAAGGGTACATTCCAATATTGGAGAGAGGGAGCAAGTTCCTTCCCAGGCACTTGCTCAATATATAATTATCTTGACCTAGTTGATTTCTGGTTTGGAGTTTCTTGAAGCGTCTGCACCAATGAGGATGCTTTTCTGTCATTCACGTGTATTTTTGCACGCTTTTTCCCGCGTTTTTTTTCAATTGTTAACCCTGCCATTTTTTATATCACTCCTGACGATGGCCCGTGGCCGAAACGTTGAGTAATATAGCATAATCCCTAAAGTTACTTTTGATGCAAACTCAGCACCTCCTAGTGTATTGAGGGTCCTAGATTTCGTCTCACGCAATGTCTAAAACCCAGGAGCACTTAAGAGCCATTCTTCGTTGTATTTTTCAAGTTTTCTTTCTTTTCCTTTGCCGATGGGTAGAGCAGGGCGAGAAACGTTGTTGAAAGCCAACTTGCCTTAATAAAAAAATGCTTACTTTAGCCAGAATCCTCTATTTAAACTGCAACTTAGCAAATACGTAAAATTTATATGTAGTCAAAAACGAAAAAAGGAGAAAAATTCAACTCATACGTTTTGTTGCATCACTGAAGATAAGCAAACGCTGAAAGTTTCATTAAAATATTTGTATCCGTTAAAGCGTGACGACTGGTCGAACTTTTTTTGGAGGTGACCTCACTTGACCTTGAATAACTCGTTGACCCTGGATGACCTGACCTAAAAATTTTGAATCAGCATGTCAAATTGATGTGGCAAAAGGTATGCCAAATTTGGGCGCGTTGCCCCGCGCAGTTCGTCCGCTATCCGCGAAAAACCTGGGGGTCCGTGGAAGACACCCCGAGACGGGACGGGTCAACACGCGCCCTGGAGGGCCTCTGAAAATTACGCACACTGGAGGGGGCCGATTCCGCCCCCCCCCCCTCCCAGATCTCGGCTCCCATAGAAGCTGGAGCAACACAATGTGCACGGTGGATAGGTACGGCAGTGAACTCTATTTTGTGCAATTTTCATGGCCTTAGGTCAATATCTTCGAGCTCAAATGAGGTAAAATGTCAAAATTTTATAGTTTTCCGTGCTTGGCTTCTCTTTTTCATGGATCACTGTGATTGTGTTTAAATGCTCTAAAATGGACATCAATGATGTTTTGGACATTACTAATGATGCAATACAGATGTTAGACCCGGAATTTGGCCTCAGGTCACCGATATAACAACACCTCATCAGGTCATTACCTGCTCCAGTTAGCGAAACCAGGCCGCCCGCCCGACTACTCCGACAATAATGACAAAACAGTAGTTTTCAGGATATGTAGGGAGTAACATGCAAGGTGACATCAATCGCATGACAGTCATTTGCATTTATGGCAACATTCGAATTGAAAAAGTTTGGTTTCATTTGCCTGCCATGAACTTGACCTGACTTGACCTCGGTGACCTAACACAACTATGAAACTATAAGGCATAACAATATACATCAAACAAGCCGCTAGTGTTGCCAAGAACACTTGCCTTCTGCAGTGGCGTCGCCACGAAATTCTTCCAGGGGGGCGAGATCGAAAGGGGGCCTTCTACTCCCCGAAAAGGGGCCTCCATTGTGTTTGGGCCTCCTATTGTTTTTAGGCCCTTAGTATGGTTCGGGAATGGGAAACTGAGGGCTGGAGGGCCTCCTTTTCGTCCTGGAGGGCCTCCTTTTCGTCCTAGAGGGCATCCTTTTCGTCCTGGAGGGCCTCCTTTCCATCCTGGGGGCCTCCTTTTCGTCCTGGGGGCTTCCTTTTAGTCCTGGAGGGCCTCCTTTTCGTCCTGGGGGGCCTCCTTTTCGTCCTGGGGGCCTCCTTTTCGTCCTGACGTACCTTCTTTTTGTCCTGGGGGCCTCTCTTTCGTCCTGAGGGCCTCCTTTTCGTCCTGGGGTTTCGTTTTCGTCCTGAGGGCCTCCTTTTCGTCCTGGGGGCCTCCTCAAATTTCAGGGGGGGGGGGGGCAGTCTCACGGAAGGGGGGGCAATTGCCCCCTCTGCCCCCCCGGTGGCGACGCCCCTGGCCTTCTGCCAATATACGGGAAGCGCATCAGCGCAGTTTTTTTTGTGGTGTGGCTCTTATACTTTTTTTTTTACTTTAACGACCCTTAACTCAACAAATTTTCTGCCGATTTTTGTCTTTCTTGCTTTAACACGCGCCTTGGAGGGGGCGAAATCCGATATACGTCATTGTTTGTGTACCTGCTTAGAAATGACTGCGGCGTTGTTTAAGGTAAGAAAACGAAAATCGACCGAATTTTGTTTTCGAATTAGGGTTAGTTGAAATCCGCAAATTTTCTCAGCACCAGAATACAAATATCGGCGCTGATGCGCTTCCCGTATATTGGCAAAAAGAAGTGTTCTTGGCAATACTAGCGACTTGTTTGATGTATATTATTATCCTACATTGTTTCGAAGTCCTGTCTGGTCACCCAGGTTAAGTCAGGTCAAGTACACAACGGGCTAACACACACCCTGGAGGGGGAGGACGAAATCCGCCAATTCCTCGGATTATTCGTATATAACTCCATATTGTACCGGCCGATGTACGCCAGTTTTTGCGTACCTGTTTAGAAATGATCGGCACATTGTTTAAAGCAAAAAGAAAAGAAAATCTGGCAAATATTTTTCAATTTAGTGGTCGTTAAAGCAAACAATTCGCAGCGCCAAACCACAAAAATCGGCGCTAATGCGCTTCCCGTATATTGGCAAATGGGAAGTGTTCTTGACAACAATAGCGACTTGTTTGATGCATATTGTTATGCTATATAATTCAAAAGTCATGTTAGGTCGCCGAGGTCATGTCAGGTCAAGTTTATGACAGGCTAATGGAACTAAACTTGGTCAACTGGAATGCTGTCATAAATGCAGATGACTGTCATGCGATTGATGTCACTGCATGTTAATCCCTACACATCCGGAAATCTACTGTTTGTCGTTGTGTGCCTAAGCGTTTCCATACTGTATTCATGTATTTCACTCCTTTTTTGCGAAGCCGATTGTGCCGATCTGCCCAACGGAACAGTCGTGTGGGCAGCCCGACTCCTGTAACTGGAGCAGGTAATGACCTGATAAAGTGCTCCTATATAGGCGACCTGAGGTCAAATGGCGGATCTAGCATCTGTACTGGATCATTAGTAATGTCCGAAACATCATTAATGCCAACTTTGGAGCATTCAAACACAATCACAGCGATCAATAATAATTACAAACCAAGCCACGAAAAATCGGAACATTTTGTTATTTTGACCTCATTTGACCTTGAGGATATTGACCTGAGGTCATGTACTTTGCACACAATAGAGTTCACTATCGTGTCCATTATGGTGGTTCAGATTGCAACCTTTGTGGAAACGTGTAGTTACTCAGGGCTAATCTGGTTCTCTGGATCTTGGCGAGTTCAATAGTGCCATTTTAATCCATATTTGAGTTGGTCTAGGGGTTCCGCAAAAGGGCTTAAAGCTTTGGATATTTTTACCCATTTTGGCCCCGGGGAACACTACACGCATGGTACTCTGGTGGACGTTATCATCGTTTCTTAAATATTATTTTACGTCCTTGGCTTATACTATGGCTGAAAATGGACGGTACTGTAATTTAGGACGGGCGTTTGTCACAGTGGAGGGGGGGGGCTACTTACTGGTAGGGGTGGGACGGGGTGAAATTTGATGAAATTTGTTGAAACCACGGATGCGGAGCCCGGAAAATTTTGGACGGCTTCGGCTCCGACTCCGGCTCCGGAGAAGTATCCCGGCTCCGACTCCGACTCCGGCTCCGAGTAAAATGTCCCGGCGGCTCCGGCGGCGTGGCATGAGGCCCCTAATTTGGCAGATAATGCCCCTGGGACATGCGAGGAAGCCTCATGCCATGGTAAAGGGCCCCAGGATGTAAGAGAAGGCCTTTGAAGACGAGAAAGGAGGACAATGAATATGGAGGAGGGTAGGACATAAAACGTTGAAAACTGGTAAAGAGGCTCCAGGAAATGGGACGAGATACTTATGACGCAAGATGAGGCCTACAATTTGCAAGAAACCCCTAAGAGATGGCAAATGTTGTGCCGGGGTGCTTCAAATTTACGGCATGGACCAAAAAACTCCGGCAGGGGACCTTGAAAATCACGCTGAGCCTGGGTGTACCAAAAATTTACGACCGGACCATGGTAATATATATATAGTGGAACGACGGGTCGTATCATTCTACAACAGTCTCATTGGGACCAAAACAAATGAAGCCAGAGCAACAAAAACACTCCGGACATGGGTTCAACTCTGAAAAACACTCACAGAAACAATAAAAAAAAGACAAAAACACTCCAACTCTGGGGCCCAACAATGACGCCAAAAAGCCTAAAACGTTTCAGACCCCAAAAACTGTCGAGGCAGCTAAAGCTCGCGCTATGGATCCAAGCAAATGACGCCGGGGCCCAAAAGATCACATTGGACTATATATAAAAAAGGTCGCGTCGCAGCCCTTGAAAATTACCCTGGAGGCCCAGAAGGGCGCGCCGGGCCCCAAAAGTTGCAACTGCTCCAAAAATCAATTCATAACCGGAATGTTACCCTGAGACAAAAATATACTCCTTCAGTGGCCGCAGTGGTATATCAAATGGGCAAATTCCCCATCTGAGAGGCATAAGCTCCCAAGAATCGTGCCGGGGCTCCAAAACTCGCGCTGGGGCCACCAAAATTCGCGTCGGTCCACCAGAATTCGCGCAGGGGTCTCCAAATAAGTACTTCGGCCCCACGAAAACTCCTTCCGAGGCTCGAAAACTTGCCATAGGAACCGCAAAAATCGCGTTGGGGCAACAGCTAAGTACAACGCCTCCTACAAACTCAAATCTGTTCCCCCAAGATATCGCGCTCGGGACCCACAATTCCCATCGGTAGGCCCGTCGAACCTCCACAAAATTGGCGTTTAGGCCCACACGTAAGAAGAGTGTGACCACAAAAACGAAATCCGTGTCCGAAAAAAAGTCAAACTTAAGCCTTCCAAAACAATAATGTATTTAACAAAATAAATGCCCTGTTCAAGAACATGGCTCTGGAGCACCGAATATGCAACCAGATGCCTTCACAAATTACGTACGGCACTGACAAACAGACCGTATCTTAAAAAATGGAGGTGAGATGCAAAAACGTGGCACCAGGGACTCGAAAAGTCAGACCGGGATTTGGAATTTACAACAATAAAAAAATCCACAAAATTTCCTTGAGCCCAGAAAACTGGCGTTGGGTCCTCGGAACCATGAGTTTGGGCGCGATAAATCGCGCTGGGACTAAGAAGCACCGCACCGAAGCCACAACATCATACTGAAGCACCACAAATGTGCGTCAGAAGCCCCCTAAAACACAACAGGAACCTAAGAGCACAACGGAGGCCGACAATACAACTGGCCCTCCAAAACGCACATAGTCTCCCAAAAAGCGACAGGGCCTTAACATACCTGGACTTCTAAAAAAATGCACAAGAAGCTCTTATGGCACATAGAGGTCACAAGGACGCACCAGGGCCTCAAAAGAGGCTTGGGCCGCAAATGGCAACATGGTTCCAAAACGAACAAAAGCACCGGGCGTTAAATGAAGACATCGGGATCTTCGAAAACGCCCTGACACATTCAAAAATTCATCGGTGCCCAAAAAAGCAACAGCACACTGAAACGAGGTGTTTCGAAAATGCATTAGGTCGCTGCGCAGAAAGACGCAGCGAGTCCAACAAAGAACATTGAGGAAGGGCCTCGGTTCGACAGCCATTCTGAGAGGATAGCAGCAAAGATATCAGGTGCGTCAAAGCTGAACGGAATCTGCACTTCATAACCACCAGAAAATGTGGGAGTTAGGGAATTAATGATCGGATCTAATTACTCGACTTTTCGCAGCGAGCGCCCATACTAAGCACTGCAGCACGTCAAATATGGCGCGACATTTCGAGACCCTGGCGCCATGTATTTGTATCCCATCATGATTTTTCGAGATTCGGTATTTTTTCGGCGGCGTACATATTTTGTGAAGGCATCTGGTAATATGTTCTGTGCTCCAGAGCCATTTTACCGACCCTGACATTTATTTTTTGAGAATCCCTCCTTTTTTAGGGCTCCAGCTTGAAATTTTTGTATACCGATCCGGTTGTTATGATATGGGTATAATTTCAGCAGTGTGAGTTGATTTATCTAGGGATACCAAAATAAAACCGTAGAATTTGGTAGGGGAGTTAGGGTTGAAATCCGACGAATCAGGAAAGATAGTGGTAGATTAGGCCCCTCCACAGGAGAATTTAGTTGATCACTAATCATTTCATTTCAATAAGTCCCCTTTGACAAAATTGCTGTCTAAATCCCAGGCGCGTGAATTAATTCGTGCAGAATTTGTTATTTTAACTTGTTTGGCAGGTGCTTTGCAACCAGCACCAAATGTTAGAAAACTTCGCAAATTCCTAAGATTGCGATCAGAAAACCAATGCAACCCACTTCTTGTTGTCACCTTCGCGAAATTATCGTCCTAGGACTGAGAAATGATCTCTTATATAACAACAAATATGTTCCAGGCATTGGATGACTGCCCCCAGGATAGCAGTAGTAAGGAGTCAGTGCTGGTCATAGGAGACTCTCGTGTGCGTCATTTAGAGCGGGTATTTTGTAAAGGTAGGAGGGACAGGAGGTGCATCACCAGGCCTGGTGCCAAGGTGAAGGACCTGGTAACTGCGGTGGCACAGGTCACCAGTGATCACCAGTTTAACACAGTCATAGTGCATGTAGGGGTAAATAACATAGGTCATACTAGGAGCGAGGAGCTTCTGCGGGAGTACAGGGCCCTTCTGGCCACCCTGAAGGGTACCAATAGAGTGCTTGTAACAGGAATTTTGCCTAGGGCTAGAGCCTCCCCTGAGTGGAGCTCTAGGGCACTGGCAGCTAACACCAGGGTAGGGAAAGCTCTGCCAGGAGCTAGGTTTTACATTTGTAGACGAGTGGAGCAGGTTTTATGCATCGTGGGACCTCTATCAGAAGGATGGCCTGCATTTTTCTGAGAAGGGGGTCCATGTGTTAGGCAAAGTATATGAGCATGTCCTTCAGGGAAACTAGGAAATGGGGTGGGGAGGGATGAAATTGCATTGCCAACTCAGGAATATTCCAATAGTTTCAGCCAAGGCAATAGAACCTCAAAGTCTGCAAATAGGGACAGCAGCAACTCAAGGGGACAGAGTTATAGTTCATCTAGTGATAAAAGAACTCCTCAATATGAAAAAGCCAAAGGTGGTTATGGAGCATTTGTTAAGTGTATGATGTTTAATGCTCAGAGTATCCGTTCCAAATTTGATGAGTTCAAGTGTTATGTTGCTGAGGAGGAACCGGATTTTGTTTGCATTACGGAGGCATGGGTCAGTGAAGGATATTTTGGAGATAACTTACAGGACTATGAGATCCAGGGATACAATATGTTTTCGTGCAATAGGGGTCCAGCAATGAAAGGGGGTGGTGTAATGCTCTATGTGAATAGCTTATTCATTCTCAAAAAGTAGCAGGTGGGGATAAAAATGTGTCTGTGGAGTCCATTTGGCTTGATGTCACTGTGGGAAAAGGCAACAGCAATACTCTTAGGATAGGAGCTTTCTACCGATCAGGAACCCTGCCACATTCTCAGCAACTGGAGCTTGACAAGGTGATTTGTGAGGAAATCAGTAGAAACTTTAAGAGGAAGTGCCTTATTCTCGGTGACTTTAATCTAAAAGGTTATGAAAATGTTGGTGTTGGCTCCCCATCATGCAAAATGTTCAGGAAATGCCTTGAAGAGGACCTGTTCTTACACCAGTTTGTATCGGAACCTACCAGGCATGGTTCGTTCTTGGACCTTGTATTCTCGGATTTAAGTGACTTGGTTCAAGACTTGACTGTAGGCGAAACTCTGGGAAAAAGTGACCATAACATAGTTAGATTCAAGGCACATGTAGGGGAAACTATCAAGGATAATTTGGTAAAGGTTCCAAATTTCAACAAAGCAGACTTTAACGGCATGAGAGCGGCTTTAAGTGCCATCAGATGGGAAGAAGAATTCTCCAATTTAAATGCCTGTGAAATGTGGGAAAAGTTCAAATCTTACTTAAAGGAAACTCAGATTAGACATGTCCCCCAAAAGCAAAGACGCAAAAGAAGGGTAGGAAAGCCAGCATGGCTTACACCAGACGTGATAAAAGCAATTAGGGCTAAGAAAACTGCATTTAGAGTTTTTAAAGAAGCCTCAAATGTCATTAATCTAAAGGCGTATCGAAAAGCTAGAGACACTGTGAAGCAAAAACCAGAGCAGCAAAGCGAGCAAAGGAACTGGATTTAGCTAGAAACTGTAATGGGGACAGTAAAAAGTTCTTTAGTTTCTACAAGCTGAGTAAAGTTTCTAACACAATTGGTCCACTGGAAGTAAACGGGACTACATTGGGTGAGGATAGTGAGATGGTTGAGGAGCTGAGCAAGCAGTTCAAATCAGTGTTTACATTGGAAGATATGACCAATCTGCCGACCGTACACCATAGTTCAGATACATGGGATCTGACAAATGATGTTGATTTCATTGGTAGTGATGTTGTTTACAATCATATCAGGAAAATAAAGCCAAATAAGGCAGCAGGACCTGATGATATTTATGCTAGGGTGTTGCGGGAAACTGAAAAGGAACTGGCATTTCCACTTAGTAAATATTTTGTAGATCAGTTTCACATAATGAAATTCCAACTGATTGGAAAAGGGCAAATGTAGTTCCTATTTTCAAGAAAGGAGAAAGAGGGAAAGTTGAAAACTATAGGCCAATAAGTCTCACATCCCTAGTCTGCAAGGTACTCGAATCAATTATCAAGGATAGAATAGTTAGTTATCTGGAAGGTAGCAGATTGATTCAAGATACTCAACATGGATTTAGAAAAGGACGATCGTGTCTCACAAACCTCTTAGACTTTTTGAACTTCGCCACAGAACAATTTGATCAGGAAATCAGGTTGATGTAGCATATCTTGACTTTAGTAAGGCCTTTGACAAGGTACCCCATAAACGGTTAATGATACAGCTTCAGTCCCATGGTATTGCAGGTAGCATCTTAAAATGGATAGAGTTGTGGCTTTCAGATAGACAGCAAAGAGTGATGCTAAATGGTACAAAGTCATCATGGCAAATGTTCTTAGTGGAGTCCCCCAGGGGTCAGTACTAGGGCCATTACTGTTCATTATATTTGTAAATAACATTGAAAGTGGCCTAAGCAGTAAAGTTTTGAAATTTGCAGATGATTTGAAGGTCTTTAGGGCAATAACAGGTCAGGATGAGCATATCTCGCTGCAAAAAGACTTAGACGAACTTGTGAAGTGGTCCGAAGAATGGCAAATGAAATTTAACTTTGATAAGTGCAAAATCATGCATGTAGGTAAGCAGCATATGAAGGCTCCATACTTGATGGGTGGCCAAGTGCTATCAGTGACTCAACAGGAGAAGGATTTAGGTGTTATTCTAAACACAAAATTGGGGGCATCAGAACAGACCAAGGAAGCCAGGAAGAAGGCACTGAAAATGCTCGGGGCAATAAATAGGAATGTATCATACAGAAGTGAGGAAGTGATCAGGAAGCTTTACTGTGCATACGTCAGGCCACATTTGAATACTGCATCCAAGCTTGGTCTCCTAGCTATGAAAAAGATTGTTGGCTTTTAGAGAGAGTACAAAAGAGGGCTACAAAAATGGTTAATGGCATAAGCAACCTGGCATATGAGGAAAGATTGAAGAAATTGAATATGTTTTCACTTAGATATAGAAGGCTGAGAGGAGATCTCATCGAGGTCTTTAAATTTGTCAATGGTCTGGAGAGGGGATACCTTGGGGAAATGTTTGAATTTAACAGAAATGATGCAATTAGAGGTCATAAATTCAAAATTAAAATTAACCACAGCAGAACAAGGTTAAGGCAAACTTTCTTCACCAACAGGGTAGTGGAACACTGGAACCAGCTGCCAGAAAACATCGTCAGTAGCAGAACATTGAACATCTTTAAAAACAGCATAGACAATCATTATAAGAATAGAGGGCTTGCTTTTCAGTATTACAGGGAGGGCTGATTGGCAGATTTGGTGGGCAACTGGTTCAGTGTACAGAGTGCAACCAAGAAGGGCCCTTGTGGCTCAGAGTTGCACTGATCTTTTATGTCTTTATGTCTTAAGCTTTGCTTAGGGCATCAAGCTGGTGGTAATAAATAATAGTAGTGACGAATCTGGCTATATTCAGTTATTCTTGGAGGACATAACGGTGGGTTGATCAATGTGAGATGTCTGAAAGATATGCTTAGCATCAGCCTCGCTGCAATCTAGAGGCCAGCGGGAAGATTCTTCTGTTCGGAAAAGCATTTAGACGTTGGTTGGCTTTGACACCTAGGTATTTATCCACATATTGCTTATTTATACCTTAGTATGTCCCAGTTTTCAGCGATAAAAAATATTGCTTTTGCGTGTTGAGTAAATAATGCACCATGCCAAGAACAAACAGTACATTAACATGAAATCATGCTTCGCATTCCCGAACCATAATAAGGGAAAACAATAGGAGGCCCTAACGTAATGGAGGCCCCTTTTCGGGGAGCAGGAGGCCCCCTTTCGATCTTGCCCCCCCCCCACCTGGAAGAATTTCGTAAATCACGTATAACATCTCGATGTAAATCACGATGAATCTGAGTCGATATACACAGGCAGGGCTCCCTGCTTAAATAGACTCGAAAACGGATTTACATCAAACAAGCCAGTGTAAATCACGACGAATCGTCATTTAGAACGAGCATCTCCGTGTAAATCACGATAGCCGATCTGAGTGGATATACATAGCCGAGGGTTTATGTGTAAATCGACTCATGAGTGGCTTTACACAGAGAAGCAGCCATGTGCAAATCGACTCATGAGTCGATATTCACGCGTCCTTGGTGAAAACTTGGCGCGTGCACGGATAAAAACCGATATCGATCGCAATCGCCACGCGCGTCATATATGCAGCTAAACGACACCCCAGCAGCTGATTGCTATTATCCAGGCCTGATCCTTATCATGGTATCTGGTTGCCATGCTACCTTCTGCAAGTGTTTAAAGTACATTGGTATTCTGTGGCTTGTCATGGGTCTATTGTAGATTTGGCTACTTCCAATGTTTCGTGTGGTTACGCTCTTACATGTGATATATCCAGCCTAGCGTTGGTGAGTATTACTTCGTCCATGTTCTGAAACCTTTAAATTTTTACTTTGAACATAATGCTGCATTTTAGGAAGAAATGTAGAAACATGTTTCTGAATTTCCGGTTGGCTGCTTTTCAGTCAGCAGTGAATGGAAGTATCATCATCATGATTTGATGGTATTATTAACATACCATGCAGGGAGTATGCTATAATATTTGCTGTATTTTATATGTTAATGCTGTAGGCATTTTGCATTCCTTAATGGGATGTTCCAGGTTGTGGTTTGTTTCTTTCCTCCTCTCGGATGTTTTCAGACTGACAAGTAGGGTTCTCAGACTGATGTTTATAAAGTTTCTATGTTATGATGGTATTATTGGAGATCAAGATAAAATTTGATTCTTTGGAATCTTTTTAATGCAGTATATTGAACATGAAAACATGATGTAACCACTAATTTTCTCTGCAAATTATTACTGTCTAGGTGGCAAATAAATATATGATGATAATCTTCACCACAAATATAGTCAATCTTGTATAATTATCTGTACCTGGTATGTCACATGTGATAAAGAAGATGTTCAACACTTCATGCACTTGATTAAATGCTCTGACATATTATGCTTATAGCTTAATTCCATATTCATTACCAACAAAAATATTTGCAGCCACATACATCTGCAACTTTCAACCAAGGCTGGATGTTCCTAAAGATGAGTTGCTGTTAACATTAATGGCAGCACTAGCAATGTTCTCAAGATTTGATGGTGTTGAGGTGAAAAAGTTTGTTTGGGATGATTTGGGTTTTCTGGTTAGGTTAGGCTAGATTGTATTATATTATGCTATGCTATATTTTATGCATTATCCTGCACAGTGTAAAATAATTGACAATGTGGCCTGGAAATTCACAGTTAATGTAATTGTGCTATTTCATCCTTGTCTTACGTTTTTACCATTTTGCCACATGATGTGTGGGCAGTCATTATACACACTACAGCTAAATAATGTAAAATGCATGTGACTGAAGTGAAATATGTGTATTACAACAGCATTCTGTTTTTTAATCCTTAAGTGGAGATCCTTTATTTTCTTCCAAACTTTCACCATTCGCAGGCAACTTCCTTCTTCATCCACAGTTAATGGTGAAGTAATTTTAGGACACTGATCCTGCATTATCAGTCTAGGTTAGGTTATTGTTGGTTGTTTTATTTCTTCTGTGGTGTATCTATTCCTATGATTTTTTCCTTCAATTCTTGATTGATCGAGCATTAGAGGAAAATGAGATAAACCACACACAGCCACACACATCAATGCAAGTTTAGCTTTGCTGTGTACAGGTTGCTGTGTAGCTCGAGCATCTCACATAATTGTTAAGCTTTCTTTTGAGGACAATCACAAATGTGTAGAACTTTTCTGACAATGCTGTCATTCCTAGCAAGGTTATTTCCCCAAATTATTCCAAGGTCTGCCACTATTTGTTTTTTAAAAGAAATTCTATACCCATGAGGTTCCTAATTTCCTTCTTGAATAATTAATGCTCTATAAGCCGCAGTCTGAGCCCTGTGTTGGTCAGTCAGATGCCATCATGGTACAAATGGATGACCCACAGGCTGGACAACTCTATTAAGGTACTCAAATGTTTGCAGCATTAACTCATCAAATACCATTAATATTGTATCACATTTCCTCTGCATCATGCCTATGACATCATTTGAATTGATCACCACTGACTTATAAGTAATCATTTGGAGAGAAAATGAATGTTCTCACCTTATGCATGGTCATCTTAACCACATGAAAAAATGTATTTAAAATTAAATTAATCAACTCTTACCTTGATCTCCAACTTCACCACTATGAGAAGTAAGTTGAGAATCTCCCAGCCCTGTAATCCCTTCAGAAACATATTTTGTCTGAGATACTGCCAGAAATGCATGCACACTGCACACTGGGAAGAACATGGTGGTTCCAGAAAATAACTTGTGTGATCATCCCAAAAATAATGCTTAATAATTTTCTGAGGCACCAGAGTGCAGACAAAGTCATCTATCCTGGTGTTGATAATATCTTTCAAATTCATAACTTCCAATGCTCATAATTTCTCAATTGGGAGCTAGCTTCCAAAAATTGTAAAATGGAAGTGAATGTCCAAAACAGCCTGGATAATGGCTGTTCCAAATGGCTAAACATTGAAGATTTTGAATGCTATTTCATCTCACCTAACCCTGCTTCTTGACTTGTGATAATATTGACCTATAATTTGTTTGAGTTATGTAAACATTTTGCATCAGAATGTACTCAAGTTTCATGTCTATGTATCTCCTCTGTCTCTGCCTCTGTCTGTCTGGTTCCACCAATAATTCTAGCATAGGCCAGCCAACTGACTAAAAAGTGTAGAAACGTGCATGCAGGTTACAGCAAATGACTGATGAACTACTTTGTGATGTCCAGTCGGATGATTGATGGAATTGTTGTCTGAAGTGTCATTCTCAGCAATATATACCACCTGCTGATGTACACTGCATGTAGGTTTTGTGGGAAAATATGGCCAGGTAGACAGCTAGGTACTATGTGAATCTTGATGCCATTCTGAAATGCACTTTGGTAACACTGAGTTATGGGTGCAAAATGACCTCAATAGTCGAGGCACCCTAAAACCAAAGTAACCAACCAAACTACTTTATGATGCTTTTGCTCACTACAACCATTGCAGGCTGATGCTTCCCAAGTCTCTGCATGTGTGATGCATATGATCACTGTACAATCACTATGGCTGGTGCTTCCTAGAGCTCAAAAGTGGCATAACACAATGCAGCACTGATGATGCATGGACGCGCGTCCACCGGACCAGCGGCCGTGGCTGACGCTGTCCGTCTGCGACAGCGACAGCTGTCGGCGGCCATGGCCGTCTACCCGTGCCAGTTCTCGGACGAGTGTGTCGAGCTGTCGCGGCCCGACGCACTCTTCCTGCGCCCCATCGCCTGCATCAACGTGTCGGTGCAGCTGCCGCCGCTCAAGGAGGCCGGCAAGTCGATCTCCAGCTGGGCCGTCCGAGAGAAGATCGGCGCCTGCATCGAGGAGGGAAAGCTCATCTCGCTGAAAGGTGAGCCAGATGCAGCTTGCGTTTTCAATTGTCCGGTAATGGTTCGAAGCTATTCCTGCACCCATGTGAGAGGTTATGCTAATTATATTTTAGCGAAGTCAAGGCTAGGCCGGCAGATGATAATGTAGAGTAGCGCAGCATAGTCAGAGTCTAACCGCCAAGGATCCGAGGCAAAGAGCAAACACAAGCTTCAGACAAAGAGCTCTTATCTTCTATCTTATCGCCGATGATGGCGGTATGGTATAGTCCGAATATAGACGGGACGTCGCCGTTGGTGATGGCTGGCCAAACGGCGGGTCAGCGGTGGCTGGTCAGACGCGGGTCAGCGGTGGCTGGCCAGGCGGCGGGTCAGAGGCGGGTCAGCGGTGGGAGGCGGGTCAGCGGTGGCTGGTCAGGCGGCGGGTCAGCGGTGGCTGACCAGAGGCGGGTCAACGGTGGCTGGCCAGGCGGCGGGTCAGCGGTGGCTGGCCAGGCGACTGGTGAGCTGTGGCTGGCCAGACGGCTGGTCAGCTGTGGATGGTCAGGTGGTGGGTCAGACTATTCCGCCATCGACGGAATAGTCTGAACGAAACGTTGGCACTGGTTGGCGGTTGGCTACTCAACTCACGCAATCTGGCCCATGAGTCTACTCACTGCTGTTGCGTAACTCACTGTACAGTCCGGACAAACTGCTCCGATCTGCCTCCCACACTGCGTTCGATTCCTTTGCTCTGCTCACTATGCATACTTCGCTCCTGGCTGCCTAGTGCAGCCTCAGCTAGTATTCCGAAGTAGACTCACAAGCGATCGTGAGGTAACTGCCTGAAGCACGTGGAATGACGTCATGGTGCGGTGACCAATCTCGTCACTGATAGATTGTTGTTCGCAAACCCTGACGCTACCCCAGACAATTCGAAGTCCATAACCACAGGCGGACACGGTGTCAATTATACCCTGGTGCCATTTTGCTGCGCTGCCGGCGATATCTCCATGGTCTGATTGATGCAATGGGCTGGTATCAGGTCGCTAAATGACCAACCATGGTCGATGCGCCCTAAAACCACAATCTGGTATCAGGTCAGATGCTAGAGCTGTTGTGACCGATATATGCCAGCCTGGCAGCGGTGCCGGAAACAAGGCCGGCGCCTGGCACGCGCGCCACGTCAGTTTAGAGCTGAGACGGTCCGGTGTGGCTTGCTGGCCCGGCTCGTGACTGAGGACATAATGCGACGAGTCTCTATGCAGGTATTGCTGCATCTCGAATTTTGTTTATTGCAACATGAAGCCTTTTGAAGCCTCATAGCAGGCTCATTTCATTTGAAGATGGACGTGCAGTTGAAAGTGTGCACTATATGCTCACATCCAGTAAGCCTAGTTAAGATGGCGGGAACTTAAAGCTGCCGTGCAAAGGAAGAAAGCCGAGCGAGAAAGCGATAAGTCCAACATTTTCAAGACAGCTGCTGTAGGTTTCGGTCGGTGCTCCCTTGTTCAATTGAATATAGCCTCGTGAGCAGTGTTGGATTTTCACTTATCGGTCTTGGATTCGGAGTGTATAATTTTTTGGCTTGCCAAAGTATGGAGTGTATAATCTTGAGAAGCACTATGTTATGGGGTGTATAATTTCCCAGTTTGCCAAATTATGGGGTGTGTGTTGAAGCACCAAGTAACGGAGTATATACATTTTATATATCACGAAGTGTATAAATTTTGAAAAATGCAGTGATGTCTCTTGGAATGAAGAATAAAAACCCAGGGGCCTCGGTAGCTTAGATGGTGGAGCGTGGAACTCGAATCTCGCGGCCGGCGGCATTTGCAGAGTCCACCCACGACCAATCGGTGTGATATAGGGTGGCGGCGCTATGCAACCTTGCTGTTGAATGCGTCGTAAAATAACCTGATAATTCTTCTTCCTCAAGAATAAAATGCCTTTAAGTCATTTGTTAGGTTCTTATCCTAGTGTCTCACAGACAACCAGATGGGGTCCATCGTCGTCTGAAGTCATCCTTGTTACGTGAATGACTTATAAGGCAACTTCCTGAGCATTGGGATATAAAATGATCACAAAAGCACACTTAATCGATGTCAACCAAGTTTATATATTAATACCTGCCACTCCTAGCATAGGTACCAACACCGCACAACTAATACAAATTCACAACATACCTCGAGAGCAGGACGTTCGTGCACCGCTGGGTCTAAAATGGGAGGGTCTAAAATGTTACTTCGGGATATGGGTTTCGGAATATATAATGGTTCAAGGAAAGTTATACTAAAACAATCCGTCTAAAATCTTTTATTCTCTCCACGATGAAATTTTTTTTTTTTCAAATGAGAAAGCTGGAAAAAAAATATTGAAGTCAATCCTTATTAATATTAAATGTATTTCAATGCACTTTTTAGTTCATGTCTGGAATGTTTAGTAGAAGCAAGGAATTCCTTGGAAGGATGAAAAGCGACTAGACGGGCGGGCAAATTGCTGCTGTAAAACAGACTATCGTCACGGACGAGCGGAAATTAGCGTCTCATTTCGCGCCATGATTGCTATGAAATACCAAAAAATGAAAATAAGTTAGAGAAAACTGCCAAGAGAATTACAGGGAACTTTTTTTCAATTAATAATAATCAGGACTGTGGGAAGAAATTAATCATTGGATCAGAATGAGGCTTATAAGAGTGTAGAGGATTAGGTCAACACACGTAAATCTGAATTTGTCCGGAGTGTTGAAACCTCGCGGTCGGAGTGGCATGAATACAACTATTCCCGCTTGTTGATGAAATTAGGAAACAATATAAGTCATGAAATCGAAAGAAGGTGAAATTTCTGGTTCTATGGGTATTCATTTTGGAGCAAAGTGTTAGCAGGTTTTAGGAACGTTTTGGTACCATTCAGGCAATTTTCATGGGGAAAATCCTTCCGATATCTTTTATGTATATCGCTCCTGACTGCTTAATAATATAAATATGAACGGTTTTATCCATCCCATTTGATGCAGAACATATCATTCTCCAAGGAACCAAGAAGATATGCATTATCCATGGCTTTTCGTGGCAATGGTTCAAATAGCTCCGGCCGGAGTGGGAGATGGAGAGCGGTGAACTCATTGAATCCAAGAACGCGGGCGGGGGGCTGGTGAAGGTGAATTCCTATATTTGGTTAGCGGAGCGTAGTGTTTTTTTTTATTCAACGAAGGATTTTCTTTAAAGCTCTGCTGCCATCCGGATGGAATTGACTGCGTGTTTGGCTCGAGGTATGAGAGGTTGTATTATCTGACTATGTAGGTACCTACCTACTTACCTACATCAAATATCTTCGCGGTAGTTCGAGTCATTGATTTGGATAAACCAAAGCTGTAAGCTTGTGTTGTGTGACAGGATATCTTCAGATAATACAAGGAGCAGGACATGATAATATTAATTGCTGCGATGTTTTGTCGACAAGGGTAGAAATGAACAAAACTGATTGCTTTGCTTTTGTCTGGAAAATCTTGTTTTAACTTACCACATTTTGAAGCGTGAATGTTTTTCTTTCAAAATGGGGCTGGGCCTCTTCAGTGCACATTGACTGCAGATATTATAGATATGCATGCATTCAAGCATTATTTGTGCATTCATGAAATGTTCAGGAATTATTAGGTGCATCCTGTCCCCATTCTCCATTGAATACCATTATACTTTTAACATTTCTGGTCTTTCTGAATGGACAAATTTGCAGTTTAGGGTGATTTGATTTCTTGAAATGTATTCTTCGTGCAATGATTATGAATGTGTTCATAATGTAGGTACTTACATGATGTGACCTCACATTTTTTGGCAAGTGCAGTTGGGTAGCAAAATGACACCAAAAAAGTGGCTCGGGTTTGGTTGGGAAATATACCATGAAATGTGATGTTAAAAAGGAAGAAAAAGCTGCAGCCTAACTGGATGCAAGAAAGCCGTTTTTAATAAAAATTTTCTAAGCAATTTTTTCCTTTAACAAATTAAAAGTAAATGGCCTATTCTAACCAAACAGCCTATGCTAGCCCGAGTGTTTTTAAAAAATTCAAAAACTTTATTTTATAATCCTGAATGATTCTGAAAGGAATTTGATAAATGGAAACTTACAAAAAAAAATAATCTAGCATAACTTAGCCAAACCTAATACCTTTGTATGGTTCATGGAGGCAAAATGTGTGTAAAGCATGTGTGAAAAAGTAATAGTGCCCATGACAATTCCTATGCTGTAGCAAAACATGGCTCATATCCACCAGTATTTTGGAGATTTGGGGGAAGTGCTACACTTTGTGGCTTACCAGTTGTGTGGATGCCACTCTAGCTCTTGGTGTTCATCCATACATTCTTCTGGGCACATCTGGACTCTGTTCTGATGTTTATCCACAAAGGGAGAACATACACATGAATGCATTGGTGGCTGTTTATTAATTCACCTGCACCTCACCAGAAATCGCACATGCACAAATGGAATGTTATAGAATGATATGGAAGATGGAATGTTCAGTGGCATTAAGATCATATTCAGACTGCAATGATCCATATTTTGTCATCCATTGACATATGTTGTAATTGTGCATGCTAGCAAACTGATATTCTTCCAATCTGGCTGGCATCTCATTTTTGGCTCCACTCCTGCCTCCTCTTGGAATGTGCTTACAGATGACCCGAAATAACAAATGTGTATTATCCTCAATTATACTGGAAACTTCATGTGGTAGGGGACCCAGTATGACTGAATCTTCCTCTCCACCCAAGTTATCACTATTGTATAATGACATCTAGCTGTCTTGCTAGTAAAGTATGTCTTCATCCAGCAATGCAAGGAGTGTATTTTTTCCAGAGTGTATAATTCTTTGGATTGCAAAAGTTCCAAAAAGGGCCACTTTTCCAACGCTGCTCGTGAGTTACCTCATCTGGTTTGAACAGTGGTTCTGGGTGTACTGATGTGTTTATGGCTGTATGGATGAGTGTTTGCTATGTTGGTGAAATATGCCCACATGTTTAAAAACAAATATTTTGAAACAGTCATGGAGGACAAGCTATTTGGACAATATGTCAGTTTTCTTTTGAATGTTGGAGAACAAACGTATGTGGTACGTGCGCAGGTAAAAAGCCGTTTAGTTAATTTTAAATGCGTATCGCTCACGTACACGTTTATTTTTCGTTGTCACGGTTACCAATTACATGAGGAAAAAAAACCATGTGTGGCATACTTCTTACATTTCTGTTAGGCAGATAACCATAGGAATGCAGGCGAATATGTTCACATGCACTTCTTACTCGGTTTATTCCTATGGATGCTTACCTAATACGCTAAGTGACCTCGTAGTCGGTGCACCCTTAAACCCTCCGCTTACCTAATACGGACTGCCATGGATGGGGAGAAGCTATAATACCAAAAACCAGAAACGTTAGTGGATATGATTGTTTGTTTTTCGGATAAATATATTTGAAAGAACGATTCCCCTGCCATAAGTGAATTCAAACGTATTATTTTAGCGATGAAATATTGACTGTATATTAGGGTGACACTTATTTTTCGACTTTCGAAAAATGAAAAATGCAGTTGATTTTCTGGTTTGCATTAGCCTAAAAACACCACGTAAAAAGTTTCATCCTGATCCAATTATGCTTAGCCATGCCTCATCGCACTTGAATGTATACACTATTAGGCGGGTCTTATGGGTCTTCCTGGACCCAACGTTGCGATGAGTTTCGAAGCTAATCCTGGCCTGGTCCTGGTCTTGGTCCTGGTCACCTGGCCTCAGTCAGGCTGGGTGATGGTGCTCTTGTTGGCGTCGGGTAATCTTCCCCGGTGCGCCTCCACCACCTGCAGGATGTACTGCGTCTGGTCCTCGTCCTTGGTGAGGGCCAAATTGTAGTCTTCCATTAGGGCGACGCCACGCTCGGCGAAGTCGTTCAGTACCCGGATGCCGTTGTCCTTGCGGGCTGCGGCGACGTAGCGAGGGTCGTCGTGCTACTCCGCCGGGTCGGTCGGGTCGGAAGCCGTCGTCAATCCCCAGGGTGACGAAGAGCATTCGTGACGACTTAGTCACGAAGTCCGCGAGGGTCTTCTGCGACAAGTCGGCCTTGAGATCAACGACGGCCCGCTTGGTGAGATCCTCCAAGCCCTCATTGGAGCTGAGAGCCTCGATCATGGCCCGCTTTCTTCCCAGCGGTAAGTTCTCGTCGAAGAACGCCAGCGGGACGAGGCTCTCACTCAAATACCACAAGTGGCGAGGGACTTGTCCTCGTACCCGACCAAATCCTTCAGGAGGGCGAGGTCGTTCGCAGAGTCCGATGTGGGGCTCGGCGCGGCGTACCACGCAGGGACGTATACCGGGACGGTGAACTTGACGTACCGAAGGATGCCGGCGCTCTCCCGGGCAGTCAGGTTTGCCTGTCCTCGGAAGATGTAGATCTTCACAGCGTAGATCAGCTTGGCCATCCAACGCGCGTGGTGGTGAGCCCCAGGCCGCCGGAATCGAATGCCTCTGGCCGGCATCCCGCCGAGCACGATCACGGAGAGCTCCAGGAGCTCGCGATAGTCATCCCGTGGCTGGAACTGCAACGGATGGAGCTTGCAACCCGCGATGGGGTTGTTCCGGGAATCCTGGATGGCCTCCGTGAGGTGGTCATCGGGTATGGTCTCGTACTGGTCCTGATCGATGAAATCCATTTGTCCTGGAAGCGTTTGAGGAGCGGGTTTTCAGGCCCGGACCATGGGGTGTTGAGACAAACCCCGTAGGCCTTCGCGGCGATGAGCTCGAGCATGTGGTGCCTGCAGGCGACATTGAGCAGGTCACGACCGAGCTGCTGCTCAATGTGCACACACGCCCCTGACTGCGGGCCTGTGTTCGAGGCCGTAGTGTCGAAACACATACCCACGACCGGGTCTGCAGCGCCCCCATCGTGCAGGGCCTCCACGACTGCGTTTGCCATCGCCAGTCCACTGCCGATCTCGAGCTTGGGAACGGAAAGCAGCTTGGTGACGCTGGTCCCAGCGACCAAAATCGGAAGACTGTCGACTTTGCTCCTGCTGCCGGTCGTAGAGTTGGGAACTAGTTTTCAGACCCAGTGAACAACCAGTGGTACGTCCGGCGCAAACGACGCCTTGATGTCCAGCACGGCCTGCTTCCGGTGGTTCCGCCGGGATTGGCGGATGGACTCCCGATTCATGGTGAGCTCGGATACGTCGTGCCCGAGGGTGTCGGCCACCGCCGACAAGACGTACACTGCCTGGTGGTCCGCTACGCGAGTGCGGTCTAGGGCAGCGGCGACAGTCGGCGAGATTAAAGTCTCCCTGCCGCGGCGACGCTTCGGCGGCGGTGGGCAGGCGGTGGAAGTCGATGGTCGAGGCTCGTCCTCAGCGCTGGACGTTGTAGAGTTTCGACAGGGGCTGGAGCTAGACTCGAGCTCAACAGTGTCGATCTCGGCCATGCGCTGCGCTTTCCGAGTCTTGCGATCCCTGGCCTGGGAGGCGCGATTCAACTGCCGCTGCTCGAACTCGGCGAGCTGCCGATCGGCGCCTATCATTTTTCCTCGGCGGCCTTCCTCGCGTTGCGCAATGAGGAACACTTTGTCTTTATCGATCTGGATGAGCTCGAGGGCCCTTTGGTTAACCTCCACTCATCAATCTCTTGTCGGCGAGGCCGATGACCGGTATATACGTTTCTTCCGCGATGCCGGAGCGGCCATATTTGCGAAAGGACCAAAAAGGGCATTAATATAGGGAAATTGGAACAAACTATAATTATAGTTAAATATTAAACTATAATTATAATTAATAAGGTTGCAATACGATTATTCAGGGCACACCCGACCAGGACGAACACGTTCTGACTCTATTTTAGCGAAGACATACCCGGAGTAATAGGGATGGGTGGTCCTAAAAAAAATGTCTGGGGTGTCTGACATTGAAGTGCGATGAGGCACGCCTTAAAATTATTTGATCGAGATGAAACTGTTTATGTGGTGCTTTTAGGCTAATACGAACCAGAAAATCAACTGCCTTTTTCGTTTTTCGAGAAAAAAAAATTGGGTCCAAATAGCTGTCACCCTAATGTATATCTAGGATTGCAAATTCTTTCAAGTTATTTTCTCAATTTTCTCGTGATCACTATTTGTACGCAAAGGAATCTCCATCGAATTGTATGTGACACAGATTGCAATGCTTCTGTTTTTCGGCGACGAAACGCTCCGTGGATACTGACGTTCTCATTCTTCCTCAAGACTAGTATACCAGTTATTTTTAGTAGCTTCATCCCAATGCACTGCCTACATTGCCAACGCACTACTCACGCCCATAATACTGCGGTCGGGAGAAACACGCATGCTTAAAAGCATATGTGCCAGCATAAATCACGGCCGGTATGCTCGTTGCATGGGAAGAAGGGCATATGTGGTACATGCTTTCTGGCCATTTCGCAAAACGAATGTTCGCAAAGAAATAAGGCATATCTAGTAACATATGCTTCTGGACATGCACAGTTTGTCCAACCCTCCAAAGCAAAAGAACCTTGATCATTTTGCATGAAAGCTGCAACGGAAGAACGTCGTATTGCCACATATACGTCGTTTTACCATTGTCACAGCCTGAAAATTTAAGTGGAAGAAAAGCGTACTTGGGCGCTTGCACTATTTATGTCTTGTCGTGTCCAATTTTTAGCTGGGTGTGCGCTTTTTTTGCTGTATATACGTGTTTTATTTCCTGACGCACGACTAAAAATGAGCACACGTTTTTGCCCGTTATCTTTTCTTTGTGACACATATAAGTATTAATTTCAGGTAATATGCAAATCAAATTATTCGTCTCGTCAAGACGAATCGAAGGACACAAAACTGAATGCTCAAAAATGGTGTTTATGCCTTTTTCCTTTGCACGCCAGAAAAGCGTTAATAACAGCCATTTTAATGGGGGCCGGGCGGAAAGAACCTGCTGTTAATCCTCACTCTTCGTGTCTGTTCCTTGTTTGTTTATCGGGTGGTTCACGACGCACTTTATGCACATTCACGGCTAATGGCGCCGCCCACTCTGTTTCGCCGGTGGGCCGTGGGATTGGGAAACATCCCGAGCAGCGCCATTGTCGAACCCGGGACCTTTGGTACGCAGAGCCCAACACCTTAACCTCTCGGCCACCCCCGCCCCGCGTCTATTCTTTACCTATAGCGTAGAGTATGTGCACGACAGAGCTCCCTTTTCGACTTTCACTTCTTCAGTCAGTATGACTTCTCAGCAGGATTAGTCAAATATAATGCACCTAAGAATCACGCTAAGTGTAAGTCCTCACTATAGTTCACACACGTGACAATTCCAGTCCACTGTTATACACGACTCGATTGACCTTGGGTATATTCAGCGGAAGGATAGTAATAATTTGTGATGTGTTGTATTTTTGTGATGTATGCAGGTGGGGCACACCCCAAGAGACCGTTGAGTGATTATTTGGGCGTAAGGGCGCGCCGACTACCAGGTACCCCAGAGCCTGATGTTTGCAAACATTTTGCACCAAAATGAAAATTTCCGGACATATAAAGACATTGTTTAAGATATATATTGTAGCAATCAAACCGTACTAATGTTAGCTGCTCAAATATGAACAGTTTCACAATGGGATATTTATTTAATGTCGACCACTCCAATATAGGCGCTGTATAGCCACTGCAGTTGATGCGCCCTAAAACCTTAATAACTAACTAACTCCACCCCTCCAACCTGTCCATAGCCAGATTTCTGGATCGGCCCATGTGTTTACACTTACCTATTTGGCTGCATACATCGCGCTGATCCTGCTCGTTATCTGCGGCCGCAAATATTCCATTGGCCCTTCAAGGCGACGATATTCTCTGGAGTTGCATCTACCCAGTGTTGTTTTGGCCACCGGAGCCAATGCGATTCACTTGCTTCCTTCCTGCTTCTGTGACTGCACATCTTCCGTTCACAGTTACCAAGAGCTCACTGGAGTTCATCCGGTTTGAGGGCGAGCTGGAGAGTCGGCGCTCACTCAAGAGCCTCATCGGGCAACTGGACAACCGCACCATCAAGTTGCCCGGCTACTCGGAGGCGCTGCGCGTGCGCGCCGCCGAGGCGCGGATCCCGTTCCCGGCCCGCCACGACTGGGACTCGTTCTTCCGGGACGACCCCACCATGAACGAGATGAGGCCCGGCGAGCGGCCCGACACGATCCACCTGCAGAACCTGCCCGTGCCGTGGTTCGCCGACCCCGACTCGGGTACGATCAGCGAGATGCGCGTGCGCCGTGTGTTCCAGCAGTGGGGCGACGTGCGGTGCGTGGACGTGCCGTCGCTGGACCGGCTGCGCCGCAAGATGCGTCCGGCCATCTCGGGCCTGCGCGCCACGTTCGACCACGGCGACGACGTGACGTTCGAGGCCTACGTCCAGTACAAGGAGTACATGGGCTTCGTCAAGGCGATGACGTCCCTCAAAGGACAGCGGCTGGTGTTGAAGGACGGCGCGCGCTGCTGGGCGGCCCCCGTGCGCGTGGACTTCGACAGGACGCGCCACCTCAGCGAGCGCAGCATTAAACAGCGCCGCATGGAGCGGGAGCGGCTCATGGACGAGGACCGACAGCTGGACGAGCACGGCCGGCGGCGCCAGCTGGAGGAGCTCAAACAGGCCTCGGCGCGGTCAGTGGCAGCACGTTGAAGAAGCTGATCCTTGTGCACTATTGTTCATCTATCATCGCGACACTGCTCTTCACAAATCTTATGCTTTGGCGTACTTTTTGAGCCTGGCAAGCTGAAGCTGTACTGGCTAAAGTGAGGTTTTATTTGTGTTGTGAGCTATTTGATTTTGAGAGATAATGTCGGAGCCATCAAATTCGGCAAGGTTGATTGTGGTATTGTTTCTGGGATCAAAAACTTGCATTTGCCAGTGGATTTGCCGTGCCAATTTTAGGGAATGGTGCTGTCTTTTAGAGAAAGACAAATGTCCACTTTCAAGGTCAGGTATTTATGCTCCAATTGTTCGTAGGTAAAGCTATAAATCCTTCAATACTGAGGACCGAACCGACCGACCAACCGAACTCACCCTTTTTCTATTGCAGTCAAAAGCAGCGAGGCTTGTTTTTGTTGTAACAATGTAGTTTTTTTGTTGTTGACGTAACAGATAACCATCCCGAACATTTTCCTTTGCTCATCGGTCATTCCGTTGACATCTCTGGCCAACCGCCAACGTGCTGCGAACACAAAGTAGTTATGACGGCCTTCGTAATGCTGCTGACCACGAGAACATATTTATGTATATATATATATATATATATATATATATATATATATATATATATATATATATATATATATATATATATATATATATATATATATATATATATATATATATATTTCATAATTATGTTTGCAAATATGATGCGGAACCGCGGATACACGATTATCACCGGTCTTAGCACTGATCACTCGTTTGCAGTGTAATCACAGCAATGTTAAATTAATAGTTTTTGTCAGGTGTGGGATGTCCAAACGAGTACGGTAGGATACCGAAATTCGCAGTGGAAACTGTGGCATTTATCACAACTTGTAAGTTCTACAAACACAATTCTTATCCAGAAGAGTACACATATGTGCACCTTTTCCTTTGTGTAAAGATACCCGATTTAAAGGTAACTATTTTAACGATTGCGACAAAAAATACAGATCCTGATTCAACCGATTTGGTGTAACAGACCACATCCTAGGTAATATTTTGTATGAATATTCTCTTACCGGAATTGTGCTAGCAGATGTTCGTGCGTCCGCAATGGTATCAGCATTATGCTTATCAACAAGATATCTACTGTCATAAATTTAAAATAAACACTTCATAAAGACTCATCTTGAAGCACGGTGTGGATACTCCTTTCGGAGAGATGTCAATTCAGTGTTCAGAAAGTGGTATGTTCCACCCTATTTGACGAATAATGTATCACTGCATCACAGCTGCTGTCAGTGTCGGTCCATCACACGTACATTCGAAGAGAAGATATGCCGACATATGTGTATTATGAAGTGACAGGATAACTCACACAAAGCTAATAAGATTTTAGCTTAGTGCATGTAAATTGTGGCCTTTGTCTGAATTGCACCTGGGTTATGTAAACGTGTGTTGTTTTGCACGCCGATGGATCCGTCCAGCAAGGGCTCCCATAATGACTGGTTGAACCAGCGTTCTCGACAATGGTTTAACGCGGAAACAAAGAATATGCATTGCCTGTTTTTGATAGAAAGTATTCTTTTGTCAATCTCTGTAAGTTGTACCGAACATCGCACATAAAGTTCGTGATAGCCAAAGCTGTGATAAAAACGAGCCATCATCTAGGCGAGCATTGTGATGTGAGATTCTGGAAGGTTAATGAGGAAAAAATGAAAACATGCACAAAGTATAGATGGTCCCCATCAAGTTCGATCTTGGTTATGTCTACGTGTGCTGGGGATTCACTTGGTATGGGATTGTTTTTGTGCAGACACCACGCCGAGGACGAAGAGCGCGAGAAAAAGAAGCGCGAGCGACAGAAACGTAAGGCCGAGGAGCAGAAACGGCGCAGGAAGGAAGAGAAGCAGCGAGCCAGAGAGCTGAAGCGACAGAAGGAGGAGGAAAAGGCGATGCAGCAGAAGATTGAGCTAGAGGAACGAAAACTATTAATCGCCCAAAGAAAGCTGGAGAGCATTCGCCTGCTGGACGCACTGTTCGACCGCGTCAAGGTAACGACCATAATCCGGTGATTGCTTCCAGTTGTAATTGTACCCATAATTGTACCGATTTTATCGTACAAGTTCTGACACCGACACCGAGACACGAAAACTGTTGGTGATATTTTGCAGGTTTAGGATAATTTTGATTAAATTCAATGATAGCCAAATGTTCCCAGGAAGAACATTCTTTTTTTTTAAAAGAAGGCACGAAATTTTGCGTTCGGTATCTTCCCACTGGTATCTTGAGGAAAGTGCACGTGCTATTCTTGTCAAATAGAAAATGGCATTCCATGAATTCGAAATTTGATACTTATAACCCTCACCCGTCCACGTTTTTCAACTTGTCCAATGTGGGGGGTTGTTCGGCGCCCTATCGTTTCCAGACGGATAGTGCTAGCGAATGGATCCGAAACCAGCCTGCTGCAGGTGATAAGATCTCGTGATTTATACCCGATTTTATGCTGTTTTTTTTTCTTTCGGATTGCCGGTTGAACTCTCAGGTCAGTTCAAACGTCAAATATTTCGCACAGACGATCATGTTCACGTTCAATCGCTACCTGTGTAAAAAATAAGCTGCGCTCCTGAAACCTTCAGCAGTCTTTCGTAATATCTTGCAATGACTAGGTGCGATCTATTACATTTAGATCCATAGGTCGAGTAAGATTAGGTCGACTTCTTAGTCTCGTTTTGGAAACTTCCGAAATAGTGCCCGAGAGCTAAGTTCAGTTCCAGTATCAAAATGCGTTCACATTAAACCCCAGGTGATCTATAAGCCGAAACAGATCATGTCAGGCCAGGCTGGGTTAATGACCTTGACTGATATTGGAAGCGTGAATGTTTTACGTGAGTATTAGCTGAGTTGTCCGCCGCCCTACCATGCCCCTTTCAACATGTCGCAACGACTGTTTAAGATCAGGATCCGTGAAGTCTTCCGTCATGCTTGACTCATCTCAACATGCATGTTGTGTTGGTCGATTGTGAGCTATGTGTGTTATGTGTTCGTGTGCGTGTGTGTGCTTGTTTGGGTTTTTGTCACGAGTACGGGTGCGCGTGCGCAAACACGCGAACGCGCTCGTGTTTATGTGTGCGTGTGTTTCGACTTGTGCTCAAGGGGCGTCGGTAGCTCAGTGGTTAAGCTGATGGTCTGGCAAGCCAGAGGTTCGATTCGCCGCGGTGCCCGCCTTTCCTGCTAGGGTGAGAGACAGTTGATGTCGTATGACCTCAGCTGCTGAATGCGTCGTAAAGCCACAATCCAATCCAATCCAATCCAGCTTCTGTTCAACATGACATTATGTATTCGGTAAAGACGATGGCCAAATAATAGCCCTCATTTTGTTCAGCGACCTGATCACGTGCAATACAATACACTACAGTACAGTATAATGCCCAACATTGACCATTTGGAGTAATAAGTGAGGTTAATTGCTGATAATTCGCGGTTTTAGTGGGAGACGGCCTGATGCGTTCCTCATTATAACTTTATAAATGTGTCCCTACAAGGAATCTTAAACTTGTGATACTATTGGGATGGCAAATGGATAATCAACTATGCCGAGCGTTTTTCCGGAATGTAAGAAAAGTTCGGGTAGAGTTTCATCTACCTCCATCCGCACGGGCGAGGGCAAACACACAATTCATTGGGGTTCTTTTTCTCCCCGGTTTACCTTGAATAGCACAAGAACTGCTCTACAGGTAGCGACATCAGACTTTGGGTGCCTTCAGGTGAGCAACTAGATACGTCTTTAGAAAAAAATGAGTCAAAAAGAAAAAATATCACGGCAGTGATAAAAAATATCATCGTAGGTCATCCAAGGTCGACAATATGACGTCATGAAATCATTATAAGTCACTGCCACTGCACTTTGTCACAGTACCTTTGTCACTGTGCAAAGTCATTGCACAGAAAACACTGGGAAACTGGTTGTAGGAAAGTATATGTTGCCCATCAGCCATATAATTTGTGTACCGTATCTTCGTCAGTGTATATGTCTTTCCCTTCATTGTGCTTTCATGGTATTTCACAGCATTGCATGACTCGTGAAAATCTGCCTTTATCACATGCACGCTCTCACAACGCGCGCCGAGGGGAAGCAGATTCCACCCTAACACCTCTGAAGCTACTGAAGTTAGAAGCACCCAATTTAGAGCAGGGATTGCCACTGTAGTGACTCTCTGCAGTATAAATGTTACGTCCATATTTTCAGGGTCCAGTGAGGTCGAGATCGGCCTGCACGTCGCGCCGCCTCGTCACCGCGCCGACGAAAGCTAACGGAAGATTTCCGTATACATGTTGGTGACGTTCGGGTGCTGCCCTCAGACTGAGCGACAGAAGTCGGAGGCCAAGCGGAAGGAGGACGAGCTCATCAACTTCATGGTGGAGCGGCAGAACAGGAAGGCTGAATCGGAGAAAAAGAAACAGGTTGGAACTTGGAACAGAAAAGAAGCGGTGCAGGATCAGGAAAACTCACATGTATGAGATTGATGGGTGTCAATGCTATCTCACAGAGAACCAGGCCAATCCACCAAAGTTGGTCATTTTGACGAGTTTGACCCGACTTAGCCAGGAATATTATCAGTTGCAGTTATAGCATTTACTTTCTAGCTGAGCGTGTCATGTGCGATTAATTTTTGCTCGATATAGCCAATGGAAAATAGTACCTTAAAGTCACGCCGCAGTTGGCGAGATTCGAGTAAGTTTCATTCTGAAGGTTGTCTCTTAGCGATAGTGGCAACTCTTATAAGTGGGAATTTTTGTTTCATTCCATGCGAACTTCAATACTATTACGCAGGTCTATCTCTTAGTTTTTGTTGTCTGTTCTGTGTAGAACGAGAGTTGAAATTCCGTCAATTCCGCCCATGAAATGTTTAATTCGTATCCCTCTTTCCTCTATTGCTCATACGAGCGAAACGCCTTGTAATTGGCAAAAAGTATCCCGATAACTAAGAGGGCACACTGGTAGCTTCGGGTGACTTGGTGTTGACACTATGCAAATGCCCTTGCAGCTCCAGAAGCCCCCGATAGCTCCGAAGGTAGGTGCGATAGCCCCAGGTGAACACACTGTCATAGAATGCCGCCCGGGAAACACCCCAACACCCCAGTCGCAACAATCAGGCACCCTGGCTGCGTAGGAGGGCTCCCTGGGTCGCCCCACTTTCCAGAGCATTGGGGTGACTTGGCTTACCAAAGAAGCACTCTGGAAGTAGTCGAGGTCGCCTTCGTAAAGGTCGTAAAGGTCGCCTTTAACTCTGTAAATACCAAAACACTGGACAGCGTCCAAAAAAGGAGTCGTTCTGAAGGGCATCCATTGCAAATCCAGAGGGCACGCCGATGAACAGAGGGCCACTTTTGTAGCTCCAGATGGCATTCTCGCTTAGCCTGGTTGAGCAACGCCTTGAATGTGCTGACGGGCACCATGATAGCTGCAGAAGGCTCCCCAGCGGTAGGCCTCCCGAACACCTTCAGAGAAGCATTACAACAGCTGAGTGCATCCCAGCATGCACTGACGTTTGGCCGTCGAAGCCCTACAAAGGCGCCCCAGTAGCTTCAAATGTTACTGACAACTCCAGAGAGGCACACCCTTGGAAACCCCAGGAAGCTCACAAAGGGCGTGCCGGAATGATCCGATGCGGGTGGCCTTGTGAACTACCGAAGGCCCCCTGGAAATCGCAGAGGGCAAGTAGCACACCTGCATGGGCCCTAGTTACGTGTAATTTTCATCGAATCGGGAATTTTGGTATCCGGCCGGAGCGTAAATTTGTCGCATCGGACACATATATTTGGTCGAATATAGTTCACGGACGTAGCCAAGAATCCCCCCAAGACATGCTGCCCTGAAACTGGCGATAAGTTTGTGTGTACTCAGTTCGCTTCAGAGCAGACTAGGCGATCTGCGAGTGGGCGGTTTTGATCAGCCACTGGCAATTGATAACAGTTTTTTTGATTTCGGGTCAATAGTTGATCTTCCAGGTCCGGTCATGGGTCAAAATTTGTAGCTTGTGAGCTTTGAATGCTAATAAATGAATCGATTAATTTTACCTTGTCATACTGTTCGTCATTCAAATGCCAATTAATTATGTGGTCACTAAAGGTCAATACAGCCAATGCCTTCGTTCCGGGGGCGAAACACGATTGTCTGATCGTCAATCAGCACAATGACTATGTTTGATTCATCACAGCCATGCGAACTCTGCCGTTCACACAAATGTTACTTCCGAAACAGATTATCGTAGCATCTCATGACAAGTTAATTGTAGGTCGGCAAAGCCCATTCAAATCTGCTGGACTGTGCTGTATCCAGTACCTGGCAATCTGGGCCGAGTCAGGCGCCCAATCCGACCGGATGTGGAAAGTCAGAAAAACTGGCTATTTGTCCGGTAATCCAACTGGAGCAGATATCCGGTGCATCCATACTCTTCGAATTCAGTAGTGCAGTTATTATTGGTGAGATAACTATAGTGGTGTGTTTGATTGCATCTCGTAGTTTTGTGTTTTGTTTTTCTTTTACTAACTCGCGTGTGCTGTCGTTTCAGAACAAAAGTTTCTGTCACATTAGACATGCCATGTTATGCATTTGTATAGTTTGATGTGCATCTTGTGTAGTATCTTGTGTATGTGATACTACTTATGTTGGATTGCCTTGGGCGTGGAGTGATGTGAAGTGTCTGCCGAATACCCACCTTCTTTTGTTTATCAGGTGAAGGAAAAAGAAGACCGAGATAGAATGCTGCAAAAAGAGATGAAGCTTCGTGATAAACTTGTCATCACTTACAAAGTTTTCGAAGAGAAAAGAATGGAGGAACAGAGAGAGAAACTGCGAAAGGCTATCGAAGGAAAGAAGCAGGTGGGTATCCATTCAGCTCTTCTGAAGACAGCAATGTCAGTGTCCCATGTTCTTTTCGAAATGAGCCATGGTATACACTTCCCGTAAACGTGACATATTATTCTGCAAACCATGCATATTAATAGCCTGTAGTTCAAATCCTAGGCGTGGCATAATTTTCGCATGCCTATTAAAATCATGTTTTGCACCCATTAAGGCAATGTATACAACACAACTTTGGCCAGTGTTTCAGGAAGATGTTGAGTACGATAACGGGCACATCAAATCTACCGATGCGCCACTTGTCAGCTCTTCAATAGTAAACAGATGTATAATTTGCATCAACGTAGACGTGTAAACCAGGCAGTGGTTCAAATATGAAACATTTGAAATGTCCGCTTTGTCTCAGTTATCCTCGGGCTCTTTAGGATTCAAGGATGCCGCCCAAATTAAATATTCTGAACAGGATTTAAGACATGATTGGGGATTGCAATCCTTTTCGTATGGAGCACTGTGAATTCGATGGCAATCTGCTCGCAAGATAATTCTGCTTTTCACTGGTTACTCTGCCAACTTTACCCTGCCCTGCTCTCAGCTGCGCTGTCCTTGATTGGGATTCTTCCCTGACATGTGCGTCACATGTGCATCTCACAATGTACATTGCATTACCTCACACGTACGTACATCTGATCTCCACGTGACATGCAAAGACAATCTGTAGTCGATCACCCGTCCTGTCTGCAATGGATGGGGTGGTCGGTTGAATTATATGCAGACACGCTGTTTGCTTTTTCAGCGAAAAAGCACATGGCTGTTCCGTGCCGCCGTAACATCTGCGTAATTAGTGTGGGTGTGTGTGTGTGCAGCCTGTGCCACGGCTGCGTGTGTGCCTAGATTCACTCGTGTGCTGCCACGGACGGCAGGCCCAGGCGCGTCCGAACGCCAGGCCAGACCGACCCGCCTTGAAGTCTAACGAACTAGCTGACCGAGTCTGGTCGGGTCGGCAGCTTCGCAGTGTGCTGGCCCGCACGTCGCGGCTGCGCAGCTCGTCCACCGACACGTCTTCGAGCTCGTCACGGTCCAGGTCCAGGTCGAGGTCCAGGTCCGGCTCCAGGTCGACGGTGTCGTCCGGCTCGCTGAGCCCCTCGAGGTCGCGCTCTCGCTCCCGGCGGCCGTCGTCGCGGTCCGGCGGTTCTCGCTCCAAGTCGCCTCGACTCGTCGGTGAGTTCCGTGTGCGGACGCCTGCCTCTGCACCGACTGGCCTCGCGCTAGCCTGTGCTGGCGCCGTTGCAAGTCATGCGGGCGCACTTTGGAACGGTACCGCTGCCGAACGCCACGTTCATACGGAATTGCAGCTGCTCGAGCTGGTACGGTTAGCGCATGTTGAGGTCAGTGTCTTCGCGTGGCTCGCGCGATACGCTCCGTTCTCGAAGGTTTGAGTGGTGTGAGGTCTGGTGTGACAGTCGTACATTCTGTGTGTTGTACGGTACGTTCTGGCAGCTCGTGTGAAGTCGTAAAAGCGTCAGTGACATGAACTTTCCAGGCTGGACAAATTTGGAGGAGGAATGCCTGTTTCACATTGTACATGTCTTTTCAGAATCTCTTTCAGACGATTGGTTACCGCTAATCAGAACGCTTTGCTGCATATCATATCACTTTGCTTACGGTAACCAGAAGAGTCCAGGGCCATGTACACTTGGACCTAACATGAAGATCCAACTTGTTGCTCGGATACCGGCGGCCCTGTGCATGCTAGTTTGCCGCTGGTTTATCTGCGTAGAAGGAAATTTCAGGTTGATTCTGGCTGGTTGTTGGAAGACTATCTTTGGAGGATGGTGTTCTGGTTCAGTGTTCGTTGGAAGACGCATAACGGATGGTTTAAGCCAGCGAGTGGTTACGACCACGGCGCTTGTAAGCCAACACGAGGGTTCAGGATCAGAGATCAATGAAGCACTCTGCAACTCTGGTGCCTCCCTGGAGGTAGAAGTTCAACCACCCACGCTCAATGCATTTACTGCTACATGATAACGGTGATAACTGATCTGAGGGAGAAGAGTTTGAAATGCCAAGCGTTTCCATATGTTAGTAGCATCAAGATATGACAGTGAGTTTTAACAGTAAGTATATTCAACGAATCTATTGATTGTGTAAATTCAAATGCAGTATTTTCAGGCAACAGACATCTGTCTGAAATGGGTAAGCTTCGGATGGAGAATTACAAGAAACGTGTGTTATTCAGCGAAGACCAAGTGTATGGTACTGTTCATATCTATGGACATGCATCATAATGTTGTAGATCCAATCAATGTGTTAACCCATTCTCGTCTGTTTACTCGGTATCTTGCAACGCATTTGCATTCGGCTATATGGCCTAAGCATATCATAGATGAGTACAAAATTATTTACGCTACTGACCACACATGCACAAATATGCATATGCACACATACATGTACTTCCTTGTGTATGTGCTACGGTGCTACAATTATCCATTCTATCGTGATGAAATCATCAATCTAATGTTTGGAACCGCTATTCGTATGCCCTGTTCTGCCGACACCTTCCACACCCAAATTTGGCGTCTGTGAGTATTGGAGGTGGATACGTGCATTCATTCTTTTACATTAATGTTTATGTCAGTTGTATGAGAAGTGATTCAATTAAGTGAATTGATATTGGTTTAAGTTTGAACTCGGTTTTTTCCATATTGTATTTTCTTATGCGTTTTATTGCATTCCATGTGTGTGTGTAGTGTACGATAATGTCGAAGAATTCCGCCGCCGCCTGCGAGTTGAGTGCGGATGTGGACGCGGCTATCACCGTTTCAGGCCGGATGCGGATGGACAACAGTCCTTCGCGCGACTACTGGTCGGACGAGGAGGGGCGCGACCCTCGGCTGCCGCCGTTTCGCGGCCGCGGCCGCCCCTTCCGCATGATGGGGCGCGGGCCGATGATGCGCGGTCGCGGCTTCGCGCCGCTGCTGTACGACGCCGACGGTAACGAGTGGCGCGCTCGCGGCGGTCGCGGCCCGCGCCGGCCCTGGATGCGCTCGCGGCCGCCGATGCCGCCGATCCCGTCGCGCGCCGGTACGTTCGACGAGCGCTTCCATTACAAACGCTCGCCGGGTCGGGAGCGCACAAGCCGTACGCGCTCGCGCAGTCTGAGCCGCAGCCGGGGTCGCAGCCGCAGTCGCAGTCGCAGTCGCAGCCGCAGCCTGAGCAGAAGTCGCAGCCGAAGTCGCAGCCGCAGCCGCAGCCGCCGCCGCTCGAGCTCGTCCAACTCGTCGGGCAGCGGCCACGGCGGAGAGATCCGCGTGCGTGAGGACACGAGCGAGTCGGGCGGCTCGCGCAAGCGCGACCGCTCGCCGGAGCACGTGGTCACCAGCCGCGTGTGGTCGCGTGCCGGCGGCTGGCAGGAGCGCAAGGTGGTGGCCAACGCCGACTGGGTCGACTACCGCGGCCGCGGCCGGCCGTTCGTGCCGCGCGGCCGCGGCGGCTTCCGGCCGTTCCGGGCCGGCTTCCGCGGCCGGGGCTGGGTGCCGCGCGGCCGCTGGGATGGCGGCGACCGGCGCCGCTCGCACTCCGGCTCGCCGAGACGCCGCTCGCGCTCCGGCTCGCCGAGACGTCGCTCGCGCTCGCGCTCCGGCTCGCCAGCCACCCGTCACGAGGGATACTACGACGCGTACGAGCGCTACTTCATGCGGCTGGCGGAGCGAGAGCGGCGTCGCTCGAGCCTTTCCTCCATCAGCAGTCGGTCTCGCTCGCGTTCGCGCCGCGCCCGGTCGCGCAGCAAGAGCACCGACAGCAGCCTGTCGGCCGACTCCGAAGTCAAGAGGAAGAAGAAGAAGAAGAAGTACACCAGCTCTGACTCGAGCAGCAGCAGTTCATGAACGAGTAGTACGGTCTCGGGGCATCCTAGTGTGCGTGGTGCGTAGTCATGGCCTGCATCTTGTGCGTTTGTTCTGCTGGTGTAGAATCAACACGTGTATTGACACTCCTTCGGCTCGGTTCTCGCGATGGCGGCTGTAACATTGCGGGGTGGTACTGCGTGCCGATTGAGATGTGAGCGGCATTAACGGAATGGCGTATCGGGAGGAATGAGCGTCATGTCGATAAACACCAGATTGGCATTGACATTCATTGTGATGCTGGCTTCCCTTTTCATGGTTCCATGTACCGTTAGAATGCACGCTTTCATTATTTGTGTGAGAGGATGTAGAAAGAAGTACTCCAGGACTTCTGATGAGTATGGCTGCCTTTGTTAGTGCTGATGTCCCCACGTAACGGTGTTGCCTCGTGCGGTATAATTCGAATCCTCATCCCGAACTCGTTCCGCCACAAGTGGTGCCGTTTTATGAAATCAATTGATCTGCACATAAGCCAATAGTAATGACTTGACAAAACGGCGTAATTGATCTTGATGAGATCTCCGAGGAAGCATCTGTTGATTGGTCATGAGAGCCACGCCCTGCACAAACTCTGGGTGGAAGACGGGCGCCCTTCATCAAACGGTACCCCCTCCCTGCTATCGGTCGGCTGTGTGGTGTTTCTCACTCAACTGTCCTTTTCCAGGCGAAATAATTACACGGCGCTATGCCTTCAGAAATGTCTTGTGGCTGTTCTCACCGGAGTCGGCGAACACACTTCTTCTGTTGTTTTAAGCCAACTTCCCGTCATTAATGCCAGAGGAAAATTCAGCTGGTTCGTTAAAGTATCTTCGCCCATGTATGGGCTCTGGTCGCGAACCTGGCAAGGTATCGATGTGGCCAACGTGGCAGCATGTTCAAGTGGTCAATGTGGACCATTGCTGGTCTCTGGCAGGAACAGAGGGAGGCCACTTGGGAATGTGTCCCCCACGTGGAAAGGTGGCGCTTCTCCAACACCCCTAGCTTAATGGATGTTTCGCCCAAAGACAGGAAGAAAAGGCGTCCCTCTGGCGAAGAGGTTTCGGTATGCTTCAGTGAACCCCCACACCTCCGCTCAACGAATCCCCCGAAGAAATGTTCCCATGCAAATGTATAGACTCAATAATTTTAAAATATACTTCCCTTGATACTAGCTGCAATAGCATACCCATCCTTATCACATCATTTTTACACATTTATATTTTTCACATAATCCCGACCCCCCACCCCGACGAGGCACCTCCTTTCCGTGGTGGTGGGGATTTAGTGCCCCAATGATCCGACGACCATCTACCGGAGAGGGGTGAGACCAAGAGTGCCTCACTCGTCCTTCCATCCATACGCTCCCATTCCAAAGCCCATCTCATCTAAACATCCATGTTCCTCACCTGGCCCTGCAACACGTACTCTCCCTAGTACGAGCAGGTAGGACAACTTCCCCGGTCCTACCCACCAGCTCAGTTTTATCGGGGTAGCCGCGCCCCCTCGGCTCGTCCCCCGGGTTGACGGAGTCCTGGAGGTTGAGGTCCCCCGTCGCACGATGCTAGTTGTGACGGGGGACCAACACACCTCCTTGGTCCTGATGTCCCGGAGGGGCGGACGGGCCCGCGGGGCCTCATGCGGGCCAAGTGGCTGGTCGCCTCGGGCCGGGGGCCTGGGAATCTTCCCAGTGCCCGCCGGCCCGGCCGACCGGGGTCAGGGGGTGGGCGGTGCCGGATCCCGTTCGGGGTGGTGAGTATCTCTCTCCCGGCCGAGCGAAGGCGCCGCCTGCCCCGTATAGCTCCTCGGGCGCCCGGCGACCTCCCGTGCGCGGGACCCAGGCGTCCCCCAGTAGGGCCCCCTCTGTGGCGGGGCGCCTGAGGAACCGAAACATTTCATGGCATCCACTGACTAAAAAATCCATCCTGGTCCCTCCCGTAGGGGCCAGACCAACCCTTCCCTTCTTGGAAATCGAGACCGCCCCATCGGACGTTCCCCCGGGCCTCGAGTCCTCGTCTTCAGAGGAAAACACAAAAATCTTGCGTCTCTGTCCCCATTTCAGAGGAAAGAAGGATGGGACAGATTTGGTGATATTGTGAGTTGCCAGAAGTTGAGGGACGGTGCTCTGGAGGTGGAATTTGTTGAAGCAGAGCAGGCAGGTGTTGCACTTACGATGTCTGAGTTCGTGTACGGTGTCAAAAGAACGTCAAGAAGGAGGAAGAAACGATCGAATTCACTGTGGAACCTAAAAAAACACGCGGGGGATTATAAATTTACTCTAATTTATGGGATGTTTCCAAGGACGAAATCGTGGATGGGCTCTCAAACTTTGGTGTGATTGGCGCGAGGAAAATGAAAGTAAAGAGAGGGGCAGATTTCATTATGACAAACAACGTTATCCTGACATTTAACAGAACAGATTTACCCCCGGAGATAAGAGTGGGTTACGTACGGGTTAAGGCACGGACATTTCTTCCTTGTCCCATGCGTTGCTTCAAGTGCCAACGGTTCGGACACATTACCCATTTTTTGCCGTAACCGCCTCGCGTGTAGCAGGTGTGCCTCCCCTGAACATTCCGGTGAAAATTGCGTATCTGGAAACCTGTTCTGTGTCAACTGCGGTCAAGGACAGCATCCCCACACCGCGTACGACCTCGCATGCCCGAATTATATTAAAGAAAGGGAGATCTCAATAAAGCACACCAGAAAGATCACATTTAGAGAGGCCAGGGACCTATATGAAACATCGCATCCCAGGATTTCTTACTCGGAAAAAACAAACCTATCTTGACGACCACGCAGTATATACAACCCAACAAGGTATCTGAGCTGATATCACACTTAACGGCCCTACTTCGAGCTTTTGGAGTTCCACTCGAGACACCTGCTGCACAGAGGCAGCCAACACCAGGCGACTCGGAGCCCACAGGTGTCCCACCCACCACGTGTGATTGCGCTGACAACCCACCAGGTGTGTCTCGGCAAACATTAGCAAGCGGGGAGTGGGTTCAAGTCCAACAGACCAAGAGGCCTGTTCCGCCTTCGGCCTTCCCCGTCACCTACTCCGAAATCCCCACCTCCCGCATCCCATCCGTTCTCCAACCTTCCATCAATCCCTCCACGCACCACCACCACCGCCTCCAAATCCTTCTTATCCACATCCTTCCCGAATCCAACCCCCTCCCCGTGAGGCAGGCCTCGCCCTCACCCTCAACATCCGCTTCCGCACCTCCATCGCCGTCACGCAACACCCACCGCACAATCCATATCTCCGACGAAAGCTTCAAGCACCAGGAAGCCGAAAGGGGTGCCGGCGGGGCCGAGAGAGCACGACTCGCCCAGATGGAGAGGGCCCGAACGGGTGGACGTCAAGGGACGGAGAAGTCTCTTCCCCCATGGCCGGCCACCCCATCACCGCGACGTCGAGTGGCAGGGCCGGCTCCGTCAGACGAGATGGGCCCTCCTCCTCCTCCACCCCGTTTGGGTCCCCAGAAAAGAGGAATGCCACTGTCGGGCTCCCCACCAGCAGAAGCGTCTCCGCGTTCTCGCTCCAGTACCCAGTCGCTGGAACCTAGCCAAGACGAGCTAGCGGACTCCATTCCTGGGCAAGGACCGCGGCTTTAACCCCCATACGCCAATTTCTAACCGGTTACCATTGTGTCATGCGACTCTTTATGGAGAAGCCATTACTGGCTATATATGGGCGCAAAACGACCCTGGATGTCGACGCGCCTCTTAGCCCCAATTCACCACCATTACTGGCTATATATGTGATGTTTTCTGAAACATGCTTTAGCACTTAAACCGCCGACCATGCAGGCTTTTTTTACAATGGAACTAGAAGTTTTAGAACGGGTGCCCAAGAACTCCAGAGAGTTCTTAATCAACAATGACCCGCAATAGTACGCCTGCAGGAAAGAAAACTTAGACCAGAGCACAATATATCCCTTAAAAACTATTCTGTCTTTCGTAAGGATGTCCTAGTTAGCACCATTGCTCATGGTGGGGTGCTTCTGGCTGTGCACCACAGCGTTCCGGGAAAAGAAACCGCGCTGACAACCACCTTACAGGCGGTGGCCGCACGTATCCTGAACCGTCGCGCTCTTGCTATATGCTCCCTGTACCTCCCCTGGTGTTCAATCAATGATATGGAGAAGCTTCTCTCTCAACTAACGCCTCCCCTCCTTTTAGGACACTTTAATTCCCATAACACTATATGGGGCTGCACTGATACTAACTCTCGTGGGTGTCTCTTGGAAAATTTAATTATACGGACATCCCTTTGCATTTTAATCACTGGAGCAGGTGCCCATTTTAGCCTGCCATCAGGTCTTACTTCGGCTTTGGATCTTAGTCTCGTTTTGAATGGTCGGTTGACGAGGACTCATTGGGAAACGACCATTTTCCCATCTGGCTACATTGCCAAGGTAGCCCGACATTGGGACCACGACCACAACGATGGAACTTTAAAAACGCGGAATGGGAAATGTTTGAAGATCAGGTACAGCGTGTTTTTTTTTTGTTCACACTTTGATCAACCACCAATTTCAATACAGACATTTACTTCTCTCCTTCTAGAATGTGCAACAAGATGCATACCCCGAACCACTGTGTCCCCCAGGCGTACCCCAGTTCCGTGGTGGACCCTTGAGTGCCGGGATGCCATCCGAGCGAGAAGACGCGCATTTAGAGCTTTCAACCGTAACAACACCGCCACAAATTTAGTAGAGTTCAGACGTGCTAGGGCTTTCGTGCGGCGTACGATACAGGAAGGAAAGCGGTCATCTTGGCGTAAGTGCGTGAACTCTTTGAGCCGCTTTACTCCCCACTCTCTGATCTGGTCCCGAATTAAACGGATCTCTGGCCAACTCAGTTCGATCCCAATCCCTATATTAGTTATTGGCGATCGTGAAATTGCTCACCCGGTAGGTGTAGCCAATGAATCTGGAACTACACTTGCTGCAAGATGTCGAACTGGTACCATTGATCCAGGGTTCCTTCGTCATTAACGCCGCTGTGAAATGACTCAGATTGATTTCTCAACGCCTGAGCGGCTTTCATATAACCAACAGTTTACCAAATCTGAGTTGGCATCTGCCATTTCTTCACTAGCAAGCGTCGCTGAGGGCCCGGATCGTGTACACAATGAGTTATTGAGACATCTGCCGCAAGGAGTAATATCAGTTCTTTTACGTGCATTTAACTATTTATGGGAGCTCGGGCTCTTCCCTCCATCATGGAGGGATGTCACGATAGCTCCCATTCTTAAACCTGGGAAAAGCTGTACCGACCCTTTGAACTACCGCCCAATATCCTTGACATCTGCCCTATGCAAGCCATTGGAAAAGATGGTCAGCGTTCGCCTCATGTGGTTCCTAGAAAAACACGATCTTGCAAATTACCAATGCGGTTTCCGGAAAAACAGAAGCACCACTGATCACATTTTATTTCTGGACACCGAGGTAAGGGTTGCTTTTCGTAGAAAACGCCATCTAGGGGCCGTTTTCTTCGACATTGAGAAAGCATATGACACGTGTCGTCACGGAATCCACATGAAACTCGTAAAGAAAGGAATATTTGGTCACATGTTAATTTTTCTGCAATTTCTTTTTGAAAAAAAAATCGGGTACGCATTGGCTGCCATTTCTCCCGATGGTTTATCCAGGAAAACGATGTCCCACAGGGAAGTGTTCTCAGCGTTCTACTATTCGGCATCATGATCGATAACGTCGGCGATGCCATTCCGCGGAGCATGGGACGATCACTTTTCGTAAATTATTTTTCCATTTGGTCCTGCGCTTCACGAACACCAATATTGCAACGGCAGTTGCAACTAGCAGTTTCATACTTGGAAAAGTGAGCAAACATCAACGGATTTTCGTTCTCTGCAACGAAAACTGTCGCCCTCCATTTTTGTCGTCGCCGATGTGACCAGAGCATCGAAATTAAACTTTACGACAGGAATGTACTCGTTGAACCCGTGGTGTGATTTCTGGGGGTGGAATTTCGCCGACGTCTCACATATCAGCACCACCTGAAAACGTTACATGGAAAATGTTTTAGCGCACTGGATATCATGAAATGCTTTGTTCGTGCATCCTATGGTGCTGATCATGATACGCTTATACTGTTGTATCATTCTCTGATACGTTCAATACTTGCCTACGCAAGTTTTATCTATGACGGTGCTGCTGTAGCCAATAAGCGCATGCTTGACACCATCCGCATCGCAACTGGAGCATTTCGCACCTCACCCACGGTAAGCCTTCTAGCAGAGGTACATGAGCCGCCTCTCTGCCTGTGTAGAGAAAGGCTGGGTATGCGCTACGCCTGCAAACTTCGCCAGCTCCTGGTCATCCCGCTTACACACGTTTTCTCGCGACGATTGGCGACCATTTTCCCCACAGATCGAAACTTGAGTGTTGCACCGTTCGGTGTACGCGTGCGTGAACCTTTGCGAGAAAGCCGGGTCAGACTCCAAGGTATCCGGAAAATCGAGCATACGGAGAACCCTCCATGGGAGTTGATCGCACCAGAGGTGGATTTATCCCTTGCTAGGACCAGGAAAACCGATGTCACTCCAGAAGAGTTCCGTTCACTGGCCCCAGAACGTATCGCTTCATTTCATGTATGGCTGACCACATATACAGATGGCTCTAGAACTGCTGACGGGGTTGGCAGCGCATTCGTTTGTGACACTGTCACCCGATCATTTTCCCTGTCGAAGTACGCTTCTGTATATTCATCAGAACTTGTAGCCAGTTTTAAAGCCCAAGGTTATATCGAAGTGTCGGGAGGCGTTCGCCATGTGGTTTTCACTCTCTTTAAGTAGTCTTAGCCGTGAAAACATTTCATCCCTCCAACCCACTTGTGCGTGATATTCTAAGGTGTCTTACCGCTGTGCACCGCTTGGGACGGCAAGTGGTTCTGTGTTGGCTCCCTATCCATGTTGGAATTACTGGGAACGAGTTGGCGGACACTGCGGCAAGGCGAGCAGCGCATGCCCCGTGCACCCGGCCGCTACCGCTTCTCGCCACAGACTATTACAGACATATTTCCGTCTTTCTCCTGGAAAGGTGGCAAACAACGCGGGACGAGACGAGAGCGAACAAGCTGAGAGGCATCAAACCACGTTTGGAACCATGGGGTTCCTCCCATCGTATGCATAGAAAAGAAAAGGTGACACTATTATGTCGCCTCCGCATAGGGCACACTTACGCCACGCACGGTTACCTGCTGTGCGGCGGCGACAGACCCCAGTGCGCTAGATGTTTAGCACCACTGACAGTGCATCATGTTTTGATCTCGTGTCCTACATATGCTGACGAGCGTAGACGTTGCTTTGGGTCTCTCCAGATGGTTTCGCTTGACACTGTTCTTGGTGGCAGCTCTACCGTTGTCCAATCGAGACAACTGATGAATTTTTTTATCCGAAGTGCTGTTCTTAACTATATATGACCCTCATCGATATGCGTGATATGCAAACTTGGTAACAAAGCGTAGCGACGAAGCTACGTCCATGGTGTGGCGCTGGGAGCTGCTTCTAACCACATCGTAATGATCATATGAGTTATGGGCGCAATATGACCAGAGCAGTCGAAGCGCCTGAAAGCCCAAATAACCAACCTAACCTAACCAACATAATCCCGACCACATTATTGTTTTCTTAACTGGCTCTGATGTGATCACTAGATGCGCCGGAAACCAAACGTTTGCAGCACGCAGTAGCCTCATCTGTTGGCTACATATCCAAAGTCAACGAATGGATCGCCAGAGGATAGCCAGAAGTCGTATCCACCACTACTGATGAACTGACCATGCTTGTGAAGGATTCACCCGTAGTGAGGTCGGCCATCGCCACTCTACTCCGCTGTCCGCGGATTGGCGCTCCCACAGCCGCCCGAAAAGTGGTGTCAGAGTAGAGTCGCAGGCTCTGCAGCCCCGGTGCATCATTAATCTACTTTCAATTCTGTATCAGCGTCATGTCAAACAGCTGATCCTAACCCACCATCGCTCCCAGCAACACACCTGCTCCCGATCACGCCAGCGAACTTAACCTGGTGCGTCACCAGACCGTTCATGCTCTTCTTTTCGGGGTACAGACCCACTTGGTGATTATTCACGCATGCATTATATCGTGGGCGATCGTGACGGAAAACCGGCTTCTATTGGTCGCAGATACAGCCTCAATTACCGCCCTGATTTAATTACTGCGGAATGCGGTTTGGTCCTCGTTCGGGACTAGTCTGGAGAGTGGACCGAACTTCGTGGACTGCGTTGCCATATGCCAGGTTGCTAAGTATCGAGTATCTGCCGGGCCCTTAGGCCGAGTAAGAGGCCCTGGGCTGATGCAGACGGTCCTGGCCCTCCCCTGAGTCAATGGAGTATCCACGGGCAGGCTAAGGTTCTCGGGCCAAGCCAAAGTGAATGGTCTGGGCGGACGGAGGGGTCTCGGGCCGATAGAGGACCCAGACCAGAAGTCCCTGAGCCAAATATTTGTTATTGTACTTTAAGGGTGCATCGACTGCGTCGGTCATGCAGCACCAATCCCTGAGCCATAGAGAAGTGGCCCTGACGTGACGGAAAGGCGGCCTGAACTGAACTGAGAGAACTCATCCGACAGGGGACCCCAGTCTCCAAAAAATATCCAGGGGCAACGGGGGGCATGGAGCCGACGTGAAAAGCACCTTGGCCGACAAAGAAACCCAAGCCAATGCGAAGGCCACTGAACTGATAAAGGGTGACCAGGGTTGCTGAAAGAGCTTTCGGCCTGACGGAGTGTCCCGATCAGCAAAGAGGGGCCCTGGACAAAAGGAAAGGGCCCGTGACTACCAGAGAGGATTATTGACCATTAACGGGGGAGCCCCTTTGAAGAGCCCCTGGGCCATCAGAGGGGCCTAATCAGATATGGAGAGCCCCGGACTGATTTAGGGAACCTCTGGCCATCGGCCTGGTAGAAGGCCCAACAAACAAGGGGAGAGGCTCTACGCCAACGGCAAGGGCTCCCGAACAAATAAACCCATGCGACTGCAGGGGGCCTTTTAACATCAGTCTTCCGGCACCCTCTAGAAGTGGGTTCTCCATCTTAGGAAAACACGGTGGCCGCGGTAGCTTAGTTGGTAGAGTGTCGGACTCCTGATCGCAAGATTGTGGGTTCGAATCTCACAACCGACGGAATTTACCGAATCATTCGCGACCAATGCGTGAGATGTTGGTGACGCTGTACAACCTAGCGGTTGAATGCTTCGTAAAAGAACCCAAGGTTCTTCTTAGGACAAAATTGTGTGCGCCCCTGGACTCTGGGACAGTTCATAACGGCTTGGGGTTCCCTAGGCTCCGGCCGTTAGGGACCTCTGTAGGCTCAGCAACTATCTCCGTCAGCTAGAGGCCTCTTCATTGGCTTAGGGCCCTCTTTGCTCTTTGCTGCCCACCGATTCGGGGGCCCTCTTCACCGGAATGGGACCATCTCCATCAGCCAGAAGGCCCTTCACGTCAGTCCAGGGGGCTCCTCACATCGGCTCAGGGGCCTTTCAATTGTTGGCACTGGAATCCTCTGGCCCCCTGCATGACCCCTAGAGAAGCAAATGTATCTTCGTTACGACCCATGCTAAAACGTGTTCAATAACCCCCTTGAACCCCAAGTGGGGGGGGGGACCCTACGGATCCCGGGATCCACCACTGGTCATGTCCATTCTGCTTGCATTTAATTGGCTTATTTTACTTCCGCCTGATCGGGACTACTTCAGTAAATGTTACCAAACCTAGTTTTAGGTGCACGGCGACCGGCGTAAGACGCTTAGTGGGTTGCTGAAGTTGATGTTGAGTCAACCATCTCAGCACCCGCAAAGGTCCCTCCGTGAGTAGGGCGATATTCCAGGGTACCTTGGCAGCATGTATATCACATATGCTTGTCTTGTTCAAGCCTGGAACCTGCTTTATAGGTCATATTCTCGCCGTATGACTCCGAAAAATTGCATTCCCGCAGAAATCAAGTTACTGTTCTAGCTGCATACTCGAATTTAAGCAGAGCACGTGAGACTTTAGAAGAATTCGAATTACCTCGAACTATGTGCTTGTTTTTGTAGTTTCGCTTCGGTTACTTCGCAATTTGCTTACCCCGGTTACTTCGGATGGCAACAATATTTTTGTCATGTCACTCAGTTCACTCCAAGTGCCACCCATGAAAATTCCTTGTCCAGTCCCTATGCTGAATCATCATGTGTTCACGTACCGACACCAGATGGACTTATAAATAAATCAGACGCCAATTATGTATGCCGGAGGCCTCAAATGCGCATTCCATGGCGGGCGAAATTATTTCCAGCGTCAAATAACCATTATAATGTGTTTTTAGAAAAGCGGCCATGACTGGGACAGTCATTAGCACGTGAATGTGTGCCACACGACCATAGCAGGACATGTGCCTTGAATCCATAACTGAGTAGGATAGTTGTTCGAACAGACTGCACGCCCTTCACAGCTGTGCAGAAATAGCCAGCCAGTCGGCCAGTTCAACACCGCCAGCCGGCCTTCTCCGCACCGGTCGACCTGTGGAGTCCTCACAACGTTTGTGACCAGAAATCCAACACGGCGTACGTCTGGCGAACACAACGCGTTCGTTCCGACAGACTGTACATACATTGATACACACATACACGACAGGAAAGGCGACGTGTTTCTCCAGAACCGGTGAAGCACGGTCGTCGAATCCACGTCCCCACGAATGTGTGTCAGAAGCGGCCGGAACGCACGCCCGTGTTGACATCCCACACGCGCACAGCACTAGCCGATGCTGCACAGACACGGCAAATACAAACAAATAAAATAAGTTACCCCTGGCAGGATGAGATAATGATCGGAAGGCAAATGCAGCGTAACGACAATACCGTTCCAGTAGACAATCGCCGCGACTACGCACATGTTAAATGGCGGTCAAGCCGCCCCCCACCCCTCCGCCCCCGTATCCCGAACCACATATTAGAACGCGCAGAATGGTCGTAACGGTCACCAGCATCTCACCACATTTGCGATGTTTTCGGCGCTGCCGTACTCATCTGACGTCCACAAGTAACAAAACTTCTTAACATGCGCACTGGAAGGCTTATAAAAATCACTCGCCCTGAAGGGGTGGAGGGACCAATCCCTCTGCGATGTTAGGAACTACGAAGCAGAAACAGGATATTTGCGCGGTGCCTGAAAGCTGTTAGGAACTTTGTGCAAATCCGAGAACTCTAGATTAATCCTTCTGGGTCAAATATACCTTTAGGCACATCTACTATACGGTTTGCTTCATGACAGCAAGATGTTGCTACCATATTTTTTGTGTGTACAATTTCATGTTCACAAAATGCGTGCTTAGCCAAAGTAAAAAGTACCAGTTAAATTATGAGTGACCTAGAGATACGTTGACCTAAGTGACTTCGACACAAATGCAAACATGCATGACCTATATACAAAATAGGTAGACACCACTAAAAACACCAAAAAGTTATTTGGAAATATGCTCATTATGCCTCACCGTCGATCTCCACGCGTCATTTCGTTAGGTATGCTTCATTTTGTGGGCCACTAACCCACACATTTCAACCGTTGTTTTCTTAAAGAAGCGCTAGGTTCCCGATTGAAAGTATTGAAAGCAGGCAAACATTTATCCTTTAGTTCTTGTGTGTACGTGTGGAGGATTTTTACCAGAAAAATTGGACAGATTTCTCCCCCTTCTAGTGCGCGTGTTAACCCCACATGACTCCCGTGCAGCGCTGCAGGCCCGTTCCTGTGCAGGGGCGGATTCAGTCTCCTGATATCAAAGGCCGACCGTTCCTGTGCAGAGGCAGATTCAGTCTCATGATATCAAAGGCCGACCGTTCGTTTATCTCGCAAATAAATCACCGCGACGGAATGCGTCCATCGAAGTTTTCAACATTATACAAATGATGGCGGAATGTGGGACAATTACGGAGTTCAATCCCAAGTCTTATTTACAAAACACATAGAAAAAAATCGTTCGGATTTGTACGCACGAGTGATGAAATAGCGCAAACGCGTAGTTGGGTGTCGTACAAATGTGTGGAGAGGATGGGGAGAAGAGCTATCCAAATATTCTTATTTACAGGGAACCCATACATATTTTCTGTTGTGGTAGCTCAAGCGACTCTTTACGATCTACCTGATCAATTTGGACTTCGAGCTTTTCTCAAGTAGTATGGTCTGATGCAGGCAAATGGGCAACGAGATGCTGATTTAGGCTCCCATTCTTGGGTGCATGAATCAGTGCCCACTCGCAAACGTCGATGCCATCGATAAAGCCAGGAGGCGGGAGACGTTTGCTGATATACTGCCCCACACGGAAACCTTGAAAACTCATGACCAGTGTCTGCTACTAATATAAACGTATCTGCGGATATTAAATATACTACAATGGCGTAGCCAAGCACGAAAGCCATGGACGTCAACATGTTGATACGGCCCGGGGTTTCATGCCCTTACATACACTGGTGCGCACATAAACTGTCACACCCGAACTTTTCCTCATTTGAACCGCCACTTATAAAACTAACACTGGAACTTTAATTCATGGAATGTACCTTTACATGACGAACCAGGGTATCCAAGAGCCACCTCTGACGCCAACAACAAACCTGCATTGGAAGTGCATTACCCCAATGTATTCTTAGAACAATGATTGATCGTACAAATTAGTTCCAAATTTCATATCAACGTGTTCCCAGACTCCCTATTGCGATATAATACTCCAAAACACTTACGCAACCGTCCACCCCTCAGTGACACTTACTTGATACGCCACTGGCTATCTGGGAAATTATATCAAGCATTAAATGCGAAATGAAAAATGAACGACTAATTATAGCACATCACCGTTTGGTACACTATAATGCTATTGATATCAATATGCGCCGCGACAGACATACGGTGAACGGGACAAAGTGCCCGCATTAATCCCTGGGCGGAATCGCAACTGTCGATCCCAGGAGTTCTTGCTTTTTTACAGGATTTATAAAAAGGTATTCAGGAAAAGTTACCAAGTTTCAGAGCTACTGCACAATCGGTTCGTAAATGGCAAGAGAAAAAAAACAAAGATTAGAGACGGAATCCGCTCCCCGCACGGAAGTTGGGCTGACTATTTGTTCGGAGTCAACGCGAGCTAAACATCAACCCTGGTGGGAAGGCAACAGACACCACTCACGCGTTGGGGCAGCAAACATGCGAATATGCACGAACAAGCCTGAGATCACAACTCGCTTCGTAGAGCAAACAATTTCACCACGGAACAAAATAATGCGAAATGTAACCCGGTTAATCTTGACTAGGTAACACCGCGTTCGCAACATAAAACTCAGCACGTGCACCACAACGCACCCAACTGTAATCACAGAGACCATCTCGCATTACCGCAGCGGCCAGTGTCGGGTTCCAGTACACACCTCCATGTTGTGCATCGTTCACCAGGCTCTTGAGACACCTAACGTGTCGTGACTCAGGGCCCAAGGCAGCCTCCGTTGCATTCGCACACAGTGGCCAGACAACAGCCGTCCCCGCCGGGACAATTCCAGTGGGTGGTGGGCGTCCCGACGCCTCCGCCCGTCGTGCTTCGCTGTGGAAAGTGACCACTCGGCGCAGTCTTAGGAAGTGCCGTCAGTCCAACGAGCCAGACGGCCCAGACAGGCTGATGTGGTGTGTGCACCAGGATAGCTCGGGAGAGGCTCGAGTGGTGCGCGCGCCAGGGTAGCTCAGAAGAGGCAGCAGCGATGTGGGCGCCAGAGTAGGTAAGGAGAGGCGCGGGCTGCAGTGGGCCATATACACACGTGGGCACCGCGGTCCAGCAGACGCCATCCGTCCAGCGCCAGGCGCCGCCGAACATCCTACATGCCAGTCGGCTTGGGGCGGGTGGTGTCGTAAGCTCGTATGATGTCCGCCTGAGGCACGGCGCCGCCCTCTTCCTGAGAGAATGCATATCCATCTGCGGCGGTACAGGGGCGTTGGTCAGTTCGCTGAGCGTGCCCAATGCCGGTCCCCGTGTGCGACACTGGTAACCGCATACCGATGAGCTAATCGTCACTGCTCTAACAGCATCGTCACCTTGGACTAAACTCAGTCGAAAGCAGTGACGAAATTATAACAGAAGCAAATCATAAGCTTCTTGCACTTGCCATTAGCATGAAAAGCTCCTGCACCCGGTATATTGGTGCAGAAAAGTATCATTTCTACAATGTCTGGCTCGTGTGGACCATTTCATCCCATTCGAATCTATCACTCCTGCATTGCACGATTTTAACAGCAGAAAAAAGTTCACAACGCCCAGTACACTTGTACGCTTCCTGCCCGACCAATGCTCAACACGTACAAATCAAACCCACTAATAATTAAGCGCATACCAACCTGGGGATTGGATTATTTACATGACAATGTAACAATAACTTCCTGGATCTCAAAGTACTGCTTTTCAACGCCGTAATACTACTCGTTCACATCTCGCCCCACAGCCGCGCGGCAGTGAATCTAGCCGCGTCCAACGTCCGACTCTCACTCCACAGTGGCGTGACAGGGTCCTGTGGTCCTGTCCCGCCCAAACCTCCGGGCGTGCTCCGGTACTCACGGGACAGCTCTACCTCCAGGTCCACGCGTGTGGTGGTGCGGCGGAACACGTTCTTGACGTTGCGGAGCAACCTGGCCGTCTCCGTCAGTCTGGGAACGCCGCAGACTCCGGTCAGGTGCCGCCGGCACCGGCCGGGATACCGGCCCCACCCCGCCGTCCCGCCGACAGAGGGGGGCAAGACAGGTGGAAGCCATAGAGAAAGGAAGAGTGGTAAAGTGCATAGGTGGTTATCGACGCAGCTATGTAGACTCATCTTGTGCAGACGAATAGCATTGAAAAAGCTCAGGGACACAAGGGACGAAACGGATTCGCAGGATCCTTGGATGGCGGCAGAGCTCGGATACCTGGGTTTGGGCATGACCGTATGACGAAGGGAGATATTGCATGAGGGCGCGCGGGTAAGCTAAACACTTCGGCACTCGCGTGAACAGGTTAATCTTTTATCAGGTCGAAATTCTGGCCTCGTTTGATACCTCCGCAGGAAAT